>OX244039.2:44925462-45469275 GCA_945859785.2 Tridacna gigas | reverse complement strand
TTTAGACCCTTCCAAATTGTGAGCATTTACAGACGACAAATTAAGTGCAACTCAAGAATTAAAATTTGTTTTTGAAAGGGTGGAAAACATTGTGGGAAAAGGAGAAAATGCTGATTACCAGCATTTTCTCCTTTTCCCACAATGTTTTCAAAAGGCTTCTTTCCCAAGGGTCGTTAAAAGTCGGGATTGTGTGGTAAAGAGTTAATAGTTAAAATCAGCCACCCCAATTTTTATGGCTTGCCAAAATTCTAGACGGTTCCAAATTCGAAGCACTTGCAAATAACATTAAATGTGACAAAAATGATGAGATTTGTATCAGAAAGAGTAGAAAAAAAAAAGAAAACATGGTGTGAAAAGAAGAAAATGCTGTTTACCAGCATTAGTTTGCTTCTTTTGCCACAATGTTTTCAAAGGCCTTTTTCCTAAGGGTCGTTGAAAGATGGAATTGTGCAGTAAAGGGTTAAAGACTTGGAGCAAGAAGCTTTCTAACATGTTGGGAAAGAGAGAAAATGCTTATAACCTGCCTTTTTTTTCATTTTCCAGAATATTTTCTACCCTTTCATAGATAGAAATTATCAGCTATAGGTTTCAACCTGTCTGCAAATGCTTTCAATTTTGACAAATCCAAAATTTTGTCCTTTGGTAAAGCTGTTAACGACTACACTACTCACTTTTTATTTCTGTCCTCTGTGAAACATTAACATGTGTTTTAAAGAAGAAAAAACAAGAGCACTGCATGCAGGTGCCAACACTCAGCTGCACTTACTTTTACAAATAGACTGATTTAAATTCTAAGTAAAAAAGGGGCATAACTGTATCAAAAATATTTTGATGGTTACCTGTCCCTGTTGTATGGGGTTCCCCTTTTGAATGTTAACAACTAGTCTGAGTCTGAAGCAAATATCTTCAGAAATGACAGAGATATCAGAGCTCTACATGGAGGGAGTGATTTTGAAAATTGAAAATATTAATCACTCTCCACTAAACCCTATGTTATGGGTACTCATTAGAATCATCCCATCGAGACAGTTCTAATGAGTACCCACAACATAGGGTTTGGAAGACAAATAATGGATTTAGAATACTATCACTCCCTTTCATCTGAAGGTCTGGATATTTTTAGTTTTTGAAGATGACGTAGACTATGACGCAGATGAACACAGGGCTAGGACAATACCTCGATGTTTTCCTTGAAAACAGCTGAGCTAAAAATGTATTCATACTATGTACCTCTTATCTTGCCATGATCCATCATAATTAGCCATCCTGTGAAGTGGAAAAAAAGGTGAGTGTGTGGTTTTATTCCCACGGCTGCTGGCCAACCAAAAAAAAAACATAAATTTTTACGAACAGATCTAGGCTCTAGCCCTTTCTGATGAGATTTTAACCAAGTCTATACCGAGCACGTTTAAAAACAAGGCGTAACTTAGGATGGAATTTGTCCTGTTTCTTGCACTGTATCCTATAAAATAACAGTTGGTAGCAAAAATTTATAAATAAATGCAAATCAATCTATCAAATTTGAATTGACAGATCTAGGATACCTTTAGGCTAATTATTGTATAAGAATTTTACTAAACAATAACTTTTCAGACTAGTCCAAACTCATTGTTTACAGCTGCAGATGAAAAACTAAATGCAGCTAAAATGATAGCATTTGTCTTTTAAGGCATTGAGAACACTGAGGAAAAAGGCAAAAATCCTAGACTAATAATCAAGACTTTTTCTCCACATGCCACAATGCATCCTATTGAATTTTAGTCTATACCTGGGTGTTTGTCCCAGAGTCAGTTTGACACCGTTAAGCAGTTCAGCCACTGTATCATTACTTTAATGATTCAATTATATAAATGAATACAATGTATAGCAGCTGTAGCATGTTTCCTATACTGCAGATTTATATCACAGTTGTTTGTGACCTGAATAGCTCAAATTTTTTAAGATTTTTCAAAAGACCACCAAGTAGCCATGTGTATTTTCACTCGTATCAGTGATTTCTCCAGAGTGTGTTTTTTGCGTCTTTGACATGTTTTTTACTCACTTGTCCCGTGGAAATTTTATAGTCATGTCTTTTGTGACATGCTTAAATCGAAATCCATATGAATGAAAAATATAGGTAACAAATCTGAATGCAATCTCCAATACGCTCCACGTTATAAGGGGGGGGGGGGGACAGTTGTATTGGTATCCAATTCAGAACACAAATGCTATACAAGAGGCGATAAACTGGGAACCGATTTGAGTCTCATTTCAAGTGTTGAACAAAAGTTGACTATTCCTCAGCGTAAAATCTCGTCAGCACCAAAGAAAAAGCAATATTTGACTGCGTTATTAGCACCAAAAAGCAAACAAGCTGATCTCAATAGTAAATCTAACAAAAATCGTATCATATCAAGATTCCCACGTACTGATTCTTGACTTTTACATGAGATAAAACATCTTCTGCATCAAACAATTGGCAACTTTTGATGGTGTTTTTAATGAAGCCTGTCATTTTCCACACTAAGTTACAAGGTTCATTGTATGACTGAAAATACTGATATTTGGTGATATCAATGAAACACAAACCAAAGAATATCGAAAACTTGTTTATCTATCATTTATTGAAAAAGACACAAAGAAATTTGACCCCCAGTTTTGAATTTGACTCCCAAATTTCTGGAGTGGATAAGGGTTTAAACACAAAATTTTAAACCTGAAGAAAACACTGCTCAACCTTTTAATCAGCTGGTCTCTTTTGTATAATATATCACTCTGCTGTAACATGCACAACAAAGTTTGATATTTGGACAAGCATGGGCTTTTTTATTTTCCCAATCTGATACTCGTTACTCAATTTGAAACATTTACATTGTTTCAGTTGAAAGGGGGTAACCATATGCTAAAACCATAGTTTCTCTTCCAAACTCAAATGTCTGAAGATGATTGTACTAACTTAAATACCCTCAACATTGTATAACAAAAAGAAAGAAATAAATTAGGATTTAATTGCACCCTGTTGGCTGGAGCACCTCCTGATTCATAAACAGTTTTGATTTAAAGTATAATTAATGCTCTGAAACTATACAAAACATACACCTTACAGAGTGGGAAAAACTGTACTAGAGTAAAGCCAACGCTTGGTCATTACCCAACTTTTGAGAATAGATGAGGATATAATTTTGTCAGAGCAATTTTTTTTCTCTTGATTGTCAGTGTAACGTTTTAACTTTTTTTTGCAAACGTTGAAATTTTTGACATTAGTGAAAGTATAAAAAAAAAAAAAAAAAAATTCAAAGGGATGATAAAAAATGAAAAATCTTATTAAAGGGTCTCTGTCCACATACTTAAACAAATTGTGGCAAACACTGTGTATCAAGTTCAGCTGAGTAGAGTATAGCTTACAACAACTCATAGAGCAAAATAACCAGGGTGTCAAAACTTCTGAGGGTCAAAACTTATCCATGAGCGTCAAAACACATGCTCCCAGTCCCAACTCTTTCCTCATTTCCATAGATCTATGGCCATATACCCAATAAAAAGGCCTTTGATCTAAATTATGGGAAAAGCTTTAACTGCACAATAATCAACCTTAACTATAAAAGCAAGGATAACTTTTTGTTTTATTTTTTTTTTGTTCCGAAACATTACCTTAACCCTTATGTTTACCACCCCGCGTAACGACAATGTATGTCAAATTTTCCCGCCAAATTTTGTTTGGTTTCGGATTATTATTATTTGAATTCTATTTTGTATCAATTTTAAATGCTGTGATGATATATAATGTATAATTAAAATTAAAGGATCTCAAAGTCTTTTTTCAAAAATCTGTCAAAATGGTAACAAAAAAAATAAAGACCCGTTCCTGCGAGATCGCCATCGGAATGTTTCAAAATGGCGTCGAAAGGGTAAACAAACGAAACGCAAAATTACTTTGAGGGCTGTTATAATGATGTCGTCAAAAGTTGAAAGTATTGCGGCGTCTCTTGTTAGAGAATACCTAAATAGAAAGGTATGGCACATTATTCTGTGTTATTCGTCCCATCTTTCATCACCAATACATTATAATTTGGCCTTTTAGTCCATAAACCGGCTTTAGCCTCCAATGGAAACTTCATCCTGTGATAATCGGTAGCGTAGATGTCGAGTGATCCGGGTAGCTTAGTGGTTAGAACACTTCTCCTGTGAGCGAGGCGTCCCGGTTTGAGTTCTGTATCGGCCGTGCTTTTTTCTCTTTTTTGGATTACGTCACTCATACCAGGACTAGAGCCATAAGTCGTAAGCCCTTTACCGAGCGGTCCATTGTTTTAACTAAAATGGGAGGATAAATAAACAGTTGAGATAGATGCCCTTGGGGGAAAAAGTGTGTGGCTGAAAGAGAATTCAAACCCAGGATCTCTCACTTACTGGGCCAGTGCCATAACCACTGAGCTGAACCTGGAACACTGATTTCAGGGTCCCGATTATCATGACATGGTCCATGGCAGGGACTGAATTCTTAACCTCCTGATCCATAAGTGAACACTACCACATGGCTACAAAAAGCTATCTCTGTAGCAAGGTAGTATAAAACTTACACAATGCTTGGATAAGCTTATACCACATTTGTTGTACATGTATCTGATTCATATTCAATTGTCATAGAATTTTTCAGAGACAAATGTTATTGTGAAATGAACTCTGCCGCACTACCCCCAAGTCTGGTACCAAATATAATAAGCTGATAAAGAAACTGCCTAGACAGGGATGAACCCACAACCATCTGTCATGTCATTACAAAGGCTATCTCTGCAACAAGGCGGTGCAAGCGCCAACTCCCTCCCTTTTTATGCCCCTGGGAAAGAGGCATTTTAAAAGCATTGTAAAAAATTGGCAAAACTGCTAGTATACCACATTTTGTTCTTTTCCCACAGTGTTTCATCTCTTTCAAAGATCTTTCCTTGTAACCCTTTACCACACAATCCTGACTTTTAACGACCCCAAAGAAGATGCCTTTTGAAAACATTGTAGGAAAGGGTGAAAATGCTGGTAACCAGCATTTTCTCCTTTTCCTACAATGTTTTCTTCCACATCAAAGACAGAAATCATCATTTCAGCTACATCAATTTTGTCACCTGCAAATGCTTTCAGTTTGGTCAAGTCAAAAATTTTGTCACTTGGTAAAGAGTTAAAAGCCAAATTTCATACCTTATCTGCAAATGATTTCAGGATTGACAAGTGTAAGATTTTATCATCAAGGAAAGTGTTAACTCTTTCACTACCAAAAAGATTAATTACAATTTTTCAATGACTACAAGCGTAGTTCAGCAGCAAGATGAAGAGACAGTTTAGTCATAACCTAAAATAAAGTAGTTGATAGTGTAGATTAGAGATCAGACTTCATGATCTTAGTGGCATTAAGCCAAGGTGTGTCACCAGTTCTGAAATAAAAATGATCTTGATGGCATTGCTCCAAATAGCTAAAATCATAAACCTTTTCCTTCCTTGCCTAGGTAGTAACCTTAGGAGCAATAGATTAATTATGAACTTCCTCAGGGTCATTTAAAGATGGCTTTCAGAGTCCCAGATAAGACTTGGTAATGGTATTCTAAATGTATTCTCTTCAAAATCCTATGTTGTGGGTACTCGTTAGAATCATCGCGCTGAGACGATTCTAATGAGTACCCGTAACATAGGATTTAGTGGAGAATAATTAATATTTTCAATTTTGAAATCAAAATCACTTCCTCTGTCTGTAGCTCTGGGCTTGTTTGGAAAAGGGTTAAGCTTAAGATAAAAACCAAGATAAGTGAAGATTTGACCAATTAATATTTATTTTCGGTAACCAAGATTTTCTCCCTCTCCTGCAAGGCTTTCTACTTGGCTTCCGTAAAGAAATTTAACCAGTGTTTTCTCCCTTTCCCTCAAGGTTTTTTACACCTCCATAAACAATTTCAATTTTTTAACCACAGTTACATTGCAGTCTGCAAAAGCTTTCAATTCAGACAAGTCTAAACTGTTATTGTTTGATAAAGATTGAGTGAGAACATTAGGTATTGTTGTGCAAGTTGAATTCTGAGTGCTGTGGGGTCTCCTGTGACATATTAGAAAAAGTGCTGTGTATAGGATCAGGAAATCCTAATGGCACTGCATGTTGGAGCGTCCACTTTTTAACCCTTTACCACACAATCCAGACTTTTAACGACTCTGAGAAAGAAGCCTTTTAAAAAACATTGTTGGAAAAGGAGAAAATGCTGGTAACCAGCATTTTCTCCTTTTCCCACAATGTTTTCTACCCTTCCCAAAACAAATTTCCTTTTTTTGGGTATATTCATTTTTTCATCTGCAAATGCTTTCAGTTTGGACCTGTCTCAAATTTTGTTGTTTGGCAGAGTTCAGCCTAATACTCATGGAATGCATGATATAACTTAAGATTCTTTGTTAGATTGAGGAGTCAGGAAAATAGTTATCTGTGTGTACGAGTTTAATTGTCTCAAGTTTTATTTTTTGTCTAGAACAGTTATGGATGATAGCATATGAAAAACTTTGTAAACTTCATTTATACACACATTTTTTGCCTGTTTATAGGAATTATGGAAATTGTAGAATATTAGACGAAATCAAGTGTAGAATGTTGCAGGTATTCATCTTGAATAGTGTCCCTTATTAAAGCATCCTATGGGCCTTTCTTAAACCTTTATCACACAATCCTGACTTTTAAAGTTAACCTTTTTAAAACATTATGGGAAAGGTACCAGCATTTTCTCCTTTTCCCATAAGGTTTTCTACCATTTGTATGACAAATTCCATGTTTTAAGCAGCATTTAATTTGTCCTGTACAAATTAAGACTTTCAACTTGGACAAGGCTAAAATGTTTTCATCTGGTAAAGGGATATGGTATCAATCATATTTTAGGGACTAAAGACTACACTCCAGGTATTAGATGAGGAACTGCCAAGAGATGAGGACACTATTAGTAACAGACAACAACTTATGAAAGAACTTCACATGGAAAAGCTGATGAAAAAGAACAAGGTTTGTATACATGCCCAGGAAACTCATAAAATTTCAGTTCAGTTGCAGTGGTGCTGAAAGGAAAAATAGGACAAAACTCTTCTATGGTTGAACAGATGACATGCATAAGGTTGCACTAAGTAATAGATATACCATAATAAAGAATCAAAGGACTCGGAGTCCTGGAAAGCGGATTTGTGGAGTAGCATAAAGTTGTAAAATGTTGTGATAAAAAAAAAAAAATCACAAGCAACACATGTACAATCATTTTAAAATGGAGTTAGCAAGGGCATGGATTGTTCTGCCGAGTGGGCCAGGCAGTAACTGTAATTCTATTAATGTTTCAGGAATGGTAAGTTGATTCGTCAAT
The DNA here is from genome assembly GCA_945859785.2 of Tridacna gigas. Classification (NCBI taxonomy): domain Eukaryota; kingdom Metazoa; phylum Mollusca; class Bivalvia; order Cardiida; family Cardiidae; genus Tridacna; species Tridacna gigas. Next base: position 45,461,932 of record OX244039.2, on the reverse strand, counting down.
CTTATGCAGCTTTTTGCTGGTATTAGATTTTGGACTAAATATGTATACACATGTAAGATAGTATATATGGTAGTGACAAAAAGCGAGTTTGAGGTTTATTAGCTAAAGCTGAAAGTAGAATGGGAGCAAGCGTGATTGACAGTGTATTTTGTTCAGGTCAAACCAATATCATAGTACAGTGTGAGCGTGCATGCTTTTTTACGCTTGATGTATTTGGTTCCAGTCAGAACGATCACAGTAAGTGGATTTGCTATACAAATCCACTAAAAAGGAGAGTGACAAGTATGCAAGTTTTGATTAAGTTGGTCTCTAACCAATGATTCTGTCTAACAACCATCTAAATCATGGAGTAGAATGGTCCTTAGACATGCAGAAAATTTACACATAGCAAAATGTTTCAACTGCACTCATGTCAGCCTGTGCAGTCTGCACAGGCTGAGATTGGTCTATACTCTTTACAGATGCATTAAAGCCCCCTATTCACAGAGCATGGCTCAATTAGATTTTGCAATTTGCATACTTTGTAATCAAGATTAGACTCAAGAGTGTTTTTGTACCCTTGGGAATTGATTTCTCATAGTGTTTTATTCTTTCCCAAATTTAGGGGGTAAATCCTTGAAAACTGTGTTGGGAAAAGAAGAAAATACTGGTAATGAGCATTTTCTCCTATTCTCACAATGTTTTCTATCCTTCCATCATTTTAGCAACATAGCAAATACTTTCAGTTTGGGCAAGTCCAAGATTTTGTCATTTGGTAAAGAGTTAATTAATTTTGCACTCCAAAGATATAGATATTGCTGGTTCATTATTTATTCAGTAAAAATTGATTATGTTGCCATGACCTATAGAGTACCTGCATTATTGGTTTGGCATTATAAAGAAATGCTTGGAGGGTTATATCTTAGTTGCAGCTGGAATGAATGTATTGATTCTATGAACAACATGTATATGTTTATGTTGTTTATTCTTCTGTAAGGAGTTATATTGTAAGGAAGTTTTTTTCACTGAAATTATTAACTCGCTGGTAAATTTTGTTTTGTGCCCGTTGTAGACAAATTCCGTAATTTCAGCCACATTTAATTTGTAGTCTACAAATACTTTCCATGTGCATAAGTCTAAAATTTTGTTGTCTGGTAGATCAGATTATTGCTTCTCATGAGCAATGGATTTTTTTCCCAGTTTGTGTATTTGCACTGTAATAGGTTAACTGTTTAGTAGAGGACAAAAATTTAGACTTTTCTAAATTAAAAGAATTTGCAGAGGATAAACTAAATGTTACTAAAACACGAAATTTGTCTTTCAAATGGTAGAAAACATTGTAGGAAAATATTATACATATATATATACAGGAACAACCAAACCCACTTAAATCTATGATAGAGGTAATTGCAAAGGATCTGATAGGGGATAAAAATTCTGGGAAAAATACACTTAGCAATGGTGAAATTGATGTGGAAACAAAGTCAAGACCTGGAAGTACGAGATCAGCAATAAAGCCTGCACAGTCTTCTAGAACACAGTACCCTACAATGGTAAATTAACTTTTTCAAAGATGTGGTGATTTTCTGATGCATGTATTTTGATGTATTTTGCTAACTTTAATGTACAAGAGAGGTCCCTCTGTTTTCAATACTTTTTAAAACTAGTCTCGTGCAAGTACATGCATATACTTTACATACTGTATTATAATTACTAGGCTAATTTACATACATGGTTCATCATTCCCCCTACAGTTTACAGCTTTGGAAAACATTGTTGTAAAAGGAGCAGTTGATTGTAAGGAAGCAATCCCTGCTTTTCAAATGATATTTTTCATACTGTTGACCTTTTTTCCCTCTTTCCTATATTTGAGTTTTGCATGATTGATATAGTTTTTGGCAGGTCCAGGTATGGCTTGTACAATAATGGGTTAGAGATACAGTTTGAGAACTCTACTGTGTTAACTCTTTACCAAACGGCACATTTTAGGACTGAACCAAATTCAAAGCATTTGGAGACAACAAATTAAATGTTACTAAACTGACAATTTCTGTCTTTGATAGGGTAGAAAACATTGTGGGAAAAGGAGAAAATGCTGGTTACCAGCATTTTCTCCTTTTCCCACAATGTTTTCAAAAGGATTCTTCCTTAGGGTCGTTAAAACTCGGGATTGTGTGGTGAAGAGTTAACTCTTTATCACACAACAAAGAAATAGACTTGTCCAAATTAAAAGCATTTGCAGACGACAATTTAAATGTTGCTCAAACCATAGAGTCTGTCTTTGATAGGTTAGAAAACATTGTGGGAGAAGGCAAAAAGGCTGGTTACCAGCATTTTCTCCTTTCTATAATGTTTACAAAAGGCTTTACCTTCAGGGTCGTTAAAACTCAGGATTGTGTGGTATAGGGTTAATCTTTTATCAAAAACAAAATTTAGGACTTATCTGAATCCAAAGCATTTGCAGAAAACAAAATCAAATGTCGTTCAAATTATCAGATATGGCTTTCGGGGGTAGAAAACATTGTAGAAAAATGAGAAGATGCTGGTTATCAGCATTTTTTCCTTTTGCAAAAGTGTTTTCTAAAACCTTTTTGTCATGGTCATTAAAATTCAGGATTGTATGGTAAAGGGTTAACTCTTTACCACAAGATAAAATTTTAGATTCCTCAGAAAGGAAAGTATTTGCAGACAATAAAATATTATACGTGACTCAGAAATTGAAATTCGATTTGGGAAGGGTAGAAAACATTGTGGAAAAAAGAGAAAATGCTGGTTACCAGCATTTTCTCTTTTTCCCACAATGTTTTCAAAAGGCTTTTTCGTCAGGGTCCTTTAAAGCTGGGAATGTATAGTAAAAGTCTTGAAGAAACTTTTTCTTTTTAGCCATTTTACAAGGAAGAGACACAGACTGGTTTTGATGGTTTTCCCATCGGACAACAGGATGATGCAGACGATTTGCTGAAACCTGACCCAAATTTTTCTTATCCATCACAGAGAAGAAAGCCCAAAAATAACCCTGTTACTGTGACAAGTAAACCAGTGCCTAAAGGTATATACATTATTAGTATTTGTAACACCTCTCTCTGTCTGTCTGTATCTATCTCTCTGATGCAGAGCCTGTTAGCTCTGCCAGTAACTTTCGGCACTTGCAAATAGGGTTTCTGATCCCAAGCTTGGTCAATTTTTTCCAAGGATTGATAATAGTCAATACCTTTCTAACTGCTGATCATTGTTTTGTCACATATAACTAAAATAGTTTAAAATCAACGTTTAACTAACACCTAGGGCAAGGCAGTGAAGATTAACTTGTGAAAACAGGGAAATTTATTTGAGTCATGCTCTGGAAGAAGGGGGTTTAGTGCACTCAGTGATGCATTATACCAAGCAAGTCATCACATGATTATGGAACCATAGAACCATAAAATTTATTTGTCAAACAAATGGCTGAATTCTGTGCAAACTGTTGAAGTATCAGGACACACTCCCCCTACCCCCTCCCCCCCCCCCCCCCCCCCCCACAAAAAAAAAAAAAAAAATCCCCAAAATTCAAAATTCGAAAACTGCCCCCTCCCCATAGGAAAACTGCAGAAAACAAAATCAATGAGCCTCAAATTTCGAAATTTGTTTTTGGAAGGGTAGAAAACATGGTGAGCAAGGAGAAAATGCTGGTCACCTGCATTTTCTCCTTTTCCCACAATGTTTTTAAAAGCCATCTTCCTTAAAGTTGTTAAAACTAGGTAAAGGTTTAACCCTTTCCCAAACAAGCCCTGGTTTTCACATGTCTGCAGTACAAGTCTTTTGAAAACACTGTGGGAAAAGGAGAAATTGCTCGTAACGAGCAATTTCTCCTTTTCCCACAGTGTTTTCTACCCTTTTTGATAACTTTCTGCCATTTTCATCAAATTTAAAGTTGTCGTCTGCAAACTCTTTGAATTTGGACCAATCCAAAATTTGTCGTTTGGGAAAGGTTTAAACATATTCTGTTGAAAATTTATTTCAGAAGATATAGAGGATATTTGTTTTTTTCGGTGAAAGATCGAAATTTATTTCATCGAGTGAACATCATCGGTAATATTTTCACTGAAAAAAACAAATATTCTGTTTATTTCATGCTTCTAACGCCTTTTTTTGTCGAGACTTCCATACAAATCAGTACAAACTCCCCGTGGTCGGTATTCTCACTGGTCGTACCGGTGTAATATCGAAAAATATTTTCACCGCTATTTCTCGATATCCTACCGGAAAACATGAAATAAAAACAGTGAACTGTTAACCAAAGAAAACATATGTTTTCATTTAGTTAACAAAAAGATGAAGAAAGTCGGTCTCATTATATTTTGGCTAGAATCTGTACCATTTGGGTTGTTGTAGACCCAAGATGTTGCGGTAGACCCAAGATCTGCCTGCCCATTATTGTGTAGTCTTATCTTGATATACACAGTTTGTTATATATCCTGACTTGTCCACAGCATACTATGAGCTTTACATGACAAACCAGTTATTTGTTACTCACAATCAAGTCTACTTATGATGATCTTGTGATAGAGGACAGTCAAGATGTTGTGGTAGACACCCTGCCTGCCCATTATTGTGCAGTCTGATCTTGATATACACATGTGCACAGTTTGTTATATGCCCTGACTTGTCCATAGGATACTGTTAGCTGTACATAACAAAACCGTCATTTATTTCTCACAGCCAAGTCTACCTATGATGACCTTGTGATAGAGGACAGTCATGAAGGGGAGACAGTTTTAGGTGATGGTAAATCTGGAGTGTTACAACAAGAGGAAGATGAAGATCAGCTCCCAGCAAGGAATCACCAGCATCGACCTAAAAGTTCAAATAAGCCGAGAATTCTGTCTTTAGGCATGTCTGGTCCTATTACAAATACAGAGGTAATGTTATTAGTGCATGTTTTCTTTTTCTTTTTGTCCACTTTTGTTTTAATATTTCTTATCCCCCCCCATCTACAAAGTAGAGGGGCGGTATACTAGTTTCACCATGTCTGTCCGTGAGTCCGTACATGTTTTTCGTTTTCTTGCTCATCCTCAAAAGCCATTTGACCTAAGTTCCTGAAACTTAATACAAGTGTAGCCTATGACCTAGGGAGGTGCCCACTGCTTTTTGGGTCACATGGATCAAAGGTTAAGGTCACAGGTGAACTTGGTTTGAAAATCGTTTCCATGCTGTAACTCAAAAGCCGTTTGACCTTGGACCCTGAAACTTTATACAAGTGTTGCTCATGACCCAAGGAGTTGCCTTATTGTCTTTGGGTCACATGGGTCAAAGGTCAAAGTTACAGGTGAACTTTGTTTTGAAAATCATTTCCTTTCTTTAATTGTGGTGATTCAGTGACAAGTTGCTGGTGAGGGGTATTTGTCCGCTTTGCAGTAGTTCAAGGTGATTCTGCATTCCAACTCCATAGCTTGAAAAGCAACTTTTACTCAGAAAATTATGGCAAAACAGTAAATGTAAGTAAACTTGTGTGCATATAATGAGTACAAAAAAATTAGATGCTTTTCATACTTGATTAGTGTCCAGATGTGACTTGACAAAAATCGACTCTTGAGTATTTCAAGCTTGTAGCTGAAACTATTTTTCTGTATATCATTTAAGGACTCTACAAGAAGAAAATTCCAAAAGCCAAGACCATTGTCTGCTAGTAAGAATCAAAGACTAAATCTGTTTGAAAATGAATCTCCAAAACTCACTGCTGTTTTAGACAGTCCAAGTAACACAAAATCTTCCTCAAAATCCACAGTAGTTAATTCACGACCATTGAATAGTGCCAAGTCAACAAAATCTAATCTAAGTCATACAGAACTGAATTCTGATGTGAAAGAAATAGAAACTCTGATATCCAGTGAAAGAAAACAGTCAATTAAGGATGTGCTTGAAATTGAGCAAGGGCGTTCTGGGACTGTGCCTCGCAGACAAACATCGGTGGAAAAGGAAACAAAACATTACTCTGTAGACACATCAAGTATTGTGAAGGACAGGAAGAAAGCCAGTGGATCTGGGAGGTAAAGTCTTCACATTTAATCAGTTACATATGAGAGGCACTCAAAAGGGGATGGGGTCTAACCTTTCACCACCCAATTCCAAGTTCTAAGGATCCTGAGGTGAAAGGCTTCTGAAAATATTGTGGGATAAGGAGAAAATGCTGGTTACCAGCATTTTCTCCTTTCCCCACAATGTTTTCTATCCTCTCAAAGACATCTCTTATAAGCCACATGTCATCTGTTTACTTTTAATTTGGACAAGTCTAATTTATGCTGTTTGGTAAAGGGTTAATGCTTCTTTTCGTGAATGCACTATAGCATTATACCAAGCAAGTTGTTGCATAAGATTGGTCCATTTAGTTTAACAGCCGGCTAAATCATAGTGTAGGATGGCCCCCTTGAAATGTTGAAAATTTGCCAACAGCAAAGAGTTTCACCCATGTCAGCCTGCAGGGACTGCTCCAGCTGACATGGATCATTACTTTTTGAGGTGCATTAAACTGCCGTTTCACAGAGTGTGGCTCATATTTTGTTGATCTGTGGAATACTATGTACAACTGAAGGTATTTTAGTCAAATATTGTAAATCCAAGATCAGACTGCACAAATGCAAACAAAATGTGCACATCTGATCATGGATCTTCACTGTTTGATATGTTAGATGATCAAGTAAAAACTGTTGAAAATGCAATATGTGGAATTTATCTGACTGAATCTATATTTTTCAATTAACACATGGTGGAAGAAACAAATATAAATAGTATACATGTACTGTACATAGGGAGAAAACATAATTATGTATGGAATAAGTAATCGTAACAGAAGTTCTTATTTAATATTAAATTTAGTCCTGTGAATGTACTGAAATAGAAAAATTCATTAACACATATGAAAATGTCTGATTCAAGCTTGTGGTATAACACTTTAGCATAATAAGCACTACGTACATTTAAAAACACACACCTTGGTTTTCTATTAATATCACGGACAAAATAAATACATAATGATGAAAATTCAACATGTCATATGGTCATATTTAATGACCCAGTGCCCAAAATTTCAATAAAATCAAATGAATAAGTTGTACCAAATCAAAAGCCTGGGTTTGTGTTGTCAAAAATTGAAATTCATGAGGTTAATATCAAGTATGATCACCTTGAACGTCAATTAAATATTGACATCACTGACACATAGACAACACCTGGGCTGTTATACAACTCTGTGGAATATTGGTCCACTCTTGAATCAGTGCCTGATGGAGTTGCTATACAATTTGAGGTTGATTAAGTTCACCATATTTGCTTTATTAGCGACATGTCTGGAGATAATGCTGGCCAATCAAAAGCAGATTTGCCATTTTGTTGCAAGAAGTGTGTCATGACAGCTGTATTGGGTCTAGCACCATCATGTTGCAGAATTCCGCCTCCTCTATGCAAGTTCTGTGCAAGGGCACATTTATCGCTTCACAAGGAGGCAGTGGGGACAAGTTCTGTTTTCAGATAAATCCAGGAATCAGCTGAGTTGTGCTGATGGTCAGATACAGGTATGGCAGCATTGTAACGAACTCTATACTGACGCATGTACAATGAAGTATGATCAGTTGGGCGGGGGCTAGCTTCATTTCTGGGGAGGTGTTAGTCTCTTTCATAAAACATAATGATATTTTAGGGAAATGTGGATACTAATTCCCATATCAATGAAGTATTGAGGGCAATTGTTGTACCAAAACTTGTGTAGAGCAGGTGGAATTCTGCAACACGATGGTCTCCTAGATCGCACACAGCTATTGTGACACACTTCTTGCAACAAAATGGCATAACTGTATTTGATTGGCCAGCATTATCTCCAGACATGTTGCTAATAGAGCATTTTTGGGATATGCTCAAACGACAAGTTTATGGTTGACGTAACCTCAAAATGTGATGCAACTTCTGTCAGGCACTGATTCAAGAGTTGAACAATATTCCTCAGAAGTGTATAACAGCTCAAGTGTTGTCTATGTGGCAGCGATGTCAATATTTAATTGATGTTGGAGGTGGTCATACTCACTATTAACTTCATGAATTTCAATGTTTGACTGCACAAACCCAGGCCTTTGATTTGGTTTGAATTACTCATTTGATTTTAAGGAAATTTTGGGCGCAGAGTCATTAAGTGATCATTTGTCATGGCAAATTTTTGTTGTTGTGTATTTATCTTTTTCAAAGATATTAATTAAAAACCAAGGTGTGCATTTTTAAATGTACTCAGTGTATATTTCCTATTTGCTAGTCAAACTTCATCCAGTAGTTCAATATCCACAATGAAAGTTGGTGATGTGGAAGTGGGAGATATTGATGATTTAGACCAGGATCTTGCCAAGTTGGATGTTGGTCCAAGAATCATGTCAGCTAAACTCAATAAGAGTCAACATAACTGTAAACCAATTGATGTTAAAACAGCTGTGGTAAGTTCAGTGAAAAATTTACAGTATTACCATATTTGAACAAGTGATTCGTGGAATTTGTTAATTGATTTGAAGTATTGACTGGAATAAACATTCTGTGTTGAAACCACATAATAACAATTCTGCTTGCCAATGTTGAGCAATCAGAACTCCTGCTTCATTAACTCCTACCAGACTGACAGAATTTCAGACACATCTGTATTAAAAGCATCTGCAGAAAACATAATAGATGTGGCTCAAATGATAGGCTTATCTTTGAAAAGGTGAAAGACATTGCAGAAAAAAGAGAAATTGCTGTTTATCAGCATTTTCTCATTTTCCCACAATGTTTACAAGAGACGTAAAATTTCTTGGCAAAGGGTTAATTTCTAGGTGAAACAATAATCATTCATTAATCATTTAGATTGTTTGCTACAAGGATCAGATGAATATATAGAGGATATTTGGTTTTTTTTGGTGAAAGATCGAGATTTATTTCATCAAGTGAACATCATCCGTAATATTTTCACAAGTGGCACAGCCATGAGTGAAAAAATTACCGATTATGTTCACGAGATGAAATAAATTTTGATCTTTCACCGAAAAAAACCAATATTCTGTTTATTTCATGCTTCTAACCCTGTTTTTTTTTGGGATATGCATCAAAATCCAGTACAATTGTTTTCGGTAATTCCCTGTGGCATACCCCCCTCACATAACAATGCATTACAGTATTACATAAGGCGCGATCAATTTAGAGTAAATGTGCATGAATTATGTCATATTTCCATTTGGTTGAATGGCAAGCGCAGTAACTAGTGTAGGGGAACTACTGTTTCTGCCTTCAATTGAAGGTTAGAAAGTATGTAATCAATATTTTTCAAGGTCATAACCATGAAGTATCAAATCATAATCCACTACTATTTTTCAGCAAACTATTGAAAAGCATGAAATAAATATGGATATTTATCCCTGTAACATATATTGAAGGACTATCTATTTCCAATAGTGTAACCTGAAACCAGACAATCCTGAGTTTCAGTGACCTTGTGGGAGAAGCTGTTGAAAACATTGTGGGGAGAGGTGAAAATGCTAAAAAAATGTTTTTCCTTTTCCCATAATGTTATTTGTCCTTTTAAAAAGTAAATCTTATCATTTGAGCCACATTTCATTTTTGTCTACAGATCCTTTTAAATATGTATTACAGTTTTGTTGTGTGACAAAGAATTACTCTTGCTAAACAATTGAAACAGTTTGAACCCAATTTTTAAGAAATCATATCTTATACAAGTGCTAGAATCTCAAATCACCATTACCCTGAGACTGCAAAAATTAATGAAATAAATTCTTTCTGTTGGTGGGAAATACCCAAATTACAATTTCAAGATCAGTTTTTGCCAGAAAGTCTTGCAGAAATATCAGGTACATTTTGTTGTTTGGATCCAAAATTATCCCTTCTTGCCAAACAGACTTTAAGACTTAATCAAACTTGAAAACATTTGCAGATGACATACTTGATATGAGTTAGATGATAAGATTTGCCCCTGGAAGAGTAGAAAACATTGAGGGAATAGGAGAAAATGATGATAAACACATAGGTACATGTATATGTGTTTGTTTCTTCTAGGCCTTAAAGACCCTTATATTTGGGACACCTATGCAGTGTTTTAATGACGAATGGAGATATCAAAGCTTCAGTTTTAGTGATATGCCAAAGTTGAAATATGGGATTGTACAAAAAAAGGTAAACATTTAAACCCCAGATTAATTTTATATTATTTTTTCTGTCCTGGCTTGAATTCCCTTCTCCTGAAACAAATGCACTGCAGAATGATGACTGTGGACAGTCTGTCAGTATGCGAAGATACAACATTATTTTAAGGTAGAAAAATGACAAAAAAATTTAAGTCTGTACCAGACAACCAAATATTTGACACATCTGAATTGAAAGCATTTGCAGACAACAAATTGATTTGAGCTCAAAAGATAATTTCTGTCTTTAAAATGGTAGAAAACATTGTTGGAAAAGAAGAAATTGATGATTATCCGCATTTTCTTCTTTTCCCACAATTACAATCATAGGAAACCGTTTATATACATGTATTGGAAAACTATACAAATATTTAAGCCATGTTCTGTGAAAAGGGGTTTAATGTATCTGCAAAAAGTATCGACCCATGTCAGCCTGCGTATGGGCGGAACTGTTTGCTGTTTTTAAATTTTCTTCATATCCAAGGATCATTCTACCTCATGATTAAGCCATTTGGTTGACAAATTGGGTTTTATGGATCCATAATTATGTGTATGTGATGACCTGCTTGGTGTAATGCATTTCAGAGATGCATTAAAGCCCCATTTGCTAGAGTGCTGCTCATATATTTTTTCCCTACACAGGGTGGGCCATGTGGTGTTCTAGCCAGTGTTCAAGCCTTTGTTTTACAAGAATTGTTGTTTGGTGACAAAAAAATGCCTTTACAAAGATTGTAAGTTAAATATGTTTTATTCAATAAACTGTGAATAGTTTTTTCTATTATGCTGAATTGAAATATATCAAGCTTTTATTTTACAAGAATTTTTGTTTTGTGACAACTGAATACTTCTACAAAGAATGTAAGTTAAATATGTTTTATTCAATAAAGAGAGTATAGTTTAGTTCTCATACTTTTATCTTGCTGAATTGAAATGTCAGCTTGACAAGCCATTGTTTGTGATTGTATTACAGTAACCCTTTCCTAAAGGACAAAATTTGAGACTTGTCTGAATTGAAAGTATCTGCAGCCGACGTATGAAAAATTGTTCAAATAATGTAGTTTTTACTGTAGGAAAAGTAGAAAGCATGTGGGAAAAAGAGAAAATGCTGGTCACCCACATTTTCTCCTTTGCTCACAATGTTTTCAAAAGCCTCACATCCTCAGGGTCATTAAAAAGCAGAATTCTTTAGTAAAGGGTTTAGCAATTTCTCCTTTTGCAACAGTGTCATCAAAATCAGTTTGCAACTGAAAAAGTCATCTGCTGAATGTTATGGGCTAGTTTTTGTGTTGAAGTTTTTTTCAACTCTTTACCACACAATCCTGACTTTAACCCTTTACCACACAGTCCAAAGTTTTAATGACCCTGAGGAAGAAACCCTTAGGAAACTTTTTTGGGACTGGAGAAAATGCTGGTAACCAGCATTTTCTCCTTTTCCCACAATGTTTTCTACTCTATCAAAGACAGAAACCATCATTTGAGCTACACATGATTTGCTGTCTGCAAATACTTGTAACTTAGACAAGTCTAAAATTTTATCGTCTGGTACAGGGTTAAAGTTTTTACCATTCCAGTAATTCACCCAACTATGAAGAGAGAACAGAAGCCCTTGCCATCGCTCTTGCCAGAATATTTTGGAGAGCTGGAGAGAAGAGAAAGGCTGTTGTGTGCATGTATGTAAATACTGTTCTTTATTGTCATTGTACCATGAATGAAACTTTAAATATTGCTGTAAAATCCATGCTCAGCTAAAAAAATTTAACCTTTTACCAAATGATGAAATATTAGACTTGTCCAAATTGAGAGCATTTGCAGATGACACCTTAAATGTGGCTCAGATGGGTCTTTGAAAGGGTAGAAAATATTGAGGGAGAAGAAGAAATTGATGCTTACTATGAGTGATAAAAGTCAAAGCTACATTATTTGTTCTCTGACAGCTATAAAATGTTTTGACATTGTTTATAGGGGAAATGATTCAGTGGCATAGAAAAAATGTGTCATATAGTTCTGGTATAGAAACTTGCGGAAGCTGGGATAGGGTTTTTTGCAGCCCTTATGTAACTGAATTACTGTTAAGAAAGGCATTAAATGTTAAACACAACAAATCAACAGACAGTAAAATAAGAATTTAATGTTGCAGTATTGATTTACAATATATTCAATTGTCACATTAACCTTTAGCCACACAGGCTTATTTTAAATTAGTCAAGAAAACATGATTGCAAATGAAGCGAAAAAATATTTATATATTATCGATACTGTTATTTTCTCCAGTCCCTCAAGTCGTCCGGTGATTGGTAGTGGAGGAAAGTTTAGAGCTGATGAATTTATTGAAACAGTAAGTCTGGTCATTCTTAGATGTTGAAGCTTTTAAAATGCAGAGAAGTCTTGATTGTTTGAACATCCAGTGATTAAAATGTATTGATTAACTCTCCACCAAACGACAACATTTTTCACAGGACCAAATTGAAAGCATTTGCAGACAAAAAATTAATATTTGCTCTAATGATGATTTCTTTCTTTGATAGGGCAGAAAACATTGTGGGAGAAGGAGAAAATGCTGGTACCAAAAGGGGGTTTAATGTATCCCCAGGATGCATTGTACCAAGCAAATCATTGTATAATTATGATCCTTGAAAATAATTCTTTATAACAATCGACTGAATCGTGAGGTAAAATGGCCTGTGGTCATGTTGGAAATTTACCACTAACAAAAAGTTTTGACACAGGTTGGCCTTAGTTGAATGTTCAGGTTGACCTTGATTAATAAATTTTACAGATGCATTGAAGTCTCTTTTCACAGAGCATGACTCAATTGAGATTTTATGAAAACCATTACTTTTCTATGTACAATTTTATAGCCAGTATACTTGGAATCAGCTGATTTGAAACAGAGACACTAGAAATGGATCTTACCTTCAGCTTCTCTCTCAGATTTTGCCTAAAATTCAACAATTACTCTTTTTCAGTTGTCCCTTTATACCTTTGTTGACTTTGAAGAGTTACTGTCTTTTATGAAACAGGCTGTCAGCCAGGTAACTATTACAGTCATTGTTTCTGTGTTGTGCTTTGTTCAAGTTTTGATTTGTTGTACTTCATCTATACTCATATTGTAAGAATTGAAAGATGCAGAGATTGCTGTCTTCTTCTTTAGAACTTTTTTTTTTTAACATTGTCTATTTTTATAATGGAAGGGGATTTGACCTTGTTCTGTGCAACTATGCCTGTGTTTGCCACACTTTAAATCTCTACCAAACAACAAAATTTTAGACTTGTCCAAATCGGAAGCATTTGCAGATGACAAATAAAGTCTGATTCTATTGGCGGGATTTGTTCTTGATGGGGTAGAAAACATTGTTGGAAAAGGAGAAAATGCTGGTTACCAGCATTTTCTCCTTTTCCCACAATGTTTTCAAAAGGTTTCTTTCTCAGGGTCGCTAAAACTCGGGATTGTGTGGCAAAGAGTTAAACAATGTCTCATTTGTGTTAAGTCTACTTTTTTTAATGTTATTAACAATAGTTCACAGTTGGTCTAAGATTAGCATGTTTTTTTCTGTCCAGCCTGATCCAGATCCAGGAAAAAGTCATACATGTCACAAATGGCAGAGAAGGGGTTAATTGATCAGCTTGATTATAGAATCATGAATATTAGAGATATATAACCTTTTATCAGAAAGGAAGTTGAGGAAGATGACTTTTGAAAACATTGTGGGAAAAGGAGGAAATGCTGGTAATGAGCATCTTCTCTTTTTTTTCAAACCCACTCTTTTTAATCCGTAAAAACTTTTAAAAGTCAAATACAGTTATTTGAGCCACAGTTAATTTTCAAATGAAAATGTTATCTAAATATAGACAAGTCCAGAATTTTGTCCTCTGTTGAAGAGTGAAATTGTCTATGATGTAGCTCTCGATTAATAAATGAGTAGTGCTCTGGGAAAAGGGGTTTTCAATGCATGTCATTGATGCAGTATACTAGCCAAGTCATCACATAATTATGGATGCACATAATCCATTTTGTCTTCCAGCTGAGGTAGAATGGTCCTTGGACACGCTGAAAATTCACAAATAACAAAATATATTGGCCAGTGTCAACCTGGGTGGATTTCAAAGGCTGGCATGGGTGAATACTTTTTGCAGAAATACTAAAACTCTTTTCGCAGAGCATGACCCAATTGTATGTGACCTTTTTTTTTTTCAGTTTGAGTTGGATGGCCTTGGTGGAGTTGTTTTGTCTCTTTATTCTGTGATATTATCAAGAAAAGTGGAATGGTAGGATTTGTTTAAGCTCATATGGTCTTATCACTTCTGAGAAGCTAAAAATATATTGACAGATAGTTAAACTTTTAACATTTTACCAAAGAACAAAATTTGAGACTTGTTTCATTGAAGATTTTTGTAGATGGCAAAGTAGCTAATGGATTTGACTTTTTTTCCTTTTTTTCCTCTATGAAATCAATTAAAAATTTAACACTTAAAGTGCTGAACTAATGAGTTGGATTTTTCAAGCAGGAAAAGCAGCCCAAATATTACCTTTTGAAGGTTGTTTCAACCATAAAATGTTACATGGTAGCGGACAGTGTAGATCTAAGATCAGACTGCACGTTCTGTGCAGTCTGATCTTGATCTGCACTGTCTGCAAAAACAACTTAACTCAGTTCCAGCACTGTAAGGGTTAAGTATGTTTTTGGAAATACTGAGATTACCAAGAGGACTGCTTCAATGATACATCTAGTTCATAAATATAGGGAAACTTAGCCCATTTACCAGGCAGTCATGTGTTTTTATTACCCATTGGAAAGAGATTTTGAAAAAATTGTAGGAAAAGGAGAAAATACTGGAAACCAGCACTTTCTCCTTTTCCCACTATGTTTTCTACACTTTCAAAGACAATTTCCTTCATTTGAGCCGTATTCAATGTTTTGTCTGCAAATGCTTTGGATATCAATGAGTACAAAATGTTAGTCTTTATTGCACAATGCTGCCTTTTACTGACAATTAATTGAGGATTGAGGCCTTTTACTGACCCTCATAAAGAAACCTTTTGAAAACATTGTGGGAAAAAGAGAAAATGTTAGTAACCAGTATTTTCCTTTTTCCCACAATGTTTTCTACCCTATCATATGTGCATTTCATTGTCTGAGTCACATTTAATTTGTTGTCTGCAAATGCTTTCAACTTGGACAAGTCTACATTTTTATTCATGTGGTTAAAGACTTAAGTAATGAATGTAAACAACAAAACATGCACCCTGGGCACTGATTGTAATTACTGGGTGAATGTTTCTGGTCTTGCCACTCAGTGTTATAAATATGATAGAATAGCAAAGGAGTTAACTCTTTACCAAATGACAACAATTTATGTCTGTATTCACCAACCATTCTTAAGAATGTTCTTAGTCCTATTCTTCAAGATTGTCCAAATTTGAAAGTAACACAACTTCTGATTGGCTAAACCAAATGGTTTAGCCAATAAGAAGTTGTGTTCCTTTCAAATCCAGAAAATGTTGGAGAATAAGACTAAGAATGTTCTCAAGAATGGTTGGTGAATATGGACCTTAGACTTGTCCAAATTGAAAGTGTTTGCAGACAACAAAATAATAGTGACTCAGTAAATGAAATTTAATTTTTTGTAGGTTAAAAGCCTCAAAGGTCAAAGGCTTTCTTTCTCTGGATTGTTAAAACTCGGGAATGTGTGGTAAAGGGTTAAAATTGTGAACCAGAAATGGAAATACAAAGAATGAATGGAGAGAATAGTTAGATAGGTGGTCAAGGTGCTGTGATGTATCTAAAATAGTTTTGATACAGATTCATGATAAAACTGTCCTTCTTTTATGATTGTATGCACCTACTGTATGTTTTATTCACCAGTGTGAGAGATGATATGGATGAGCCAACCAGTAAACTGATGGGAGCTCATGGCTATTGTACGCAGGTAGGCGTTACCAAAGGATTTTTTTTTTTTATAATAGAGAGCCTTTACCACTCAACTGCAAGTTTTTATGGCTCTAATCAAGATGGCTTTCAAAAATATTGTGGAAAAAGGAGACAGTGCTGGTAACCAGCATATTCTCCTTTTCCCACAATGTTTTCTACCCTATTAATAACAAAAATCATTTTTTATTTCTGCTACATTTGTTGTCTGTAATAGTTTTTCAATTTGGTTGAGTCTAAAATTTTTTTGGTGTGGAAAAGGGTTAACCTCAACCATCCTGCCATAATATTATATGTGAGGGTCCTTGTTCAGTAACCATTCTGAGTATTGCTCTTATCTTTACTTTAAAATATAGCAATCTGATTGGCTGAGACTCTCTCTCTCTCTCTCTCAGCCAATCAGATGGCTAGTCTTTGAATTTCAAGTTGGAATTAAATTTAGACTGCAATGAATACTGCCCATGGATGTGTTTGATTTAGCACATCTGCATTTGTATCATCTAGTCATTCTGTCAACAGGATGTTTAGCCCTCTCTCACTTAAAAATGTCTTTGACAAAGGGTGATGATGGCATGCCATGCATGTAGTCAGAAAGACCCCCCCCCCCCCCCCCAAAAAAAAAAAATGCCTCTGCTGGATTGTGGTTACCAAGGTTGAAATCTAGGACCACTACACTGAGTTACAAAAAAAATTTACTGACCATTTTGTTTTGAGCCAATCATATTTTATACATTGTTATTTCACACATGTTATCCAGTCCATATGACCTGAGGACAAAATCTCTGGCTGTGAGGGCTGGTAATAGGTAGTTTTATGTATAGTAATACCCCCACAACAAAATTGGGGGTATTCTGTATTTTACAACCTCCTATTTACAGCAGATTTGGCTGAAATTTAATTGGAAGCCCTCCTGCCATGGGAGCTTGTGCATTTGCAATTTTCATAACAATTTTTCAGCTATTATGTCATTTCCTGTGACAAATTTAGTTGACTTTGGATTTTTATATTGATTCCAAATCTGAAGCAAGAGATCATTTAAGATTACAAAGAGGATTGGTCATCCAGGACATGTGTTGTTTGACTTGTCCTGAAACCTTTTTTGAGTCAGACATCTTTGAATACATCCTTTAGGTACTGTTGATTAACTCTTTTCCAAATGACAAAATTTTAGACCAGTCGAGATTGAAAGCATTTGCAGACGACAAAGTAAAGGTGACTCAAAAATTGAATTTATTGGGGGAAGGGTAGAAAACATTGTGGAAAAAGGAGAAAATGCTGGTTTCCAGCATTTTCTCGTTTTCCCACAATGTTTTCAAAAGCTTTCTGTCTTAGGGTCGTTAAAAGTTGGGATTGTGTGGTAAAGAGTTAATAGCAGCAACCTTTCTGCCTAACAACAACGTTTTAGACTTGTCCAGATTGAAAGCATTAGCATACCGCAAACTAAATGTGGCTCACATGATAGCATTTTCTTTTTAAAGGATAGAAAACATTGTGGGAAAAGAAGAAAATGCTGGTTACTGGAATTTTCTCCATTTCTCACAAGGGTATCAAGAGATGTCATTCAAAGGATCATTAACATGTGGGATTGTTTGGTAAAGTGTAAAGGATTCATGCACGATTACATTATTGAATGATATATTTTAGGTTAAGTCTTTACCACATGATAAAATGTTAGACTTGTCAAATTCCAAAGCATTTGCAGACGACAATTTTAATGTGCCTCAAAATGTAGGATTTATTTTTGAAAATGGAGGAAACATGGTGGGCAAAGGAGAAAATGCTGCTTATCAGCATTTTCTCCTTTTCTCACAATGTTTTCAAAAGGACTCTATCTCGTTAAATCTTGGAATTGAAGAGATACAGTATAATTGAATTATTTTCTTCTGTTTCAGGACATGGTAAATTTATATATCTCAGGGAGAGCTGTCTCTAATGTGTTCAATGATGTAATGGAGCTAGATTCTGGTGATGGTAACGTCACCATACTGAAAGGTGTTGTGTCTAGATGTGATGTCGGACTGCTGTCTCTGTTTGAACATTATAAATCTTGTCAGGTAGGTTTGATTAGGATGAAATGTCATTGGTCCTTTTTGGTATCCCCAAAATGAGCACTAATGAGATTGTGAAAAACAAAAAAAAGAAAAGGAATGTTTTGGAATTAATGAACCACTTTATTTTGTTTTAACCCTTTGCCACATGGCAAAATTTTAGACTTGCCCATTTTGAAGAAACTTTACAGATGATAATTCAAATGTTTTTCAAATGATAGTATTTGTCCTTCAGTAAGTAGAAAACATTGTGGAAAAAGGAGAAAATGCTGGTCACCAGCATTTTCTCCTTTTCCTATGATGTTTTCCAAAGCGTTCTCTTTCAGGGTTGTTAAAACTTGGGGTTGTGTGGTAAAGGGTTAATTATGGATGTTAAAAGATGAGTCTGTGAAAGAGTCAAGTTCATGAATAAGACGGATTCTTCATTTTACTCTTAACCACACAGTCCCATGTTTTAACGTCCCTGAGGGGAAAGGCTTTTGAAAATATTGTTGGAAAAGGTGAAAAAGCTGGTGATCAGCAAGATCTGATGTCGGGCTTCTCCATCAGGCTCATTAAAAGTCAGGATTCTGTGATAAAGTGTTAAAGATGATAGACTAAAATGTAAATCATAATTTTTTCTTCTAGGTTGGTTGACCAAAATCTAAATCATAGATTTTTCTTTTTTAAGGTTGGAACTTATTTAAAAACTCCCCGAAATCCAATCTGGGTTGTGTGCAGTGAAAGTCATTTCAGTGTGCTGTTTTGTGTGAAGAAGGAGCTCACCAGTGACTGGAAAGCCGAGAAAAGATTTGATCTGTATTATTATGATGGTTTAGCAAGACAACAAGAAGAAATAAGACTAACTATAGGTTTGTTTAACATCTTAGAGCACTATGCTTAACTTTGCTATTTTTTCTGAAATGTTTAGATTTAAATTAGATGCACAGAGCATGCTATCTTCCTTGTCCTGTAGCTTTTGAAATCTTCCGGCCAAAATAGACTTTTGGCTGCAATCATTAGGTCTTAATTGCTGATGTTATAGATATACAGGAGGTAGGAATGCTAGTTGAAACATTTGTAATGACAGATCTGTGTACATTTACCACTTACCCTGACAACATTATGTCCATCATTTAAGTTTTAGAATCTGAAAAGTAGCGCAGTGGTTAGCATATCTGGCTCGTGACCTGGCAGTTGTGAGTTCGATAGCTGTTTGAAGCAGACTTTCTTGCTGGTGATTTTTTGCCTCTCGCCTCTGTTGCATGTGAGAAAGTAGTCAGTGGCTTGGAAAGAAAGTTGTGTCAGTACTGGTGTGAGAAAGCCAGGAAACACATGTGTAGGTGTACTGACCACCGTGACATGACCTAAGCTGTTAAAACGGCATTAAACTCTGGTACAAACGAAGTACAAACAAAGGATCAGAAAAGTTTTTGAGATTGAGTTTTAAAAGTAAAGGCTGTTCACATTATTCTTTTTCTAGGATGTTTCACAATCAATATCTTTGGAGATTTTATTGACATGAAATCATCAATACTGTATTGTCCCTTATTATCCCCTCCCCCCCCCCCCCCCCCCCCCCCCCTCTAATTAATGCTCCCTTGGCTTTTTTCTAACTTAAAATAAGCTAACCAGACTGCCAATCCATTGATAAAGTTGAAAAAAAAATCAGCTTGAATACACTATCGAAGATCAGATTAATAAATTAATTGTGAATGCCCTTTAATTTCCAAATGAATCATGATCATTGGTAAAATTAAATACAGCTGGTTTCTCAAATGGCATCACTCCACAGTCGGTGCTGACCGAAACTTGGACAGTGATGTTGTTGTCATCCTTGGAAAATTCTATGTCATTTTATCTCTAATGATCACCCCACCCCGTTCAAAAAATGTAACGCCACCATGGGCATTTAAAAAAAACATTATGGTACCTTTATGAAAGTACACTGAAATGTGGTTCAAAGGATGAGATTTGTCTTTGAATGGCAGAGAAAAATATAGGAAAAGGAGAAAATGCTGATAACCAGTATTATCTTTCCCTGCAATGTTTTCACAAAGGTCCTCTTCCTCAGGGTCATTTGAATTCCAGATTGTTTGGGAATGAACTAAGAGTAAATCATTAACTCATTTTGGCATGCAAATGATCATTTTAGCAGATCATTTTTGAAAACATTGTAGCAAAATGAGACATTGCATGTAACCAGCACTTTCTTTTTTCCATTTTTTTTCATGTGTAATTACATATGAGCCGTGCTCTGAAAAGGGGGCTTAAATTCATCTGCGAAAAGTATCAACCCCTGTCAGCCTGTGCAGTCCGCGCAGGCTGACTTTGGCCGAAACTTTTTTACTATAGGTCAATTTTTTGTATGTCCAAGGACCAGTGAACCTCATGATTCAGTCAGTTGTTAGACATCATGGATTTTATTGATCCATAATTATGTGATTTCTTGCTTGGTATCATGGATCACAGGGATACATCAAGCCCTCTTTTCACAGAGCATGGCTCATAAAAAATCATCAGTTCTTTTGATAATCCATATTTTACAACGATGTTTACAAAGTTGTCTTTACAACTTTGTGCCTTAGGAAGTAAAGGTTTCATGTGTATTACATTATGGTCTTTCAGATACAAACAGCAGATCTCTAGAGCCAAGTTCTGAAGAGGAGCTAGTACCGCCCTTAGAACACTGTATACGAACCAAGTAGGAATTTTATGAAATCTCCTTAACCCTTTACCAAATGACAAAATTTTGGCCTTGGCCAAATTGAAAGCATTTGCAGACATCAAATTAAATGTTGCTAAAATGATGATTTCTCTATTTAATAGTGTAGAAAACATTGTGGGAAAAGGAGAAAATGCTGGTTACCAGCATTTTCTCCCTTTCCCACAATGTTTTCAAAAGCTTTCTGTCTTAGGGTCGTTAAAAGTCGGGATTGTGTGGTAAAGAGTTAAAACTATGATCAGGATGAAATAAAGTTTTATACATTTACTCTTTACCGCGCATTGATGAGTTTTTAATCCTCTTGGAAATTAGACTTTTGAAAACATTGTGGGAAAAGGAGAAAATGCTGGTGACCAGCATTTTCTCCTGTTCCCACAATATTTTCTAACCTTTCAGAAACAAATCCTATCATTTGAGCCACATTTATTTCGTTGTCTGCAAATGCTTACAAATTGGGCAAGGGTAAAATTTTGTTGTCTGGTAAAGAGTTAATACATGTGAAAACATTGTTGAAAAAGAAAAATTGCTAATTATGATCTATTACTGCTTTTTTCAGTCTTCTTAAATGTTTGTAGTAACATCTTAACACCTTTTACGGAAGTTATTGAGTTAACCTTTCACCCTAGAACCTGGAGTTTTAACGACCATGATGGTTAGAGTTTTTCAAACCATTGTGAGAAAAGGAGAAAATGCTGGTAACCAGTAATTTCTCCTTTCCCTTGGCGTTTCTTACTATTTCAAAGATGAATTCCATCATTATAACAAAATTGAAATGATCCATGCTCTATAAAAAGGGGGTTTAATGCATCTGCAAAAAGTATCGTGCCATGTCGGTCTGCACAGTCCGCGCAGGCTGACATAAGCCGAAACTTTTTGCTATCTTTAAATTTTCTGCATGTTAAAGGACCACTTTACATCATGATTCAGTTAGTCGTTAAACAAAATGCGTTTTAGGGGGTCCATAATTATATTATGTCTTGCTTGGTATAATGCATACTGTAGATACAATAAGCCCCCTTTTGCCAGAGCATGGTCTAAATTGTTGTCCACAAACACTTTCAACTTACACATGTCTAAAATTTTGTTATCTGGAAAAGGGTAAAGCAAAAGACAAGTGACACAGATGTGCCTTTTTCTTTTACAGATGGGAAGGTGCCAATGTGGACTGGAATGGGACAGAGCCGTTATTGTAATGCTGGTCATATGTCAACCTTTAGGATGTAGTGTAATTTTAACCCTTTACCAGAAGACAAAATTTTATCCTCATCCAAATTGAAAGCATTTGCAGATGACAATTTCAATGTAGCTCAAATGGTTCAATTTTTCTTTGATAAGGTAGAAAACATTGTGGGAAAAGGAGAAAATGCTGGTTACCAGCATTTTCTCCTTTTCCCACAATGTTTTCAAAAGGCTTCTTTCTCAGGGTCGTTAAAGGGTTAATTAGACATTATTAATGCTTTACCAACCAATCCTGTAGTATATGCAGTCTTATTCTTCATGAAAATCATAGTCTGTGCCATCATCTTGGCAGTTTTACCACCTTCTTACTGCCTTTTGCAGAGCCCTGGTACCCTACAGGAATACAGATCTGGGGGTTGCTGGTTTGAATGCCCAGCTCAGCCAGTTTCTTTTTGAGGATACCATACAGATATGTTCTTTGCAGTCTTTCCAGCATTTTTCTCTTTTTTGCAAAATGTTTTCAAAAGCCTTCTTGCTTAGGATTGCTAAACCATGACATTGTTTGGTACAGGGCTAAAAGGAACTTATTTTGCCCTTAAGAGTTATCAGTTTAGTCCAAGGGAATGTGATATTTATTCTTAACAACTCAATGACAACATATCAATCATAATCATAACCTTGTATACTCAAGGTCATTCACCTACTACATGTTCTATTCCTAGTACCCTCTTAACCCTATACCACCCAATCCCAAGTTTAAACAACTCTTAGAAAGAAAACTTTTTGAAAACACTGTGTGAAAAGGAGAAAATGCTTGTGACCAGTATTTTCTCCTTTCCTCACAATGTTTCTACCGGCCCAAAAGCAAATCACATTTTTTTTTAATTAAGATTGTTACAAATACAGAATTTTGTTGTTTGGAAAGGAGTTAAACAAATTTGCATTAGACAGTTTTATTAATACTTTACCAAACAACAAAGTTTTAGACTGGTCCAAGTTCAAAGCAGTTGCAGGTGACAAAATAAATGTGATTCAAAAATTGAAATTTGCCTTTGGACAGGACAAAAACATTGTGGTAAAAGAGAAAATGCTGGTTACCAGCATTTTTTCCTTTTCCCACATTGTTTTCAAAAACTTTCTTTCTTAGGGTCATTAAAAGTTGGGATTGTGTGGTAATGAGTTAACTCATTGCCAAAAAGACACAATTTTAGACTTGTCCAAATTGAAATCAATTGCAGATTTAATATTTGGTTTAAGAGGGTAGAATACATTGTGGGAAAAGGGGAAAATGCTGGTTACCAGCATTTTATTTTCCCCCCAGTGTTTTCAAAAGACCTCTTCTTTATGGTTGTTGAAAGCAGGGATTGCATGGTGAAGGATTAACATTGTGATAGCCAACCTAAAATGAAATTTACTATATGAATACTAATGATATTTCTATGGTAAATAGGTTAAATGGTTGTTGCAATCAACTGCTTTTGTCACATTGATTTAACTCTTTACCAAACAACAAAATTTCAGACTGGCTCAAACTGAAGGCAATTGCAGATGACAATTTATATGTTGCTGAAATTTTCAGGATTTCTGTCTTTGACAGGGTGGAAAATATTGTAGGAAAAGGAGAAAATGCTGGTTACCAGCATTTTCTCCTTTACTCACAATATTTTCAAAAGGCTTCTTTCTCAGGGTTGTTAAAACTCAGGGTTGTGTGGTAAAGGGTTGAACATTATAAAAGTTACCTATAGCAGATAAATAGGTTCTGACATAAGTTGGCATTCGAGTTTAAATTTTTTAAAAGAGTCTAGAAAAATGTTATTAAGCAAGCCTCTGGCGAGCTATTGAACGTTTTTGTCGACAAGTTTAATAAAGTTTTATCTCATATTCCAACAATTGACAGGTTCTTTATATCTCATAATTTATCTCATAATTATTACAGTCAACCCAAGATAAGTTATGTGATATATGTTCCATGTATTTGGTACTGTAAGTGTTCATTTGCAATCAGATGATCTGTTTTCCAATGGACTTACAGTTTTATACCCAAGTGTTATTGTGTGCTCATTTTCAAAGTATGTGTAGGTATTTATTGATATACATGTAGATGTTTTGTTCCCGGTTATGGAGAAGTAAAAAATTTACAAATTTATTGATTCTTTGTTTTGTTTTAATATCTCAACAGTTAACACTAAATTTAAGACATCTGCCTCTATGAATCACTCTCTCCTGAAGCCAATTTTTTGCATCTTTCACTTACCCACATTTTAAAACAGCATGGCAAAGGAGGAGAAATATTGGAGACAGTCTTTTAACTCTTTACCAAATGACAAAATTTTAGACTAGTCCAAATTCAAAGCATTTGCAGATGACAAAATAAAACCAACACAAAAATTATTTTTTTGGTTTGAGAAGGGTAGAAAACATTGTGGGATAAGGAGAAAATGCTGGTTACCAGCATTTTCTCCTTTTCCCTCAATGTTTTCAAAGGGCCTTTTCCTGAGGGTCATTAAAAGTCGGGATTGTGTGGTAAAGGGTTAAAGCCACTGGCTGCAGTCTCTGTTATGCCTTCACCACACAATCTTGTGGTTAAAACCTTGAGAAAAAAAGACCTTAAAATACTTTGTCAGAAAAGGAGAAAATGCTGGTCACCAGCATTTTCTTTTTTTCCCACAAAGTTTTCTGCACCACTGGAGAACTTGTGCTTATTTGTACTAATTTCAAATTTGTTGTCTGCATATGTTTTGAAATTGGGAGTTATTAAAATTTGTTGTTTAGGAAAGGGTTAATGCTTTACCAGATCACAAATTTTGGACTTGTCCAAAGTCAAAGCATCTGTTTCACACGATAGCAAGTTATGTCCTGTCGGCTATGTCACCTGATTATTGCACTCATCCTCTTGATATTGGTCACTCTTAATAAGTGAAACCATATCTTGTATGCCTACAATTTGTAATTGCCCCCTAGATTAAAGTGTTTATTTTTCGTAGAAGTTTCAATTATTTGAAAAACTTACACATATAGTAACTTTGTTGAGGCTTTTTGATGCTTGTTGACAAAAAAATAAAAAAATAAAAAAATTTGCCACTGAAATGAAAATTTAGAAGTTTATGTAAAGTACACCATTATCTGTATGCTCACTGATTTCCATGTTACATTTTCATTCAACCCTTTCCCATATGCAATACTTAAAGCTCAAATTGAAACATTTGCATTCATCAATCTTGAAATTGATACAAATGAGCTGAGGTTCTCTGATAAGATAGAAAATATTGTGGGAATTGAAGAAAATGCTGTTACCAGCATTTTCTCTTTGTCCCACGTTTTCAAAATCCTTTGTCCTTAAGGCCGTTAAAAGTAGGGATTGAGCGGACAAGGGTTAACTCTTCACCACACAATTCTGAGTTTTAATGACCCTGGGGAAGGAGGATTTTGAAATCATTGTGGGAAAAATAGAAAATGCTGGTAGCAGCATATTCACCTTTTCCCACAATGTTTTTTAACCTTTCTTGGTTGAATTTCATATTTTGATCATCTATTTTTGACGTCTGCAAATGCTTTCAATTTGGACAAGGCTAAAATTTTGTCATGTGGTAAAGAGTTAAACAAGCTTTTTTAACCCTTTACCTTACAACAAAATTTAAGACTAGACCGATTTCAAAGCTTTTGCAGACGACAAATTCAACTTCGGTACAAATGAGCTTAAGCTGTCTGATAGAGCTGAAAACACTATGGGAAAAGGAGAAAATGCTGGTTACAAGCATTTTCTCCTTTTCCCACAATGTTTTCAAAAGCTTTCTTTCCCAGGGTCATGAAAACCCGGGATTGTTTGGTAAAGGGTTAAAGCAACAATTTTCTCAAAGCATTTTGCACTTTCTGTAATCCTTAACCCCTTACCACAAGACAATTTTACACAAGTTCAAACTGCAAGCATTTGCAGACCACAGATTAAATGTTGCTCAAATGATGGAATTTGTATTTGAATTGGAAGTAAACACTGTGGGAAAAGGAGAAAATGCTGGTAATTGGCATTTTCTCCTTTTCCAATTATGTTTTCAAGTCTTATTTCAAAGGGTAGCATGGGATTGTGTGGTAAAGGTTTATACCGTTGGACTAAGCTTGAGATACTTTTGCTAACAGTGTAGATGGCAGTCGGACTGTAGAGAATTTGCAGTCTGATCTTGGATTTAAACTGTCTGCTAGATCTACTTTGTTCTGGCCTGAACAACCTTATGATAGTAACACTTTGGCTGTTATTATTTATTGGAAAGATCTACTTGATGAACTCAATCTTTACCAAACGACAAATTGTAGACTCTTCCAGATATTGAAATATTAGAAAATTATAAAAACGGTTAACCCTTAGGCTGCCAAGTGCAACTTGAAAGACCTTTTGTGGAGAGTGCAGATCAAGATCAGACTGCACAGAACGTGCAGTCTGATATTGGCTCTACACTGTCCGATAGGATATCTTTCCCAGAAAAATACCTTTCAAGTAGCAAAATTTAGGTTTTTACTACTGGCTTTAAATTAAGTTTCATTTCTTTTATTTAGCAGCATAAGGGTTAAAATTCATTTGAAATAGAAAAGTTGTGATAAAAGGAGCAATTGATTATAAAGAAAATATTGTCTCTGTTCAAATGCTGTCTTCAGTAGTTATATGTATGGGTTGGAACCGTATCTGCTTCAGAATGAAATTGTCATAAAACCTCACACTCCTTCCACATTGAGACGACCGACTCCTTACAGTGCCTTGATTCAAGTTGAGTAAGCAAGGGAGGCCACTGCGTCTTTAAAGAGTTCGCGCTTGGTCTGTCATTCTCAAAGTAACAATAAGTAATATTATGGCGAGTGCCAACATTGAAAGACAAGGCATTGTTCAAGATGATATGACAGGTACATCTGTAGTTCATTCAAATTGTTAAACAGAATTTTATCAGATTGAAAGTAACTGACAACAACATACATGTACCAATTGTATCGGTGTTTAATGGAGTTGCGCTAAGATCGGACTGGTTATATATCCGGACACAGTGTGGGAAGTCCATAGATGAGGAAATGTGAAAAAGCGAAGCCACTCCCTATTGGCAATTTCAAACGAATGGTACATCGTCAGTTGAATGTATTCATTTTATGGTCTGTCTAAAAGGATCAACCAAGATTTTGTACAGAGCCGAGTTGTCAAGACAAAAAGTCAGGAAAATTATTTGGTAATGGTTACAAGTATTTCCGTCTTTTCCCACTATGTTTTCAAAAGCCCTCTTCCTCAGATTCCGAAAAAAAAATTGATTGTTTGGTAAATGATGAGCTTATTTTGCTATTAATCCACAATGAGAGGTACAACCTCTGTCTGTCTTTGTTTACAGGCCCTTTGGTGAATTTATCTTGCAAACTCTGCATTTTTCCATGTAATGTTTTGACTTTTCAAACAACAATCTATTACA
The DNA here is from genome assembly GCA_945859785.2 of Tridacna gigas. Classification (NCBI taxonomy): domain Eukaryota; kingdom Metazoa; phylum Mollusca; class Bivalvia; order Cardiida; family Cardiidae; genus Tridacna; species Tridacna gigas. The sequence continues at coordinate 45,434,476 of OX244039.2, read as the reverse complement.
AACTGTAGATGTTGATGTTCATCAGCCACTTTTCAGTCATTTTGGTTTGTAAGGCATCAACCCTTTGCCACACAAACCGTAGTTTTATCAACCCTGAAGGAGAAGGCTTCTGAAAACATAATGGAAAAAAGGAGAAAATGCTGGTAACCAGCATTTTCTCCTTTTCTAACAATGTTTTCAGTCCTGGCAAAGAACTTTGGTACATTTATAACACTTGATTTTGTCATCTGCAGAAGCTTTCAATTCGGAACAGTCTAACATTTGTCTTTGGTAAAGAGTTAAAGCATTATCTGTGTCAACTTCAACAATTTTGTGCTTCAAGTGTATGTTAGGGGGCTTGAACATCTATTTTCTGTATCAAAGCACGAGACAGAATATTAACTTACCTTTAATTCTTTGCAGAAGGTAATATTTGTGCAATTGAAACATTTCCAGACTACAAAAAATAAATGAGGCTCAAATGATAGGATTTGCCTTTGAAAGGGTGGAAAAATTGAGGAAAAAGAAAATGCTGGTTACCTGCATTTTTTCCTTTTCCCACACTGTTTTCAAAAGCCTTTTCCTTCAAAGGTGTTTAAACTTGGGATTGAAAGGCAAGAGGTCAATGAAAAAGCTGCTTTGTTTCATATTGTAACACAGGAGAAGCTTTCATTCCTGCGAGTCAAAGACCAGATGGTAGCTGGAGAAAGCCACGCAGAGTGAAAGAAGGCTATATTCCACAAGATGAAATGCCAACGTAAGTTTAGACACCTATTTATTAATCTGTCACAAAAGGATCCTGTGGTTTAAAAGTTTTAAACCTTGTAGATGAAGGTTTTAGTAAATATTGTAGTAAAATGTGAAAATACCATTACTCCAGTAACTAGTATATCTTCCTTTTTCAAATTGTTTACAGCAAAATTGTCAAAAGGGACAATTCTAGAATGATCTGTTAACTCAATACCACACAATCCCAAGTTTTAATGACCTTGAGGAAAGGGCCTTTTAAAAACATTTTGGGAAAAGGAGAAAATGCTGGTATAACCAGCATTTTCTCCTTTTCCCAAAATGTTTTCTACCCTACCAAATTTCTATTTTTGAGTCACATTTATTATGCCATCTGCAAATGCTTTCAATTTGGACTGGTCTAAAAATTTTGTTGTTTGGTAAAGAGTTATTTCTTTACCAAACAACAAGATTTTGGATAGAACTAAATTGAAACCATTTGTAGACAACAAATTAAACGTTGTTAAAATGATAATTTCTGTCTTCAATAGGGTAAAAAACATTGTGGTAAAAGGAGAAAATGCTGGTTACCACGATGTTTTCAAATGCATTCTCTAGCTTTCAGTGTCGTTAAATCGTGATTGTGTGGTAAACTAAAAGGAACTAAAAAGGTTTACCATAAAAGCCAGAGTTTAAATGACTTTAACAAGGACAACTTTTGAAAATATTGTTGGAAAAGGAGAAAATGTTGGTTACCACCATTTTCTCCTTTTTCCACAATGTTTCCTACTCTTTCATGGACAAATCCAGTAATTTGAGAAAGATATAACTTGTTGTCTGCAATTGCCTTATCAAACAGTTTGTTATTCAAAACATAAAATATCTATTTCAAAGGGTAGAAAACATTGTGGGAAAAGGAGAAATTGCCAGGTACCAGCATTTTATCCTCTTCCCACAATATTTTTAAGAGCCTTCTTCCTTAGGGTCCTTAAAAGTTTGTTTGTATGGTAAAGTGTTACAAATTTGAAAGAGATTACTTGTACTTTGAAAAAGTCCTTTAAATTCTGGATAGAAAACATGAATTAAGTTCTAATATTTAAATGCATTTGAAAAACATAATGGCAAACAAAAATTCTTGTCACAGTGATTTCAGTCATAACTCTTAACCAAATGACACATTCAAATTGAAAGCATCCAAAGACAACAAATTCAAATTTTTAAACTAGTACAAATGAACCAAACTTCCTTGACATGGTAGGATAACATTGTGGAAAAGGGAGAAAATGCTGGAGAAAATGCAGACTCCGTAGCTACCTACTTTAAGCCTTTACAAGATGACAAAATTTTCGTGTTGTCCAAATTGAAAGCATTTGCAGAAAATTTCATTGTGACTCAGATGATGTGATTTTTCTTTGATAGGGTAGAAAACATTGTGGGGAAAGGAGAAAATGCTGGTTACCAGCATTTTCTCCGTTTCCCACAATGTTTTTGAAAGGCTTCTTTCCCAGGGTCGTTAAAAGTTGGGATTGTGTGGTAAAACGGTTAAGACATGATCAGAAATGAATGCAATTTTTTAATGGACATTTTATGAAACCATATTTGAAACACATTCACATACAGAAAAAATTGTCATTCTGAACAGTATCTATAATTGCCGTTCCAGTGCAGATAACTATCAATGCCAACTTTAAATGACCCCTTTGAAAACACTGTGGGAAAAGGAGAAAATGCTGGTAACCAGCATTTTCTTCTTTTCCCACAATGTTTTCTACCATATGAAAGAAAAATCACATAATTTTAGCCACATTGAAATTGTCATATGCAAATGCTTTGAATTTGGACGGATCCAAAATTTTGTTGTGTGGTAAAGGGTTAATAAGCATTCAGATATAAAAAGTAGCATCGTAAAAGTCCCATTATTGAGACTAATTGTCTTGCCACTTTCATGTATTGAGTTTAACCCTTTCCCAAACAAGCCCTGCCTGGTTTTCACTTGTCTGCAGTACAAGTCTTTTGAAAACACTGTGGGAAAAGGAAAAATTGCTCGTAACGAGCAATTTCTCCTTTTCCCACAGTGTTTTCTACCCGTTTTGAGACCTTTCTGCCATTTTCATCAAATTTAAAATTGTCGTCTGCAAACTCTTTCAATTTGGACTAGTCCAAAATTTGTCGTTTGGGAACGGGTTAAATGCATCAAAATAAATTGTTATTATGCGTAGCAGAGGGTAAACATTGCCAGTGTAATAGAAGTCACACATTCAATTTTATGTAGTGAACTTGTGGAAATCTTTGATTTTCCTTTTTCAGGTATGAGAATAAAGGTGTTAAGTGGATGAAAAGTAAATCTGACCTTCCACCTGGCTTAAACCCAGATGAAGTGAAAAAATCAACCCAGAAAGAAACCGTTCCTGGCCAACCATTATCTAAGTCTGCCAAGAAAAATCTAAAAAGGAAAGAAAAGAAAAAACAACAGCAGGAAGAAAAAGCGGACAGGGTTGAAAAAGTAACACTTTCAATGGCAGAGACAAGCATTACACATGACCAAGTAGAACATGACAACAGTTCCAATAGCCAATCACATTCATCGGTCGATGTAAATGACAAACAGGAAGTGTTAAAGAAAGTCAGAAACTTAAAAAAGAAATTGAAACAGATAGAAGACCTGGAGAGGAAGATTCAGTCTGGTGAACTAAAAAATCCGGAGAAAGATCAGTTGGAGAAAGTAGCGAAAAAGAAGACCATGTTGAATGAAATTGAAGAATTGAACTTATTTCTTGAGAGCTGATTTTCAGAACAAGTTGTAGGCTAGGGATTTCAGTTTCATTACCTAAGACTTGTCATCATTTTTAGTTATAGACAAAGTTGTGGATGGAAGATTGCACAATGAAATACTGCATTTTCTTCTATTAACTCTTTACCAAACAACAAAATTCTAGAATTGTCCAAATCGAAAGCATTTCAGCTGAAAAATGAAAGATGTCCTTGATAGGATAGAAAACATTGTGGGAAAAGGAGAAAATGCTGGTGACAGCATTTTCTCCTTTTTCCTACAATGTTTTCAAAAGCCATCTTCCTCACGGTCGTTAAAACTGGGGAGTGTGTGGTGAAGAGTTAACAATAGATATTGGAGTGAACTATGAATTCAGGGCATTGAATTGAATGAATTAGTTACCATTTTGTAGGATTAGAAAAATTTTAGACTCCTCCAAACTAAAAGCTGTGCTGACACATTAAATGTGACTCAAATAAAGATATTTGTCTTTGAAAGGGTAAAAAACATGTAGGAAAAATGAGAAAAACATAGGTTACCAGCCTTTTCTCTTTTTTGCCCTGCAATGTTTTCAAAAGCCTTCTTTCTCAAGTTTGTTATAACAGGCAATTGTTAACCTATAGGGAGCAGAATAAACCCAACAGACATTTTCAGTTTTGAAATAATACCAAAATAAATGCTATTTCAAGCTTGCTTTTGCACAAAATGTCTCCGCAAAAGAGACAGCATAGATCAAAAGGTCAGACTGCACGTTTTGTGCAGCCAGATCTTGATCCATACCTGCCACAAAGGCAGTTACATTTGTGAAAGGCACTTTAGGGTTACAAGGTTGACACATTACAATCCCAGATTGACTTTTTTCCATCTTGTAGTGTACCACTTAGGCACACATTACGGTAAAAGGGTACATTGTTATGTGCAACTTTTCCATTTGCCACAATATTTTCAAACACATTTCGTATAAGTTCATGTTAATAAGCTATGTTTTACAACAAGATGTTAAAGGTTGTCTGCCACAAATTTGTCTCGGGAGGAAAGGGCTTAATTCAGTATGTTACCAAACAGTTGCAAGTTTTAACGACCCTGAGAAAGAAAGCTTTTGAAAACATTGTGGAAAAAAGGAGAGAATGCTGTTAACCAGCATGATCTCCTTCTTCCACAATGCTTTCTACCCTCAACAAAAAAATTCTGTCCTTGAGTCACATTTATTTTGTTGTCAGCAAATGCTTTCAGTCTGGACATGTCTTAACCCTTTCCCAAACAAGCCCTGGTTTTCATGTGTCTGCAGTACAAGTCTTTTGAAAACACTGTGGGAAAAGGAGAAATTGCTCGTAACGAGCAATTTCTCCTTTTCCCACAGTGTTTTCCACCCTTTTTGAGACCTTTCTGCCATTTTCATCAAATTTAAAATTGTCGTCTGCAAACTCTTTCAATTTGGACCAGTCCAAAATTTGTCGTTTGGGAAAGGGTTAAATTGTCTTTTGATAGAGTTTAAATCATTATGTGCACTAAGACAATATATTTGAGTCATGCTTTGTGAGAAGGGAGCTTAATGGATCTGCAAAAGTATCCCATATCAGCTTGCACAGCTCAGGCAGACATGGGTCAAACTTTTTGGAGTTTGTCAATTTTATGCTTGTCGAAGGACCATTCTACCTCCATATTCAGTCAGTTGTTAGTCTAAATAGATTTTTTGGATCCATAATTATGTGATGACTTGCTTTGTATAATGCATCACATGTCTTAACCTGTTACCACACAATGCTGCCTTTTTACTGCACAATGCTGCCTTTGACTACCCTGGGAAAGAAGCCTTTTAAAAACATCGTGGGAAAGAGAGAAAATGCTGGTAACCAGCATTTTCTTCTTTTCCCACGATGTTTTCTACTCTATCAAAGAAAAATTGCACCATTTGAGCCACATTGAAATATAGTATGCAAATCCTTTCAATTTGGACAAGGCAAAAATTTTGTCACCTGGTAGAGGGTTAAGCCCCCTTTTGCCAGAGCATGACTCATGAATCTTCCGACACAACAGTTGTTGCTGACATTATCAGTAATTTCTTCATACAGATTTAAACCCAGGACTGTAAAAACATGGCTTTGTGTGCCCTTTCATCTGGCAGCTTTGAAAACAAAACAGTTTGCAGGAAAAAATTTTTTTTTTACAAATAATGGCTCTTTTTACCACATTTTTGTCCTTATTGTTGAAGAATGGTATTTTTCTTCTGTGGCAAATGTTTGTCCTTTGTGTCAGTTTTAAGTTTTTGGCCATGGCACAGCAGTTCATTCATAGAATTTCTAATCAGAAGTCCTAGGTTTGTATTCACCATTGAGCCCCGGTAGCTCAGTCGGTAGCGTACAGGACTTGAGAACAGGAGGTCGCTGGTTTGATCCCCGGCTCGGCCAATTTCTGTCCGAGGATTGATGATAGTCATTGTGACAGGATTCATTCCTCTCTCACCACTGACCATTGTTTTGATGATGGCTATGTGGGAAAGCGGCCAGTGGCTTGGAAAGAATATTGTGCGTATTACTGGTAAAAGAAACTCCAGGAAAGCATGGATCGGTATACTGGCTGCCGACCAACTGTTCTAAATTGTAATCTTTTTCTTTTTTTTTTTACTGTGAATATAGAAAATAACGCAGTTAATTTCTGACTGGCTAAACCATCTGGGCAAAACCAGATGCTTAAGCCAGTCAGAAATTGGGTTACCCTGAAATTCAGAAAGTTCTTGAGAATTTGACCAGGAATGTTATCAAGAATGGTTGGTGAATATAGATCCTGATATGATCCCAAATGGCTGTTCATGTCATGTGGAAGCATCGTAGGGAAATGGGCTGTAGAGCTCCAGCCTTGAACTCGTGAAACCTATGAATATGTGACATGACCAAAATTCTGTTGAAAGTGATGTAAAACCCAGATCTAAGACAGAGAAAATCATAAATTGTTTCACTTGCTAGCTAAGCAATTTCTATAGTGTATGAAAATCAAAGTATTTATACTGAAAAATAGAGAGCATGTATTTGAGCTATGCTTTGTGAAAAGGGGGCTTAATGCATCTGTTAAAAAGTATCGGTTCAGGTCAGCCTGCATGATCCATGCAGGCTGACCTGTGTCAAAAGGGTCTGCTTTTGGTAAGTTTTCTGCATGCCAAAGGTCCAGAGTACCTCATGATTCAGTTAGAAGTTACTTGTATACAAAAGGGATGTTACGGGTCCATAATACTGTGACTGCTGTCTTGGTAGGGAGATGCATTTAACCCTTTCCCAAACGACAAATTTTGAACTGGTCCAAATTGAAAGAGTTTGCAGACGACAATTTTAAATTTGATGAAAATGGCAGAAAGTGATGAAAAAGGGTAGAAAACACTGTGGGAAAGGGAGAAATTGCTCGTTATGAGCAATTTCTCCTTTTCCCACAGTGTTTTCAAAAGACTTGTACTGCAGAGACGTGAAAACCAGGGCTTGTTTGGGAAAGGGTTAACCCCATTTTCCAGACCATGGCTCATTAAATATTGATAATCGATTCGGATATAGATGGGATGACTGAAGAGATGCTTGTGATGGTAGATTCAGTCTGTTAACCCTTTATCACAAGGCAATATTTAAGCCTTGACCAGATGACAAAATTTTAGCCTTGTCCAAATTGAAAGCATTTGCAGACGACAGTTTCAGTGTGGCTCAAATGGTGCACTTTGTGTTTGATAGGGTAGTAAACATTGTGGGAAAAGTAGAAAATGCTGGTTACCAGCATTTTCTCCTTTTCCCACAAGATTTTCAAAAGGCTTCTTTCCCAGGGTTGTTAAAAGGCAGCATTATTTGGTAAAGTGTTTAGACATTTCCAAATTGAAAGCATTATGCGGATGATAAAATAAAAATGACTCGAAAATCGAAAATTGTTTTTGGAAGAATAGAAAACATTGTGGGAAATGGAGAAAATGCTGGTTACCAGAATTTTCTCCTTTTCCCACAATGTTTTCAAAAGCCTTCTTCATCAGGGTCATTAAAAGGCATCATGGTGTGGTAAAAGGTTAATTCAAGTTTTGGACTTGTCCGAATCCCAAGCATTTGCTGGTAAACATCATTCTCTCCGTTTCCCCCAATATTTTCAAAAGCCTTCTACCCCAGGGTTGTCAAAACCTGTAATTGTGTGGAAAAGAGTTAAACATTTTTTCTATGGATTAAACATAAAAGTTGGTGAAAATTATATGAATTTTGAGCTTGACTGTACAAATACGAGGTGGAAATAAAATTTGATAAAAAAGCACGAGGCTTTTAGTGAAAAAAAATTGAATTTTTGTCATCACTATCAAATGGTCAACATACTGCAGCAGGACACTTGTACACTTTTACAGCACAATCCCGAGTTTTAACGACCATGAGGAAAAGCCTTTTGAAAAGTTTGTGGGAAAAAGAGAAAATGGTGGTAACCAGCATTTTGTCCTTTTCCCACAATGTTTTCTACCCTTCCAAACATGGAAATCAAATTTTGAGTCACAATTATTTTGTTGTCTGCAAATGCTTTCAATTTGGACTGGACCAAAATTTTTGTTATTGGTAAATGGTTAAATATTGTGGCACTATTAGAAATTCTTGTGAAAAGCAATTTTCTCCTTTTGCCAGAATGTTTTCACACAACATTATAATTATATTAAAGCTTACTGGAAACTATTCATATTTTATACAGTTGTTTTCAAAGTCATCTGCTTTCATTCAGGGATTAATGAGTTAACTTTTGACCAGTGAGATAGCAAAATTTTAGACTAGTCCATCAATGAAAGTATTGCAGGCTTTGAATTAAATGTGGGTCAAATGATGGCTAGAAAACATTGTACCAGCATTTTCTTCTTTTCCAACTATGATTTCAAGACATTTTCATCAGGGTCAATGAAACTTGATGAAGGGGGAGGTGTCATGTGGCTGTTATCCCTCTCAATGAAGTTTTATGAAGCTGGCCAAGGTGATTTTGAGTTTTCACTGGCTCAAATGGGACAAATGGAATAACAGATGTATTGACGGTCTCATGAATGGATAGAGGATCTCTTGTGACACCAGAAGGGAATCAAAAAATGCCTGAATTATGTTTCCATATTTGATTTGTTTGTTTGTTTGTTTGTATGGTGTTAAATGCTGTTTTCAACATCACTTCAGTTATATCATGGCAGCCAGTGCACCTATCGATGCTTTCCTGGAATTTCTTTCACCAGTACTTCTCACAATATTCTGCCCAAGCCAATGGTTACTTTCTCACATATCCATAGATCAGCTGTGACAGAGGAATGAATCCTGTCTCAATGACTAACATCAACCCTGGTAGAGAAATTTGCCAAACTGAAGATTTACACCAGCAACTCCCTGGTTTCAAGTCCTGTACGCTGCTGACACTTCTGTCATCTTGATAACATTCTCTAGGAACTTACCACACAACAAAATTTTAGACTTGTCTATACTGAGTGCATTTGCAAGAAGACAAAGTAACCTTGACTCAGCTGATGGGATTTGCTTTAACCCTTTACCACATAATCCAGAGTTTTAATGACCAACAAGGGGAAGGCTTTTGAAAACATTGTAGGAAAAGGAGAAAATGCTGGCAACCAGCATTTTTTCCTTTTCCCACAAAGTTTTCTACCCTATGAAAGACAAATTCCAACATATGAGCCAAGTTTGAATTGTCGTCTGCGAATGCTTTCAATTTGAAAGAGTCTAAATTTTTGTCATGTGGTAAAGAGTTAACCCTTTACCACACGACAAAATTTTAGGCTTGTCTGAGTCAAAAGCATTTACATATAACAAATTAAATGTAGCAGAAAAAATGGGTTTTGTATATTGTAGGGTAAAAAAAACTATTTCATTTTCTCCTTTTCCCAAAAAGTTTTCAAAAGCCTTCTCTCCTAAGGTATTACAACCCAGGATTGTCTGGTAAAGGGTTTATACGGTAGAGAATGTCAGGGGGTGGGGAAATGAGAAAATGTTTATTAGCAAACATTTTCTCTATCTCCTAAAATATTTATAGGCTACATAGTCATAAACATTTGACTGATAGGTAAAAGGTTTAATTAGAAAAAAAAAAATCAACATTTCATGAAAAACAAAAAAATGTTATAATTTATTGTACCGTACATGTAAAAAAACACCAGAGACCAGCAACACTCAAAATAAAAATAGTCATTTAACCCTTTACCAAACAATCCTGTTTTAACAAACCTGAAGAAGAAGGCTTCTGAAAACATTACAGGAAAAGGAGAAAATGCTAGTAACCAGCATTTTCTCCTTTTTTCACAATGTTTTTTACCCTTTTAAAGACATGTAGTTTAATATAAGCCACTTTCTTTTCTTGTATGCAAATACTTCCAAGTTGGACAAGCAAAGAATTCTGCCTTGTGGTGAAGGATTAACTCTTTACCAAACAACACACTTTTTACACTTGTCCATATTGAAAGCATCGGCAGATGAGAAGTTGAACATAGCTCAGACGCTGAAAATTCTCTTTGGAATGTGAAAAAACAATGTGGGAAAAGAAGAAAATGCTGGTTACCAGCATTTTCTCCTTTTCTCACAATGTTTTTTAAAGGCTTTCTTCCCTGAGGTCATTAAACATAGGATTGTTTGCTAAAGGCGTAACAGAAACATGTACATAGACTTGTGCTAAACATAACAAAAATTGCAAATGTGCCCATTGTATCACAGAAAAATCTTTAATTAACCCTTTGGCTGCTACGCAACTCACTGACCTTTTGTGGACAATGTAGATCTAGATCAGACTGAACAGAACTGTCTGATCTTCAATCTAAACTGTCCAATATGGAGAGATCTCTTCCCACAAAATGCCTTTGAAATAGCAAAATTTGGGTTTTTACTATCAACTTGAAGGTTTCATTTAACCCTTTCCCAAACGACAAATTTTAGACTGGTCCAAATTGAAAGAGTTCGCAGACGACAATTTTAAATTTGATGAAAATGGCAGAAAGTTCTCAAAAAGGGTAGAAAACACTGTGGGAAAGAGAAATTGCTCATTATGAGCAATTTCTCCTTTTCCACAGTGTTTTCAAAAGACTTGTACTGCAGAGACGTGAAAACCAGGGCTTGTTTGGGAAAGGGTTAACCCTTATCCTGCTATATAAGTTACATAAAATTTTCAATCTGATAGTAAAAACTCGAATAATGCTATTTCAAACTTATCTTTTGGAGAAAAATATCAACTTCTCGGACAATGTAGACCCAAGATCAGACTGCACATGCTGTGCAGTCTGGTCTTGATCTACACTGTCCACAAAAGGTCAGTTTGTCACGCTTAACAGCCTATGGATTAACTTGTTCAGCAGGATAAGGGTCAGAGAAAGTTCAATGATCAGCCTTGTCCCTACACCAAAAAATTCTATGTCTTAATAACCCTGAGGAAAAGGACATTGTGAAACACTGTGGGAAAAGGAGAAAATGCTGCTAACCAGCATTTTCTTTTCCCATAATGTTCTTTTTTTTTCTCTTCTTAACTCTTTATCACAAAAGCAAAATATAGACTTGTCCAAATTAAATGCATTTGCAGACGACAGTTCAAATGTGGCTTAAATGATAGCATTTTCCTTTGAAAGGGTAGAAAATAATGTCGGAAAAGGAGAAAATGCTGATTATCAGCATTTTCTCCTTTTTCCACAATGTTTTCAAAAGGCTTCCTTCTTAGGGTTGTTAAAACATGTCATTGTGTGGTAAAGTGTTAATTGTTTTCCAAACAATCCTTTGGTTTACAGTCCCTTAGTTAGAAGGCTTATGAAAACATTCTGGCAAAGGGAGAAAATACTGCTAATCAGCAATTCCTGTTTCTTCCACAATTTTTTCTACCCTCTGATAGACAAGTTTCATGTTTTGAGGAACATTTGTTATTTGTTGCCTGCAAATGTTTTCAATTTGGGCGAGGCCAAAAACTGGTCCTGTGGTGAAGAGATAACGCAAATTCCAGTTTTAACCCTTTACCACACAATAAAATTTTAGCCCCATCCAAATTGAAAGAATTTGCAGACGACAATGTACATGTGATTCAGATGATGTGATTTTTCTTTGATAGGATAGCAGACATTGTGGGAAAAGAAGGTGCTGGTAACCAGCATTTTCTCCTTTTCACACGATATTTGCAAAAGCTTCTTCCTCATGGTCATTAAAAGTCGGCACTGCGCGGTAAAGGGTTAAAGTCACATTTACTTTGTCCTCTACATTATGCTTTTAACTCTTTACCAAACGACAATATTTCAGACTGGTGCAAATTGAAAGCATTTGCAGACGACAAAAATAAAATGTGGCTAAAATGATTGCATTTGTTTCTGAAAGGTCAGAAAACATTTTGGGAAAAGGAGAAAATGCTGGTTATAATGTTTTCAAAAGACTTCTCTCTCAGGATCGTTAAAAGTTGGGATTGTGTGATAAAGGGTTAATTTGAACACATCTATACTTTTGTCACCTGGAAACAGTTAACCCTGTATCACACTTTCCCTAGTTTTAATGACCATGAGAAATTAATTCCAACCATTTTAAAGACATCTGATGAGCTAAAATTTAGGATTTTCTGAGATAAAAAAATGGACAACATTCTTGATGCTTTGCCAACCAATTTGGGTTTTAAGGACTCTGAAGAAAAGGACTTTTGAAAACATTGTGGGATAAGGAGAAAATGCTGGTAACCATCATTTTCTCCTTTTCCCCCCTGCAGTCTTTTCTACTTATCAAAGAAAGTCCTTATCATGTGAGCCATATTTAATTTGTCGTCTGCCAATGCTCTCAATTTGGTCTTTTCCAAAATTTTTTGTTAAGGTAAAGGGTTAACCCTTTCCCAAACAAGCCCTGGTTTTCACATGTCTACAGTACAAGTCTTTTGAAAACACTGTGGGAAAAGGAGAAATTGCTCGTAACGAGCAATTTCTCCTTTTCCCACGGTGTTTTCTACCCTTTTTGATAACTTTCTGCCATTTTCATCAAATTTAAAATTGTCATCTGCAAACTCTTTCAATTTGGACTAGTCCAAAATTTGTCGTTTGGGAAAGGGTTAAGCTAATACAGCTAAAACATGTCTGACTGACTTGGTATGTCAATCTTTTACCAAACAATCCTGTGTTTTAACAACCCTAAGGAAGAAGCCTTTTGAAAACATTATGAGAAAACAAGAAAATGCTGGTAGCCAGCATTTTCTCCTTTTCCCACAATGTTTTCTACCCTTTCAAAGAGAGATATCATATTTGTGCTTGGTATGGTAAAGCGTTAAGGTTTAACTCTTTACCACACAATCCCGACTTTTAACGACCCTGAGAAAGAAGCCTTTTAAAAACATTGTGGGAAAAGGAGAAAATACTGGTAACCAGCATTTTCTCCTTTTCCCACAATGTTTTCTACCCTTTCTACAACACATTTCAATTTTTCAGTCACATTTATTTTGTCATCTGCAAATGCTTTCAATTTGGACCAGTCTAAAATTTTGTCATTTGGTAAAGAGTTAAGGCCCCTGACCAAAGTAGTGGTTTCACCAAAAGCAATTTGTGCAATCATGTAACAAAGTAATGATGAGTTAAAACCAGGATATCACTAACTTTTGCTTTTTCTTTTTTAACCACTTAATATATATCTTTGGTATTTGATATATTTCAGCCATGCTCTGTGAAAAGGGGGCTTAATACACATGCAAAAAGTATCAATCCAGGCGGACCTGGGCCAAAACTTTTCTGCATGTCAAACGACCAGTGTTTGTCATGATTTATTCAACTGTTAGACAAACTGGATTTTACAGATCCATAAAACTGATGATCTGCTTGATATCATTCATCACGTAGATGCATTAAGCCCCCTTTTGCCAGAGCATGGCTCATTTCCTTTTGCATACAATTACTTTTGGCCTGTGGCAGACTGCTTGTAATAACTCATAACGATTAACCCTTGACCAGACAACAAAATTTTAGCCTTGTCCAAATTGAAAGCATTTGCAGACAACAATTTCAGTGTGGCTCAAATGGTGCAATTTTTCTTTGACAGGGTAGAAAACATTGTGGGAAAAGGAGAAAATGCTGGTTACCAGCATTTTCTCCTTTTCCCACAATGTTTTCAAAAGGCTTCTTTCCCAGGGGTGTTGAAAGGCAGCATTGTGCAGTAAAGGGTTAATTTTTTGCTCATATTTTTATGAGTATTCATACATGTATATCAATGCTTGAGCCATGCTGAGTGACAAGGGGATGTAATACATCTGCAAAAAAAATACTGGTTGAACATTTTTGCTTTTGGTTAATTTCCGGCTTGTAAAAGGACCATTCTACTTCAGGATTCAGTTTAGCAAAAATGGATTTTATGGATCCATAATGATGTGATGAATTCCTTGGTAAAATGCCTCACAGTGATGCATTATACCTCATAACCCGAAAATGAATGCTTTTGAAAACATTCTGGAAAAAGAAAAAAAAAAAAATGCTGAAAACCAGCATTTTCCCCCTTTTTCCACAATGTTTTCTTGCCTTTCAAAAACAAATCCCATCATTTGATCCCCATTTCATTTCTTGTCTGCAATTGCTTTCACTCTAAAACTCAAATAAAAAGTTTTCTTAACCCTTTACCACACAATCTGGAGTTTTAATGACCCTGAGAAAGAGGCCTTTTCCCACAATGTTTTCTGTCCTCACTATATGAGCCATATCTAATTTGTCATCTGCAAAATGCTTTCAATTTGGACAAGAGTAAAATTTTGCTGTGTGGTAAAGGGTTAAGTTCTAACAGTTTTCTGTATGTCTAAAATCAGCCTGTGCGGTAAAGGATTAAAATACTACAATTTGATAATGATTTCATATAAGACAATTCTGAGTCTTTTAATACTCTCACTTCTTTGGTGGAGGAGCTCTTTTACCAATGGCACCACCTCTTCCTGCTGGAAGTGCTCGATTTGCTCTAGCCTTCTCTCTCTCTGCCTTTTGCTAATGAACCAAGAAGAAAAGAATGCTACATGATCTACAGCTGTTTTTTATGTTTTTGAAAAGAAACTAGATAAACAACAAAACAAATAAAGCAGAAAACGTGTCATAAAGGAGGATAGACTAAAAACATTGAGACAGAAAGAAGAATATATTTAACTTGTTACCAGAGCATAAAATTTTACCATTGCCCAAATTGAAAGCATTTGCATATGACAAATGTAACAAAAAGACAGAAAACCTGCCTTTCAGTGGGGTAGAAAACATTGTTGGAAAAGGAGAAAATGTTGTATACCAGTATTCTCTCCTTTTCCCATAATCTTTTCAAAAGCCACGTCCCTCAGGATCAGTTGCATTAGGATGTTGATTAAGTAAAAATACATGGTGTATTTGAAGAAAATATCCCTTCCCCTTACCCAAAGATGTATGTCTACTCACAAGCTTACAGGTCTTTTTATATTGATATTTTGACTTCTGTCTAAACTTCAAGTCGAGACATAAAACAGGCAAACTCTATACTAAAATGATCAAATTTTATAGACTTGTCCAAAGTGAAAGCATTTACCAACAATTTAAATTTGGCTCAAATTAGATCAGATTGAGAAGAAATCATTGTGGGAAAAGAAGAAAATGCTGGTTACCACTATGTTTTCAAAAGACTTCTTTCTCAGGGTCTTTAAAACTTGGGACTATGTGTTAACGGGTTAAGAGATAACATTTTGATATCATAAACTATGCTCACCCTTTCCTGATATCTCCTTTCATAAAAGTCCATGTCTGATTCACCTGGCTTTTTCATGGCTGACATTCTCTCGGCAAGATCTGCATCTATTGATGGATCATCTTTACCTTTTAACGAAAATAAAACATACTTGATCCCTGGAGCACCATGCCACATAGATCAAGATAAGAACATCTGATCATGGACCTACATTGTTACGTATGCTGAGATTTTCTTGTAAAGTAAAAATTTGGCTCAAATCATTGTTCATATATGACCATTTGCATTTACCTAAACCCTTTACCATACAATCCCGACTTTTAACAACCCTGAAAAAAAAAAAGCTTTTGAAAATATTGAGGGAAAAGGAGAAAATGCTGGTAACCAGCATTTTCTCCTTTTCCCACAATTTTTTCTACCCTTCCTAAAACAAATTCCAAGTTTTGAGTAACATTTATTTTGTCGCCTGCAAATACTTTTAAATTGGGCAAGGCTAAAATCTTGTCATGTGGTAAAGGGTTAGGAGCATACATGAACAGCAAGATAATGCATCTGACAAAAAAGACCATCTATTGCGATGACATTTAACTCTTTACCAAATGACAAAATTTTAGACTGGTCCAAATTCAAAGCATTTGCGGACGACAAATAAAATGATACTCAACTGATGGATTTGCACCAGAAAGGGTAGAAAACATTGTGAGAAAAGGAGAAAATGCTGGGTACCAGCATTTTCTCCTTTTCCCACAAAGTTTTCAAAAGGTCTTCTTTTTCAGGGTCGTTAAAAGTCAGGATAATGTGGTAAAGAGTTAAGGAACATTAAATAATCCAGGCTGTATATTCACCAACCATCTTTAACACAATATCTGATTGGCTAAACCATTTGGCTTAGCCAATCAGAAGTTGTGATACTTTAAAAATTTAGAAAATTCTTAAGAATAAGACTTAAAATGTTCTTAAGAACGGCTGATGAATACAGACCAATGACACAAAGTTTTAGGGGTCATAAATGGCTGAAGTGTTCCTGCGGTCACAATTGCAGAACTTGGTCCTGGCAGTGTCATTGGACAAGCCCAAGCCAAGTAATGGGATGAAACCCAAGATACACAGGAATAAGTCTACTCTTGCCATGATGACTGTCAAAAGCAGCATAAAAACATATTCATACAACCTGTGTTAACCCTTTCCCGCACAATGCCGCCTTTTAACGTCCCTGTGAAAGAAGCCTTTTGAAAACATTGTGGGAAAAGGAGAAAATGCTGGTAACCAGCATTTCCTCCTTTTCCCACAATGTTTTCCACCCTATCAAAGAAAAATAGCACCGTTCGAGCCACACTGAAATTGTCGTCTGCAAATGCTTTCAATTTGGACAAGGCTTAAACTTTGTTAAAGGGTTAAGTATACATATTCACTGAGCTAATGCCTCTTCTTGTTGAATTTTATAAATTCTAACCCCTATGCAGCAACCTCTTTGTCTTCGCAAGTGAGTTCCAACTTTGACAGGAACAGGTTATTGTAATAAAATGAAAATTACCTGTTAGAGCTTTTTGTTTCAATTTATGATGTTTGATGGATTCAACATTTGCTCGTAAAAATGGATGATCCGAGGATGTGATTGGTTGATCTAAGAATTCTTGAGGTGGGGCTCCTGTAGGTAAAAAAAGTATATCATGATCATCACAAAAATCTTTTTCCAATTAATCCTGTTTCCTAACAATGCTGGAGAAGAGGGATTCTGTAAACATTGTGGGAAATGGAGCAAGCCCTGGGTCATTAAACTTAGGACTGTTCGGTAAAAGGATAAAGATATTCCAAAGATAATTCATAAATATTGAGAAATATGACCTTGACTTTAAAACTAAACACTAGAAACTTGTAACTGAGGGTTATTTTATGCTCTTTATGTATCAAGAAAAACCTTTCTGTGGTGTCAGAATAGAAAAAGTATCAAGCGGAATTTAAGTACAAAACATGAACTAAAACACTCTTTTTCATTATTTTTTAGGCCAATAGCATTTTGCAGGATAGCACCTTAACCCTTTACCACACATTTCCAAGTTTTAATGACCCTAAGAAAGAAAGCTTTTAAAAACATTTAGGGAAAAGGAGAAAATGCTGGTAACCAGCATTTTCTCCTTTTTTCGAAATGTTTTGTAACCTTTCATTGAAAAATCACTTTATTTTTGCACCACATTTATTTTTTTGTCTGCAAATGCTTTCAATTAGGACCAGCCTAAAATTTTGTCATGTGTTAAAGAGTTAACTTTTGAGACTGTAGGTACATGTACAACACCATTTATGTACCATTCAAAATAAAGGCATACAGTCTGTGCTTTTGGTTTATAAATATAAGCCATGCTCTGGCAAAAGATGGATTACTGCACCTCTGTGATGCATTATACCAATCAAGCCATTACATCATTATGGATACATAATAGCCACTTTTTTTTAAATACCAACTTAGTCATGAGGTAGACTGGTCCTTGGACATACAGAAAATTGACTAACAGTGAAAAGTTTCGGCCCAGGTCAGCCTGCGCGGACTGCACAGGCTGACCTAGGTCAATACTTTTGCAGATGCATGAAGCCCCCTTTTCAAAGAGCATGACTCATATGTAATATTCAAATTATTGCCTGTTTGAATTGTAAAGTTTTCACTGTACATATTAAGTACATGTCCAACTAAACTCTTTTCCAGAGGGAGACATCAAAATCCATATGTGTTCAAATTAAAAGTATTTGAGCTGTGTTCTGGCAAAAGGGGATTTAGTGCACGTCAGTGATGCATTATGTCCTGCAAGTCATCTCATAATTACGAATCCATAAAATCCTTTTTTCTAACAACCAACGAATCATAAGATAGAATAGTCCTTGGACATACAGAAAACATGAAAATTTTGATCCATGTCAGTCTGCGCAGACTTCACAGGCTGACCTGGATTGATAATTTTTGCAGATGCATTAATCCCCCCCCCCAAACTTTTTTACAGAGCACGGTGCATATTCATGTAGATAAAAAACTGTATGCTGCTTCCATGATCACACAGTGGAAAAAGGAAAAAAATAGGGCTAATAATGTTTCCTTCTTTTCCTAAAAGATTTTCCAAAGATTTCCTCATTGTGGTTCTAGAACCATTTTTTGTTTGTTAATGTAACAACAAAGCTTTAAAATAACTACATGCATGTTTTAGCACATAAATCATTTTACTGTAGATGCTTTTGCAAAAAGATGGAAAGATCTTTACCAACACCACTTGGATCTAGTCTCATATAGCCATCCATTAGTGATGAAAACCCCGTCAATCCACCCATTGCTTTGTATGGGACATCTTGACCTACTGGATGACCTCTGGCCAACCTTTCTTCCTTAGTTTCTACTAGCATGGAATGAGCACTGTATGGCTGACCACATCCACATGTGTAAGAGCTTCTGAACTCTGTGCATTTACAGTTGGCTGTCAATAGAAGAAGAATTATTTAACCCTTTATGACACAATGCCATGGTTTTACGATCCTGAGAAAGAAAGCTTTTGAAAACATTGTGGGAAAAGGAGAAAATGCTGGCAAACCAGCATTTTCTCCTTTTCCCACCATGTTTTCTCTCCTTTCACAGACAAATTTCATAACCTGAACCACAACTAATTTGTTGTCTGAAAATGCTTTCAATTTCATGCTTTACCATAGTCCATATTCATCAAACATTACTGAAAGCATTCTTGGTCTTATTTTCCGGAATTTTCCAAACTTCAAAGTAATGCAATATCTCATTTGCTCAGCTAAATGGTTTAGCCAATTAGAAATTACTATTACTATCTAAATCTAAAATAAGACCAAGAATGGAATTTAGAATGCTTGGTGAATACAGGCACTGATAAAAAAAACTTGAACCTGTCTATAGTGAGAGTGTTTGGTATACTTACTATCACTAGTCAAATAGAGTTATCTCTCTTTGAATACTCTTCTGCATATCTGGTAAGGAAATGGATAAGTCCCTGAGCCAGTGCAATATTATTAGGTCAGATACAATGGCTGTATCATAGACTAAACATTAACTAACCCATAATGAGAATAACACATGAGAAATAAAAGCCTGAATATACTTATTAGGCACTGCATCACAATAAAATGTGCCACTGGTAGTAAAGATAGTTGCATTTGATTTTATTTCGTTAGCTACCGTTGATTTTTGCTTACCTGGTTTCCTCAGTAATAGGTCTAAATGTGCCTTAAAACTTGAAGAGTTCCACTGATGCACATTGGAAGTATTCAAACACATGTATAGCTTACACATGTATGACAGGATTTGTCATGAAAACAATGAGAAAAAATGGTGGGCAAATAAGAAAAGGATTGTTACCAGCATTTTCTCAAAATGCACAAAAGCTGTCTTCCTCATGTTTGGTTAGTGTTTAAATCTGCTTACATACAGATCTGAGGTCTGCAGTGCCTTGCCCAGGGACACTTCCATACAACCAGTGTCCTCTGGGGAATAGAGGAATCAATCTTAAAATTTTTGATAGCAAATCAAAAGTACTAACCACTATTAAAAGCCATGGAGGAATAAGGCATTAGAAATCTGACAATATCTCACGAAATAACAGAGGGTGTTGTTCCAAGGTCAGACCGCACAAAATTTTTAACTTATCCGTATTAAAGCATATTTAAATGCAGCTCCAGTGGCAGGATTTGTCTCAGAAAGGCTAGGAAACATTACAGGTAAAGAAGAAAATGCTGGTTACCAACACTATATCCTTTTCTCATGATGTTTCAAAAGCCCTCTTTCTAAAAACACAGGACTGATACTCTGATAAAGGATTCAGTTAGTTAAAACATAATTTATTCTACATCGCCTAAACAAGTTCTTTCATCTTAAACTAATCTCTCTCAATCTGGCTTCCTGGAAAGTACACCAATGCTTGTGCTAGATATGTGGGCCATTGAGTGGTCCCAAAATTGATACCTGCTCCTGGGAATCAAACTCATGACCTCATGGTTTAGACGTCAATGCTCCACCTCACAACCATAGACATGGTAAAGGGTTGACACATGAATACTTGTGAAAACATTATGTTACAATAAATTTTTCCTCCTGCCACAATGTTCTCCTTCTGCAACAACATTTTCAAAATTAATTTGCCACACAACAAAAAAAAAAAAAAAGCAAGACACCACTGCAGCTCCATGCTTTTTCAGAGAAGATTCTATGCTGAAGAGGGGGCTTAACTTTGTCAAATATCTTTTTAAGATAACATGCCCTATCGCTGGGTTCCCTTTACAATGGATAGTAACTAGCCTGAGTTTAAAGTATGTATCTTCATTATTGACCGAGATATAGAAAATGTGAATTTTTGTTCGATGACCATGACACTGACAACCACAGAGCTATGACAATTTTTTTTTTGTCAGAAACAACTGCACTAAAAGCAAAGGCCACTGAAGTTCTATCAACCTTGGACCAACAAAAATTTTTATTTTTTGATCATTGGACACCTTTCCTAAAAATAACACACTAGTACATTGCCTCTATATCATATATAATAACACAATTATAACACTAGTAAAACACTTTTAGTTAAACAATATAGAGGCAATGTGTGGTGTCCCATGACCAAGCAATGAAAATTTTAGTGTTTCGTGATAGACCAGTTGTCATCTGCAGGATGAATAGTGCTGAACTTACCCTTTTTGCACTTGTAAGGTTTTATCACGGAATGTTCATCACTGAAGTGCTTACAGATACAGCGTATAGGTTGTGACCCATTTAATGGAATGTAGTGGTAACTACGGCAACCACAGCCCTTCACTTGGCATGGTAACAATATAGGTCTCTCTGTTGGGATTGTCTCGAAATCAGTCTTGTGTTGATGATATCTAAAAAATTTCAAATACAGGGGCTGATAAACTTTACCTTTTACAACACAATCTCAAGTTTTAAAAAACCCGAGAAAGAAAGCTTTTGAAAACATTGTGGGAAAAGAAGAATATGCTGGTAACCAGCTTATTCTTCTTTTCCCACAATGTTTTCAAGCCTTCCAAAGGCAAATTTAATCATTTCAGCCATAACGAATCAGTCATCTGCAACTGCATTCTGTTTGGACAAATCTTAAATTTTGTCATCTGGTAATAAAGTGTTTATCCATTACAGAACAATTTTTTTTTTTTTACACTACTGCTGTGAACAACTTTTGAAAACATTGTGAGAAAAAGAACAACACCTTTTTGTTACAAGCCATTGTCAAGTTTTCAAGAATATTTACCCTAACTATCATGTAAAAGTTATTTTGCCCCCTCATTTTTTTTCTTCAATATTACTTGGTTCAAGCAACTGCTCCATATCCTACAATGTTTTCTTTGTCTATGGTATTTCATTTTTCATACCTTTGAAAAGGAAGACCACTGCTTTTCAATACAAGTACATATTGAAGACATGAGCCATACATGTACACATCCACTTAAACCCTTTACAACACAATCCAGAGTTTTGACGAAAAAAAAAAGGCTTTTGCAATTTTTTTGCAACTTTTGCTTTTGATATGACATCTAGCTGAAAGAATTGATACTGCTTCTTTTCAGTGATTGCTCCTAAATACCAATTCTTTCAGCTAGACAGACTTTATTTCACATTTATGTTTGTTTGTTACCGTCTGTCCTCCATAGCTTGTTTGAATTCTTGACTGTTTTTCAGTTTTTTTTTTATTTCAAACTAGAATAAAAACCCCACAACAGTAAAATTATAATGATTTTTAGTAAGATAATTGCAATAATAGGAAAATGTTGATACTAAAGACCTGTGCTGACAAAAACATGGAGTTTCAGGTCCAATAAGCTTGCAGTCCATTAAGGTTGGAGATACCCATGCAGTATATAATCTGTTCTTTAATCTCTGCAATGAATCAGTTTTAATTAAAAAGGTGACTCCAAAATACATTGTATTTAAATCTTTACCAGGGATCATTAATATGCATATATACAATCCCTGCTCTTTACTAAGCAACAATATGTTAGGCTTTCCCAAATTGACATTTTCTCCTTTCTCCACAATGTTTTCTACCTTTTCAAAGAATTTTTTTTTTATTATTGAGACATGTTCATTTTGGTACCTGCAAATTCTTTTGATTTGGAAAAATGCTAAAAATTTGTTGCATAGTGAGGAGTTAATATTTACCTTATCAAGAGGTCTGCTGTGGCTTAGTGGTTAAAGTGTTGTAAATGTTAACTCTTTACCACACAAAAAAAATATAGACTTGTCCAAATTGAATACATCTGCATACCAGAATTAAAATCTGGCTCAAATGATGGAATCTGTATTTGAAAAGGGCAGAAAACATTTTTGGAAAGGGAGAAAATGCTGGTTACCAGCATTTTGTCCTTTTCCCACAATGCTTACAAAAGACTTTATCCTCAAGGATTGTTAAGTTGGGACTAATTGTTTGGTAAGAGGTTAAAAGGAAACCCTGGATCAATCCCTGCTAGAAGACCTGGCCCCTTTAGAGTGTCTTTGAGTACGGCATCTCAAAACCCAAACTTAAGCTGACCTAATTAATATGGTTATTTTTGTTTTATTTGTTAGATACACTTAACTCTTTATTTACAAAATGACAAAAATTTGGAGTCAACCAAATTGAAATCATTTGCAGACGAAAATTTAAATGTGGCTCAGCTTATGAGATTTAGCTGCGAAAAAGTAGAAAACATTGTGGGAAAAGGAGAAAATGCTGGTTAACCAACATTTTCTCCTTTTCCCACAATGTTTTCTACCCTTTCCAATACAAATTTCAATTCTTGAGCTGCATTTAATTTGTCGTCTGCAAATGCTTTCAATTTGGACTGGTCCAAAATTTTGTCGTGTGGTAAAGAGTTAAAGAATTAAAATAAAATTACAATAATCAGTACCATACAAATAAACAACATACCATGGGTAAAACTCTTTTCTTATAGGCCTCATATTGAGGAGGAGTAAACATTACCCCACCATCGTCATCTCCTACAATTCTGTTAAAAAAAAAATAACAATGAATCATGTTGTTAAATTAGGCTTGGAGAGGATGTATTTCACTTTCCCTCCCAAATCTCTTTGTGTAGGTTGATTTGTTTGTTAACTCTCTACCACAAAGCAAAATATTACACTTGTCTATATTAACTCTTTACCACACAATCCCGAGTTTCAACGACCCTGAGGAAGAAGCCTTTTGAAAACATTGTGAGAAAAGGAGAAAATGCTGGTAACCAGCATTTTCTACTTTTCCCAAAATGTTTTCTATCCTATCAAAGACAATTTACATCATTTGATTCACAATGAAATTTTTGTCTGAAAATGCTTTCAATTTGGACCAGTCTACATTTTTGTTGTTTGGTAAAGAGTTAAGCGGTCCAGTGCAGTGCAGTGGTAAAGTGTTTTACTCATCACTTGGAGGTCCTGAGTTAAGCCTCAATGGAAGTACTGGGTTTTTCATAGGAGTGTCCACATGACCATGTAAGCTATGGCAGTGATATGACTAAAATAATGTAAGAAAATGGCTTCATGTTGAAAGCAGCATAAATCAGCATTCGATCAATCAATTTTGTCTAAAATGAAAGTATTTACAGCCCACAAAATAGATACGACTCAAAAATTCAAATGAGCTTTTCAAAGGGTTAAAAAAAATTGTGGGAAATGAAAAAATGCTCCCTACCAGCAGTTTCTCCTTCTCAAATGTTTTCAAAAGGCTTAACTGTTTTTCAGGGTTGTGAAATCTCAGGATTATGTGGCAAAGGGTAACTTGACTATACATGTACATGTACTTATACAGGCATTTCAAATGTAATTCCAGAACTAGCCTTCAAATAACTGCATTACATTTCATATATGTCAACAGAAAAGTAGGTTTGGATTAAGACTACGTAATACATTTGGACAATTATTTAAAAAGAAAATTTAAAATATAAAACTGTCAAATACTTATCTGTAAATTCAAAATAATTTAACAGGCATGTCTTTTTTATTAACCCTTTACAACACAATCCTGTATCTTTAAGACCCTGGAGAAAGAAAGCTTTTGAAAACATTGTGGGAAAAGGAGAGTGTTAGTAATTAGCATTTTCTCATTTAACCACAATACTTTCTACCCTGTCAAAAGCAAATCTCATTATTTGAGCCACATTTAATTTGTCATCTGCAAATTCAGACGTCAAAATAAATGTGATCCAAAAATTGAAATTTGTTTTTGGAAGAATTTAAAACACTGACCAACTGACTTGTCGCCATTGAATTAAATCAGGGGAGAAAAGTGTGCTCGACGTTGGACTCGAACCCACGACCCTAGAACAACAGTACCGCAGCTCTACCAACTGAACTGGCCGGGCAACTGGTCGTGAGACTACCCCACATCAACTACTGTAAAACAGAACAGAACCTCCGTAAAACGAATCGAAGAAGCAGGTCATCGATTTTATCACTACAGCAGGATTGACCTTTAAACTCACTTAACTTTTGTATTCTAAATACGCATCCACGCTTGCAGCCGCATTACCGCCAAATTTCATGTGAACTTGTCCACCTGCCATTATTGTTGCAGTTGACGTTGTCACTTCACCGTTTTGGTCGCCATTTGTAAACAACTCCAAGTGACGATCTAGATTGGTCCCCCCTTTATGAAACAGCCAATGTGATGTGTAAAGGTACACACTGGGGACCAGCATAGTGACGAGCCATTGCTTGACTATTTACTCAAGTATACCCAAATACACATAGACCTACTCAAATACACTAAAGTGAACTAAACTAGGTGTAAAATATTCTATCTTACTGTTTATGTGTGCCTAACATACCATCAGGTTAACCAAATATAGTAGATATCAAATCTGGATCCTAAAACATTGAATAAGAATTCCTTTTTAACCCACTATCACACAATCACGGGTCAGCTTTCAAAACCCTGATGGAGAGGACTTTAAAAACATTCAGGGAAAATAAGAAAGTGTTGTGAAACACTTTTCTGCTCCATTTTCCACCATGTTTCTACCCTGTGTAAGACAGATTTCATGTTTTCAGTAGCATTTAATCTAACTAATTGGAAAAGGCGAAAATTTTGTTGTCTGGTAAAGAGTTAACCCTTTACCACACAATCCCCAGTTTTAACGACCCTGGAAGAGAAGCTTTTGAAAACATTGTGGTAAAAGGAGAAAATGCTGGTAACCAGCATTTTCTCCTTTTCCCACAATGTTTTCTGCCCTATCAAGGACAAACTTAGTCACTTGGGCCACCTTTGAGTCTTCTGCAAATGCTTTCAGTTTGGACCAGTCTAAAATTTTGTCGTTTGGTAAAGGGTTAAAGTCATCTGGGCAGCCAAAATTACTAGTAACATGCTTAGGAACTAGTTATGGGCAATTTCTACATTTGCACTCTCCTGCACATATTAAACTCTTTACCAAACAATCCTGTGTTTCAAACACCTTGAGCTGACCCTGGTAGTGCAGAGAATAGTGTACAGAAGTTGCTGGTTTGAATCCCCAGCTCAGCCAATTTTTTTCCAAGGATTGATGATAGTCAATGCAATAAGATTCATTCCTCTCTCATTGCCGATCATAGTTTTGACAATGCTTATACAGAAAGCAGCCAGTGGCTTGAGAAGAATATTACATGAACTACTTGTGAAAGAAACTCAAGGAAATAATCAACAGGTGCACTGGACAGTAATACACCTGAAATAATGTTGAAAACAGCATTAAGCACCATATAAACAAACTAAAGATCTTGAGGAAGAAGGCTTTTGCACACATGCTGGAAAAGAATAAATGCTGGTTACCAGGATTTTCTCCTTTTCTCACAATGTATTCATCCCTTTTAACCCTTTACTAAACAATCCCGGGTTTTCATGACCCTGGAAAAGAAGCCTTTTGAAAACATTGTGGGAAGAGGAGAAAATGCTGGTAACCAGCATTTTCTCCTTTTCCAACAATGTTTTCTACTCTTTCCAAAACAAATTTCAAGTTTTGAGTCACATTTATTTTCTCGTCTGCTAAAGCTTTCAATTTGGACTGGTCTACAATTTGTCGTTTGGTAAAGGGTTAAGAGATAAATTCCATTATCTGAAGCATATCTTTCAATGGCAAATTTGGATGCTACTGAAATTTTTCTAACAGTGAGGAGCTGTTAAAGATATTTTTCATTTCCAACAATGCTTTTGAAATTCATGAGAGATAAAATGAATGGTGCTCTGGGAAAGGGGGGTTTAATGCATCTCCGTGATGCATTTTATCAAAAAAGTCATCATGTAATTGTGAATCCATAAAATCCATTTTTATAACAACAGGCTTTTTTGACATGCGGAAAAATGACCAAACGCAAAATGTTTGACCCCAGATCAGCCTGCATGGACTGCACAGGTTGCCTTGATCTACACTGGCTGCAGCGACAACCGAAGTTGTAAAAGGCACTTTATAGGTTCAACTAAATGTATGTGAGAAAGAATATCCTTTCTGCCTTGACTTATACTTTTCATGATATGCAATCAATACTAAGCGATAAGTTTATGTACATGTACGGCGTAAGCACATGTATATTTTGATGTTCAGTTACAAGACAGATGATTCTTTTTTATTGATTTACCTTAACTCTTTACAAAAAAATCCGAAGTTTCAATGACCCTGAAAGGGAAGGATTTAGAAAAAACATGGTGGGAAAAGGTGAAAATTCTGGTAACCAGCATTTTCTCCTTTTCCCACAATGTTTCCTCCCCTATTGCTGACATAAATCATCCTTTAAGCTACATTAAATTTGTTGACTGTAAATGCTTTCAATGTGGTTGAGTCAAAAATTTTTGTTTTCTGGTAAAGAGTTAAAGCTATAATCATGTTTGGACAAGTCCCTAGCCCGGGTCCAGGTGGTAATAATATTTTAATCACTCCTTATCGCTGTTCCCTTTCATGGTCTGTACATAACTTTGGTAAAACTATCAATCAGTTCCATAGTTATTATATCATTTTTGACAAGGTAACATCCTCATATAATAATCAAAGGAAAAAATTATCTGACTGGAACCTTGGCCTACAAGCCATTTACAAAGTTCATTTATGACAGAGGATTTTATAACTTTCTATTGACTCCCCTTGAAATTATGCCCAGTGCAATGAAATGATTTAGAGCAAACAATGAAATTGCTGTAAAACAAACAAACAATTTATACCTTTGCCTAAATGATTTCTAGACCCTCTCCCCCCTCAAGATAATACTCATCTAAGCCATGCTCTGTGAACAGGAGGTTAAATCAAATAATTCTGAAAAAAAAATTGACCCGGGTCAGCCTGCACAGGCCAATATGTGTTGAAACCTTTTGCTTTCGGTAAATTTTCTCAATGTACAAGAACCACTTTACCTCATGATTCAGTTGGTTCTTAGACAAAATGGTTTTAATAGATCCTTAATTATGTGATTACTTGATTTGGTTTCATGCATTATGCAATAAACCCCAATTTGCCAGAGCATGGCTTATTTGTTTTTAAAGTTAGTAGTTTTTAGCAAATTTTCTAATGCCTAATAAATGTTATTAACTCTTTACCAAACTACAAAATTTTAGACCAGTCCAGGTTGAAAACTTTAGCAGACGATAAAATAAATGTCACTCAAAAATTGTAATTTGTTTTGGGAAGAGTAGAAAACATTGTGCAAAAAGGCGAAAATGCTGGTTACCAGCATTTTCTCCTTTTCCCACAATGTTTTCAAAAGGCTTTTTCCTCAGGGTCATTAAAAGTCTGGTAAAGAGTTAAAAACATCTAATGAAAGACAGTCATTCCCCTGAACATGTCTACATGAAGCATATGGTTATGCTAAATACAACAAAGAAAGGACCATTAGAAAAGAAATAAAAAAAGCAGATATATGTCTATCAAGATTTATTCTTTAAACTTTGTGAATTTCATAATATGTATATCTTCACTTCTATAATGAGCATCTTGTCTGTTTAATGGTATTTCTTCCACAATAAAGTGTTTGTTGATCAACTGAAATTTACAACATAAAAATAGGTATTTAACATAACTTAAGTCTTTACCAACAAGAAAATTTTAGACTTGTCTAAAAAATTGCTGACAACAAATCAAATCTGGCTCACATGATGAGAATTGTCTTCAAAAGGATATAAAACATTGTGGTAAAAGAGAAAATGCTGCTTACCAGCATTTTCTCTTTTTCCCACAATGTTTTCAAAAGCTTTCTTCTTCAGGGTTGTTAAAGCATAGAATTGTCTGGTAAAGTTAAACCATTTTTCTTATAACCAGTCCAAACTAGCAAAAGTCATTAAAAGGAAACACATGTTGAGCTGTACAGGATTTGTCCTGCCAATTCGTAGAATTTTTTTTTATGATTGTTATAAAATTAAACTCTTTACGAGACAACAAAATTCTAGATGTATCTAAATTGAATGCATTTGCAGTTGACAAGTTAAATGTTGCTTTTATCAAAAGATTTGTCTTTGAAAAGGTAGAAAACATTGTGAGAAAAGGATAAAATGCTGTTTACTGGGATTTTTCTTTTTTTCTCACAATATTTTCCTAAGCCTTCTTCTCTAAGGTTGTTAAAACTCAGGATTCTGTGTTGAATGGTTAAACGTAAGAACACAAAAGTGGACTTAAGTTGCCTTTAAAGACAATATCAATCAAGATTTGATACAACAACATGTGCCGTCTCACCTTGATCTAGTTTGTAGGCTATGTTGGGTTATTCTTGCCAAAACAAGTCCTAAACTACATACATTGCATTCTTTAGGGTCTTTTTTCTGTCACTATAAATACTAGTATGTTAATAGCAAATACCAGAATCATTCATTTAGCATTGAAAGACTTGCTGTGCAGGTTTCCAATTCTTTTTAATTTACCAAAGAAAGAAAAAAAAAAAAAAAAATTCTCATAATTCGCCAATGTACTCGGACACCCTAAATGATGAATGAAAGGAAAACATATCTTTTTTGAGAAGGGTAGAAACAAATGTCCCTTGTTTTACAATGTCTTCCAAAGCTGTAGATTGAAGGATTCTAAAACCTTATACATGTATTTGTCCAATAATGGACTTACAAGACCATCCCAAGTTCTAATGATCTTGAAGGACAAGGCTATTTAAACACTGCACAAAAAAAATGAAAATGCTGGCAGCAAGCATTTTCTCCTTTTCAAAAAAGATTTTCTACCCTATCAAAGACAAATCCCACAAAATGAGTCTCATGAGTCCATATTTTAATTGTTTGGTATATAGTTGGAGCCATTAGCCCCCATGACTTTGATCTTAGGCATAACATCTGTATACTTACACCAAAAAATTTCCTCTGTAGTTCTGGTTTATTTCCAGTGGTTCTTTCTTCATAACAACAGTAAACACAGGTTGCTTCAGTGCACAAGTCAACAACAGTCTTTACCAGAGGTTCTAGGGACTAAATGGAGAGAGAGAAACTGAGACTGAATATGTAGGGGGCAATTCATTCTATATTCATTCCTGGCATAATCCCAAAAAAACAGTAATAGTTAAATTAACCCTTTACCAGACGACAAATCTTTAGCTTTGTCCAAATTGAAAGCATTTGCAGATGACAATTTCAATGTAGCTCAAATGGTGCAACTTTTCTTTGATAGGGTAGAAAACATTGTGGGAAAAGGAGAAAATGCTGGTTACCAGCATTTTCTCCTTTTCCCACAATGTTTTCAAAAGGCTTCTTTCCCAGGGGCGTCAAAAGGTGGCATTGTGCAGTAAAGGGTTAAAGCATAACAAGACTGATTGATTGAATAGTGTTTTAGGCTGCGTTCAGCGTTCTCCAGTCCTATCACAGTGACAGCCCACATACATAGTCATGTACTTCCTGAGTTTCACCAGTACTAGGCTTGGGCTCTGAAGTGTCTTGCCCAAGGACACTCCCATGAAAAACCCAGGAATGTGTAGGATTCAGAATCTGGAGGCCTGTGGTTCGGTCCTCACTAATTGCACTGGGTTTTTCGCAGGAGTGTCCTTTTGCAAGATATTTCAGAGCCCTAACCTAATACTGGTGAAACCTAGGAGACACATAATAAGTAAGCTGTTGCTGTGATGTGACCAGCAGAATATTGAAAGTGGCATAGAGCACCATTCAAGCAACCAGCCAAAACTAGACATTAAATGTGAAACTAAAACGGATTTGACTTTTCATGTTAAAATAATATGATTGCAACAATGTAGCTATTTATCAAACTCTGAAACCTCAAACTTTTTATTCCATCTCTGAATACTCAAAAAAAACCTTTTTCATTGCAAAAATGCCGAAAACTGAATGACTGATAAGCAATAAATGATCTGTTACTCTTTACTTACTGACAAAATTTTAGACTCATCGAAACTGAAAGCATTGCTGAAATCAACTTCAACATGGCTCAAATGCTGAACTATGTCTTGTAAAGGTAGAAAATAGTGTGAGAATAGGAGAAAGTGCTAGTTAAAAGCATTTTCTCCTTTTCCTACAATGTTTTCAAATGCCTTCTTCCTCAAGGTCATTGAAACAGGATTGTATGGGAAAGAAAAGGATTTCTTTCACAGCTTTTTCCATGTGTTTTTCCAGGTCTTAAGATTGATTGATTGAATGGTATTTTACGCTGCTTACAACATTATTTGAGTCATATCACAGTGACAGCTCACATATTCATATATATCCAGAGTTTCCCCAGTACTAGGCTATGGCTCTGAAGTGTCTGGCTCAACTTCCACGAAAAACCCAGTGGATCCAGTGAGGCTAGAACCTGGGCCTCCAGGTCACAAGTCCTACACTTTACCACTGAGCTACGTAGGACCCCTCAGATCAAACAAAGTTGGAACTGTTTATTAAAGGGCTGTTTCATTTGACAAACTTTACCCTCAATAACCTGGTAAGTAAAAAATACAGTATACATGTATTAGTGTATAAGATAATTTAGGATGAAATCTGTCAAAATGAAAGTACCTGCGCTTCAAACACTATATTCTGTTCATAATGGAACAAAGTTGATGCTTTAACTTAACAATAGCCAGTTTTAACGACCTTCAAGAAGAAGGCTTTTGAAAACGTTGTGCTGGTAACCAGCATTTTCTCCTCTTCTCACGATGTTTCTTACCCTTTGAAAGACATATTTCAAGTTTTGAGTAACATGCTTTCAATTTGGGCATGTCTAGAATTTTGTTGTGTAGATTTAATATGGTAATCCGTGGAGAGCATAACAGGTGAATGAGGCCCTGGTAATCGTGAAAGATATCTAGAGTAGATGAAGTTGTCAAAGAAAAGTTTGATAATATCTCAGAAACCTTATGCATTTACCCTATATTAACTCTTTACCAAACAATAGAATTTTCGACTTGTCCAAATTAAAAGCATTTGCATTTGCAGATGACATGATTTATTAAGTGTGGTTAAAATGATAGAGTTTGCCTCTGAAAGGATAGAAAACATTGTGGGAAAAGGAGAAAATGCTGGTTACCAGCATTTTCTCTTTTTCCCACAATGTTTTCAAAAGGCTTCTTTGTCAGGGTCGTTAAAATTTGGGATTGTGCGGTAACCGGTTAAGTGGGTAGCTCGGGTGTAATTTATGTGACTGCCTCTCCGCAGTAGAGAAACAATCACAAAAATAACATCAGAGCTACCCTTCGAATCGAATTTAAGGCACCCTTGATTGAGATACATCTGTTTTCTTTCAGAAATCTTACCTCTTCATAATAAATACAATCTGCAATGAGTAAAACATCTATTTCACCAAACATTTCTTTCTCCTGTATCTCTTCACCCCACTTTAAAGCCCTGGCCTTTACTTGGTTCCTGAACAAGTGTTTATTATTTTTAATATTCATCTCCATCAGGGGCACAAACTCCTGTAGATCTGTGATTGTCACATTAGCCCTATGCAAAAAGAAATGTTCAATGAAAAAGTGGGCTTTAACCCTTTACCAGATGACAAAACTTTAACATGTCCAAATTGAAAGCATTTGCAGACATTAAAGGTGACCCAAATGCCGAAATTTGTCCATATACAGTAGAAAACATTGTGGGGAAAAAAGAAAATGCTGGCTACCAGCATTTTCTAATTTTCTCACAATGTTTTCCAAAGCCTTCTTTCCTAGTCTTAATTGCAGTCTTAGTCTTATTCTTGATTTAGAAGGTCATGCAATTTCTAATTGGCTAAATTACTAATTCAATTTATCTGATCAGAAATTGTGTTACTTTCATACTTCGAAAATTCTCAAGAATAAGAATTTTTTTCAGAATGGTTGGTGTATACTGGCTCAAGTG
Source organism: Tridacna gigas (assembly GCA_945859785.2). Lineage (NCBI taxonomy): Eukaryota > Metazoa > Mollusca > Bivalvia > Cardiida > Cardiidae > Tridacna > Tridacna gigas. The sequence continues at coordinate 45,402,101 of OX244039.2, read as the reverse complement.
TCAAAGAAATCATGTGAGAAATTTATAGAAAATTTACATAATTATGTCGTGTAAAGTGTCATTTACAAAAATGGATGTATGTGATTTGAATAAGTGAGTACATTCTGGGGTCAAAGATATAATGATACCTGGTACATATACATTATAATATGTAGCTCTAGCTACCATGTTAACCCAAATTTAAAGGTCTCAGAAAAATCTACCATTTTCACACTAATTTACAAATAAATTAGGCAGTGAATTCCAGCGTATTTTGGCATATTCAAGCGTATTCTTACATACATACATCTCTGTGCATTTCAAAATATTCTAGAGTACATCAGCCTACTTCAGTATATTCTGGCCTATTCTAGTGAGGTCCTACACTAAATACCACAAAGACATTTTAAATACCACAAAGACACATAAACACTCGCAAAGACACACAAAGACACCACAAACACACAGAAAAAGAAAAAGAAAAGAGTGTTTTGGTTTGTTTATATTATGCTGGGTTAAAGAACAAAAATTCATACAAACACACATGTGGGTCCAATCCTCCGCCGAGTCAGGCTGAGATCTTTTGCTTCCTTCCACTGATTCAAGAAGGCAGTTGTCAGTTACTGGTGAAAGAATGTGCACCGAGTACTGGTTACCCTTGTACTGGGCTAAACCTGCCCCGAAAAAGTTTGGTTAGGTAACCGACCTTCCCAATATGACCTTAGCTCAAACAAACACAAACATGCACAAAACACACAAAGACATTGAAAAAAATTACTTTTTATTGTTTTAACATTCACATTCATGATAATTCATTTAACATTCACTTTCATGACAATCTAGTATACATGTATATCGACATGCCTCTCTCTCGTTAAGACTTATTTAATCTTTTTTTTATATAATTTCGCTTTATTCTCTTTCACCTTAAACTTTGCCACTGCAAACCAGTCAAGAAATTCTAATAATTAGTCAAACTGTTAACCATACCAAATGAGAAATGAGAAACACGAAATGAAATTACCCTGTTAATTAATGTCAAAGAAAATACAATATCATAATTAGTTACGATTCGCTATTAAACAGAAGTTTTACAGTGCCAACCAGATAAAAGGCATCAAAAAAGAACATAATTATATGGGGAATACTTTTAAATTACCAGAGATTAATTGATTGGCAGGAAAATAAAATATGCATGAAATATTTTATTTGCTGTGGAAAAATTGAAACTGTACATAAAAATTTGATTATGTTTTCAACAAAATTCAATGATTATGTTTACATGAAAGATTTATTGTTTGGTTCAGCCTCCATTTCTCTAAAAGCATGCGTAAATTTATATGAGATGCAAAATGATGGCTTTGCAGGTGTATAGGTGTAGTATTTTCATTTTCTATGCACCTTTTGGTGTTTTAGTGCATCTTTGTGGTGTCTGTGTGCATCTTTGTGTGTCTGTGTGTCTTTGTGGTATTCGGTTGGCCCGTTCCATTGTGTATCTGCGTTTTTTTCAGCACATTTCATTGCCTGTGTATTTTGGCATATTCCAGCATATTTTAGTCATTGTAACCCTTCAGAAATGCATGAAAGATGCAATAACGTTACATAGAACCTCATGATGCAAATAACCTTCAAAAAAGATTTTTATCATATACATTAATAAGTTTTTAAACATAATCTACAAATAATTCATCCAAATGCACAGATATTTTACCCATAACTTGCAGCCATCAGCCCTACAACCCCTGTGCCAGACCCGAGTTCGACAATAGCAAGGTTGTTCAGGTTTTCGCCATTCTTGAAATCTTCAGTTTCCAGGTATTTTGTCAAAACTAGAGCTGCATCCCAAACAACACAGCCAACATCACCAACCTCGCACTGGCTTATTGCCAAAACACTTCCGTCCCTTCTTTCAACCTCTCTTACAAACAGGTTTTCCATTGCATCTACTGCTGTAATCTTTGTCATGAGACGCTTGAAAGATGAGATGCATTTTCGATTAAAATATATATTTACCGAGGTGTCTATTATAAGTAGCTAAAAAATAAGATTTTTATAAATTTTATATATATTGTGCAGAATGGGAAGATTAGATACGAATAAAAGTACAAAATCAAGCATTCTTTCCACATAAAAGATTAATTAAACTCATATTCACTACAACTTTGCTGTGTTCCGTGTACATAATTCGAAAAGCATTGTTCTTTTTCAATCGCTTAAAGACCGCGATAAAATTTTAGCGAGATTGAAGAAACACAAGTTTTTCCTCTATCTTTCTTTTGAACAAACATGAAATGAAAATTCAACAGGACTTGCGTAATTAAGATCTATATGAAATACAGACAGAAATGAATGGTGTTGTTTCAATGACAACTCGTAAACATTAAGAGAGGCGGTATTTCGTCCTCCGTAAAGGGAAGCAACTTTTCATAAACCGCCGAAGTATAATTGAACAGAACAAATAAAAAATATTACTGCTTTCCGGGTCTACATGGACCGCATAGCACTTGCTCGGTGGAGAGCCTACTATATTAGATTTTGACTGGTTTTGTAAGTTTAAGTTTGATTATATGGTTTATTTGATAGATCCGTTTTCATCCAATGTGTCACGACAGTTGCATAACGATTAACGTTTCCAAACCTCTCTCTGTCAGAGTCACTCGCTCAATTACATGTAGATAATTTAACTTCATTATATAGTGGTGTTATCTAATCTCTTGGACAAACTTAAACACTCAAAGCATGAATAGCACGACATGGAGCACGCATATTTTGAATAAGGGAGTAAGACAATGACTGAATGAGTCCATTTGGCCTGTGTAAGGGGAAAAATACAGTTCCTTGACAAGACAATTCCCTGGCACAACTTTTCGAGCCATTACTACCCATAATAATTGCCATCTGACTTGGAACAAGAGTGGCAGGGAACTGTCTTGAAAAGTGTCGGAGAACTGTTCAAAGCTGTCAGGGGAACTGTTAAAAAAGGTTGTCTTGTCAAACTGTCTTGTCGGGACACTGTCTTAATTCCTGTTTAAGTTGAATGATTTATCACTGCAACAACATTCCCTCCTTTTGTTGTGATCACTTTGCAAAAATCTTAAAATTGCATGTATCAGTTGGAAATACTACTGCAAAATCCTGAGACTGACTGAATACTGAAATTGGTAACTGCAGTCTGAGTAGCATCGAATGAGAAAAAAAAAAGTGTTTTGAATGAAAATTGATAGAAAAATATAACTTGGTTATCATATGAATAATGATGGGGACCTCAGTAATGGTTTAGATATACTTTTATTCTACATCTTTCCTTGTATTTCTTCCGAAATGATAATTCTTCTCTCCATATACCAGTAATAAATGTCTGGGTTGTAACCTTTTACCAAAAAAAAAAGATTTAGAATAGTCCAAACTGAAAGCCTTTGGAGACAGCAATTTGAGTGTGACTCAAATGATGTAATTTGTTGCTTTAAGGGTAAAAAACATTGTATGGTGAGGAGAAAATGCTGGTTACCAGCATTTTCTCCTTTTCCCACAATGTTTTCCAAAGGCGTTTTCGGTCCAAACTCGTTATTGTGAGGTAAAGGGTAAACCTTTGTGGTATGCCTTAGCTGTCATTGAAAAAAAAGTCATTAGCTGAAATCTGAGGGGTGCCACAGTCCACAGGTTAAAATCTTGTACATTTTTAGTTTGGCCATTTTCAAAGAAAACATTGAGGTATTGTCATGGCCCTTGCATCGTCTGGGTCATTGTGCTTAAACTTGAACATTTTATAATATCTCTGTTATTACTGAAGACATGTACTTTAAATTCTGACAAGTTGTCCACTATCAAAAGGGGAATTCTTATAACAGGGGCAGATAACTCTTGAAGTATTTTTGACACAGTTATGTCCTTTTTTCGATTTAAGATTTTTACTGAAAATCACAGAACTACAGCTGAGCATTGGCACCCCCATGCGGTGCTCTTGTTCTTACAGGTGATGTTGATAGATGATAAACATCAGTATCTCAGTATGATCTTCATCCTTGAAAGACAGATGCTCCAAGCAGTGACATTCAGGTACAAAATCCTTGCCAGAAATTTTTCATCAACTTCTTTTCTGGCTGTTGGATACAAGCTCAAGGACAACATCAAAGACTGCTACTCTCTTCTAAATGTGACAGAAGAATCTTCAATGGAAGAGGTGAAAGGTGCATACTTCAAACTAGCTAAAATGTATCATCCTGATAGTGCAACAACCACTGCAGATCCACGGAAATTTGAACAAGTAAAAGAGGCTTACAAGTCAATTAAAGTGAGAATTTTTGTGATATAGTTTTATTTGCCTGTTTTCACTTGGCTTTTAATCCAATTTCAATTCTAATTTCCGAGACAGAATGTCTCGGCCAAAACAGAAGGCTCATTATGGAATGTAGAATATTAGAAAGATACGTGTTGCATGTTTCTAATGATAAATTTTAGCATGCGAACATACCTTTGTACCTAAATCAATTCATAGAATGCAATTTGCCTAACAACAATGATTTGGACTGGTCCAAATCGAAAGCACGTTGACAAAATGATAAAATGATGGGAATCATTTTTGAAAGGGTAGAAAACATTATGGGAAAAAGAGAAAATGCTGGTAAGCAGCATTTTCTTCTTTTTCCCACAAAGTTTTCTACATGCTTCTACATTTAGGTCATTAAATCACAGGATTGTGTGGCAAAGGGTGTACCCCCTACCAAACAGTCCTTAGTTTTTAGAGCTTCTGAGGAGGAAGAATTTGAAAAGTACAATGCACTGTTGAGGCAAACTGTCTTTTTGGCGATTTTTCGCCTCTCACCTTAGATACATGTGAGAGGTGAATTTTTGCCTCTCACCTCCGATACATGTGAGAAAAGTAGTCAGTGGCTTTGGAAAGAAAGTTTTGTCACTACTGGTGTGAGAAAGCCAGGAAACACATGGGTGCTTACTGACCACCATGATATGATCCGAGCTGTTAAAATGGCATTAAATTCTTATACAAACAAAAAGTGAAAAATGGAAAATGAAGCATTTACCAGGATTTTCCTAATTTTGTACAGATCTCATTATTTGAGTCAAATTTCATTGAAATGCTTGCAATATGGATGAGTGTAAGAATTTTTATATTTTGTCTTCTGGAAAAGAATTATACATGTATAACTTTCTCTTTACAAGATGACTAAACTTTAGACTTGTCCAAATTGGAAACATTTGCAGATGTTGAATAAAGTATGGTCCAAGTATTGGTATATAACTTTGTTCAAAGAGAAAAAAACATGCTGGGAAAAAGAGGAAATGCTGGTTATCAGCCTTTTTTCCCTTTTTCCCACAATGTTTTCAAAAGGTTTCTCCTTCTGTGTTGTTAAAAATTGGGATTACTTGGTAAGGTATTAAGACTTTTTAACCCTTTCCCAAATGACAAATTTTGGACTGGTCCAAATTGAAAGAGTTTGCAGACGACAATTTTAAATTTGATGAAAATGGCAGAAAGGTCTCAAAAAGGGTAGAAAACACTGTGGGAAAAGGAGAAATTGCTCATTACGAGCAATTTCTCCTTTTCCCACAGTGTTTTCAAAAGACTTGTACTGCAGACACGTGAAAACCAGGGCTTGTTTTGGAAAGGGTTAAGTATGGTTTACTTATTTCCATTAGGCACATCGAACAGAACTGACCGACACTCATGTATTTTACGGAGTGGATGATGATGAGGATGATGAAGAATTTGATGTTTCAAAGTTGCAGCCCCAACATAGACCATACCTTGAAAATCAGGTACGTAGGGAATAGGTGGTTGGTGTCTCGGATTGGGAAAGTTTATTGGCCAAAGCATAGGAATTCAATCTGGTGAGCTGAAAGCAAAGTGGATGAAGATCTGGAGCCTTGCCCAATAAACTTTTTCAGTCCAAGACACCAACCATCTACATGTATTTTATTTATCCTGTTTCTCACTGAGAATCCATATCATACATAATTGAATATATCGATGGAAATAAGGCATATATCAATACCTTTTTCTCACTGAAAAAAGATGAATAACTGTGTAAAGTATCGTTATACAGTATAATATGATGCTGCAATAGCAATGCCATGAATGGTAATGATTACATCATGAACATGAAGTTTACACGCAGAAAAAATTGTGTTGAACAAAGATGTATACATGTATTTCGCTGTTTTTCACACAATATTCTTTTCAAGCCACTTGCTTCCCCATATAGTCATCATTGTAACATTGATCAGTGGTGATAAAATAACGGATCCTGTCGAAAAGACTATCAGTAGTTCTCAGAAAGAAATTGGCTGTGGTGGGGATTCGAACCAGCACACCCACCCCCCCCCCCCCCCCCACCCCCCAGTCTCAAGTCCTGTATATGCGACTGACTGAGTTGCAGGGTTCAGCATCCTTGGTTTAGATAGAAAAATAATTTTTTGTATCATGTATTTTAGGGTATTGGACATGGGACTCCAAGTCAACGAAGAAAGCAATATGATCAACATCGGGTGTCAAGGGTGGTTTCTGACATTTCTAAATATAGAATCAAGAAAATTGTCAGTACAGGTGAAAGTTCTCTAGTAGCAAAAGACAAGAAAGCAGCAAGAAGAGCTAAAATAAGGTAGGTTTTCATGTTAGGTGAAAGCTGGGTGATTAAACCATTGTCGGGGGACAAAATTTGAGACTTGTCCAAAGTTAAATCATTTGCAGACACCAATAAAAAATGGCATAAATGATGGAATTTGTCTTTGGAAGGGCTAAAAACATTGTGCAAAAGGACAAAATGTTGGTTACCAGCATTTTCTCCTTTTCATTGGATGTTTTGGAAAGCATTCTTTCTCAAGGGCTATAGCTGCCAAAAGTAAAGACTGGGGTGGTAAAATGTATTTAAATTTAAATCATACCATTTAAAAGTATGGAAATTATTGTGAAGATGACAGTCTGTCATTGTATGGTTGCTTCAAGTGTTAGTCACTTGCAGAAAAATGAATTTTCAAATCAGGTAAAAAGTAAACAAAAGATAGGCCAATCTGGCAACTTATAAGCTTGTTTCAGATTTCATTTTTCATCCAGCATCTAACACATGGACTGACTACGTTAACAGATCGTCATCTTCACAATAATTTAAATACTTTTAAATGATATGATTTAAATTTAAATGCATTTTAACACCCTCATTGTTTACATGTGGCAGTTATAGGGCCTTTAATTTCATCAATGGATCTACGAGGGCTGAGCAAAAAGTTCACGGAATTTCTTAATAACTTTTTAATTTGATGTCAAATTGTTTTCAGATTTTCACTTGCGAAATCATGGTCTTATATAAATTTCCAGGTAAAAAATCACCAGTCTGATTTTATTTCAGATATAAAAAATTTCACCTTAAAAAGCGCAAGGTTTGCTACGCCAAGAAATCATGTTGTCATGCTTTTAAAAACAATGATATATCAAAATTGTCTTATTCGAATCTGCTGAAATCACGGCAACATAATGGATGGCTTCAGCTGATGTCCTGAGCAAAATTTCTGATGTCAATTCCAAAAAACAATGTTAGTCAGACAGTTTTTGTGAGACCTATCAGAGGAAAAATAAGTAAAAAATGGTGTTTTAAGAACTGGTAGAAATTCGTGCAGCAATAAAATTCTGTGTAAACTTAGGGCATAGTCTGTCTGAAATGTTTAATTTATTGTCAGAAGCTGGGGTAAAGCCACAGTTGAAAAAATCTGCAGTAGTCAAGTGGCATATGTGGTTTAAAAAATGACGAAAGATAATTGAAGATCGTCCGACAGAGAGCACCAACATAAGATTAACTAACATGCTAGTTAAATGACATTAACGTCATGGCATGCACCAGGTAGCTGTTATGATTGTTGTTAAAGGAGTCATTATAGCAACTATGTTTTTAGATCAATTTGCCTGAAACTTTCCAATTTTGTCCGTTATGAATGGAACTTAAATATATGAAAATTTCAGCGTAAGAGCACTAGTAGTTTTATTTCAATAAACAAATTCTATGAATTTTTTGCTCAGCCCTCGTATGTACAAGGGCTGGTTGATAGATTTGTGGAATTTTGTTCTTAAAACCTTGTTTCTCGATATTTTAAGCAAAAAATTTGCAAATAATAGCATGAACATATTACAAACTTGATTCAGGAATTTTGCAATTTTGAAATATTTCAAATGCAAAATATTCATAACCACAGTAACCCATTTAATGCGCATTGCTGTTTTCTTCAGATTCAAAACATGTATTTTTGTGTAAAATTTACGTTCAGGAATATGTAAAAATGCCACCAATTGTGGAAACGGTCAAATAGCATCATAACGGCATTTCTGTAAAACTTCATAGATGTGGCACTTCAGATTACTGTAATAACATAGTTTTAGTCTTGTCAGTGTAAGATAATTTTTAACGCAGTGACATCTATAAGGATGTTGAATTTCACGCACTGATAAAGTATTGTGTTGGACTCGACAAAATACCAAAACAGACCATAGAATTGAGTTAGTAGTCGAAATTTTCAAATTCCTGTAGTATTTTCTTAGTCTAAAAGTGGCATGAGCAATTAAGGAATGATTCAGAACATCGCTTAAAGATGATCCTCATGAAGGATAAAACACAGGTCTGTGTTCTGTGGAAGGAATAATTTTTTCTCCTCTGCCTGTAAGGGTGTACCTTTAACCCTTTTTATTATAATGTAAATACCTTTTCCTTCGCGCATTCATTTAACAATTATTTTGCAGCAATTCAATGGATCGTCTAGTGGAAGACTTGATACAAGAGTCCATGTCTAGGGGAGAGTTTGACAATCTGTCTGGATTTGGAAAGCCTTTACACGTAAACCAGGCAAGTCCATACACAGATAAAATTACAGAGAAATTGAACGACATAATGAAGGATAGTGGTGTTCAACCAGAATGGATTGCTCTTCACAAGGAAATCAGGTAAAGAAATTGTAGACAACCAATTAATGACATATCAACGACTAAGTATGTGCTGTTCTGTCACAGGTCCTTTTTATAACCTGTAGGCTGCTACGTGCGGCCTGCCCGGGAAGCTCAGTGGTTAGCGTATCTGACTCTTGACCTGGTGGTCGCAAGTTCGATACCTGGTTGAAGCAACCTTTATTCCGTCGATTTTTTGACTCACACCTCTGATACATGTGAGAAAAGTAGTCAGTGGCTTTTAAAAGAAAGTTGTGTCAGTACTGGTGTGAGAAAACCAGGAAACACAAGGGTTTAACACTAACCGCCATGATATGACCTGAACTGTTAAAATGGCGTTAAACTCCAATACAAACCAACACAATGCTAGTTGCGACTCGGGGCGTTTGCGGACAGTGTAGATCAAGATCAGACTGCACAGAATGTGCAGTCTGATCTTTGATCTACATTGTCCGATACAGTATTTTCTTTCTGGTAAAATCAGCTTTGAAACTGCAATATTTGGGTTTTTACTATTGAGTGGAAATTTTGATTTCATTTCATAATTTGTTTAAGAGTTTAAGGGTTTTTTACAAAGGTTGAATGATCTTCACCCATTTCATAATAATTTCCTTGTGCAGAGAAATTATTATTACTTGAAAGTATTTTCATTTGCATTTGCATTTTGAATTGTTCAATTTTACTTTGAAAAACTTTGAATTAAGAGGCACAAGTTATGTCATTTAGTGGAAAGTGAAGGTCATATCAGATAGCAAAGAAGTTTAATTTGTATATTTGAGCTATGCTCTGTGAAAAGGGGGCTTAATGCATTTGCAAAAAGTGTCGACCCAGCTTGTGCAGTCTGCACAGGCTGACCTGGGCTGAAACTTTGTGCTTTTGGTCAATTTTCTGCAAGTCAAAGGACCAGTGTACTTCATGAATCAGTAGGCTGTTATACAAAACTGATTTTAGGGATATATAATACCATGATAACTTCCTTGGTGCATTAAGCCATCTTTTGCCAGAGCACGGCTCATATATACTTTCATACCACACTCTGTTACATAATTATTCTGACTCAAATTTCCTTGAAATTGCAATTTGAAGGCCATTTTCACAAATTGAAAATGTTCATCTTATAATGAATTGCTCTTACGGTTAAAATCTCAGTATGTAATAGTTTTATTGTAAGAAATAGTTTTATTGTAAGAAACTCTTTTTTTTTTTTTTTTGGTAAAGAATGGGTATACAAGAAAGCAGAGAAAAGTTTGCCATAGAGAAGAAACTGCTGGGTGAAGGGCCATACTCCGAGGAACTGGAAGCTCGATTAAAGTACCATGCAGACAAACTGAGGAAGGCAGTGGACGATATAAATGTGAAAATAAAGAAGTTTAATTTGTTAGTGCCCATATTGACTAAACAGATGATGCCATATGACTATAATAAAGAGTATGTGAACATTTTTAGAAACCCAGATAAATACTTGCCGTACGACTTTGACCTTAATTTTCATCGTAAAATTCGAGGTGTACGGGTTTCTGGGATATCAGTGGAGGAATCAGGCTGGAAAGGGGTGTGGGATGATTTTAAATCGATTTTCAAAGCAACTAAAGATGGATAGAACAAGATGAAGTTTTCACATAGGAATTCACTTAGTCTTTGGTCTGTGGTCAGTATTTGTTAAATCTAATGATGCTGAAGTGTCAAGGGAGAAATTGTTTTATTTGTGGCTTGCTGGAAAGACAAGTTCCAATTAGTTTATTTGATTCCAAATATTATTTAATTCTATACCACAAAATCCCGAGTTCTACCAACCTTGAGAAAGAAGCACCTATTGAAAACATGGTGGGAAATGGAGTAAATGCTGGTTGCCAGCATCTTTTCATTTTCCACAATGTTTTCTACCATATCAAAGACAAATTCCATCGTTAGAGGCACATTTAAATTTTTATCTGTGAATGCTTTCAATTGGGACAAGTCTACATTTTTGTCATGTGGTAGAGAGTTAAATTGTGACAGCACAGCTGTTTTGGTTTTTACTCTAATTTAAAGTTAAGTTTCATTGTTAAATTGTATAGAAAATTTAGGCACAGCTTAAACTGTGATAGAATTAATAAATAATTCACCAAATAAAAAGGTGCTTGAAACAGTTTTTGTTAATTCTATTGGAAAAAGAACAATTTGTAGTTAAGCCATTACCACACAGTCGTGTGTTTTGATGGCCCCAAGAAGAAGGACCTTTGAAAACTGGTAACAAGCATTTTCTCCTTTTCCCACAATGTTTTGCATCGTTTCTAAAGCAAATGCCATCATTTATGCCACATTAAATGTATTATCTGCAAAAACTTTAAATTTTGATGAGTCTAAAATTTTGTTGTCTGGTAAAGAGTTAATAAGTTGCTTCACTGCCCACAATTGTTAGTCTGTTTTTCACTACCTGTATTCTGTTTATGTCAAGGTTTGAATATACATTTATGATCCTTTCTTACCTAGCCCTGGTAGCACAGTTGGTAGCATACAGGGTCTGTGTTCACCAACCATTCTTAAGAACGTTCTCAGTCTTATTTCCCTGACTTTTCTGAATTAGAAAGTAATGCAACTTCCGATTGGCTGTACCAACAACTTGTTGGTTTAGCCAATCAGAAATTGTGTTACCTTTAAATTTAGCAAATCTTGAAGAGTGACACTAAGAATGTTCTTAAGAATTGGTGGTGAATACAGGCCCAGGACTTGAGAACACAGGGTGGCCTTCTTGGCTCCATTTCAGCCAATTTCTTTCCAGGTATTGATGATATTGCAACAGGATTCATTCCTCTCTAACTGATGATCATTGACGATGATTATGTGGGAAAGCAACCAGTGGATTAGGAAGAATATTGTGCAAAGTACTGGTAAAAAGAGCTCCACAGAAGTATGGATAAGTGCACTGGCCACCACAATATACATGTAACTTAAATAATGTTGGAAACCTTGTACACTATACTATGATAACAGTCAATCTTTCCTCGGATACAATGCCTTTTTGTCAGTTGTTCTAGGTCTTACTAGGTTTGAAAATGATTGATGGGTTAACCCTTTACCACAGAACCCTGACTTTTAACGACCCTGAGAAAGAAGCCTTTTGAAAACATTGTGGGAAAGGGAGAAAATGCTGGTAAGCAGCATTTTCTCCTTTTCCCACAATGTTTTCTACCTTTCCTAAAACAAATTTCAATTTTTCAGTCAAGTTTATTTTGTCGTCTGCAAATGCTTTCAATTTGGAGTAGTCTAAAATTTTGTCGTTTGGTAAAGGGTTAATGACTGTTAACCCAGTACCGTATGACTTTTTACATTAACTCTTTACCAAACAACAAAATTTTAGACTAGACCAAATTTAAAGCATTTGCAGACGACAAAATAAATGTAACTCAAAAACTGAAATTTGTTTTTAAAAGGGTAGAAAACATTGTGGGAAAAGGAGAAAATGCTGGTTACCAGCATTTTCTCCTTTTCCCACAATGTTTTCAGAAGTCCTTTACCTTGGGGTCATTGAAACTCGGGATTGTGTGGTAAAGGGTTAATCCAGTGTAACTGCTTACCAAACGACAAAATTTTAGACTTTCCCAAATTGAAAACTTTTGTAGACAACAAAATAGTTGTGACTCAGAAAAAGAAATTCACCTTTTTTCTATAGAACTTTTCTTTTTTTAGTAGTGTCTGTTTTTATAATGGAATGGGATTTGACCCGGTTCTGTGCATCTAAGTCTGTGTTTACCACACTTCAACTCTCTACCAAACAACAAAAATTTAGACTTGTCCAAATCGAAGCATTTGCAGTCAACAAATCAAGTCTGACTCTATTGGCAGGATTTGTTCTTGATGGGTTAGAGAACATTGTGAGAAAAGGAGAAAATGCTGATTACCTTTTTCAACAATGTTTTCAAATACCATCCACCTCACCCAGTGCTTTCAAATACCATCCACCTCAGAGTCTTTAAAAGTCAGGATTACATGTATATGGTAAAGGGTTAAGACTTGTGGACAAAGAAGCAATTTTCATAATCAATGCTTATTTTCCCACAATCATGTTTTCCTTATAGTTCATAATCCCTGATCACAAAGTTTAAAACTTGTCCAAGCTGAAAGCATTTGCAGAGGAGAAATCAGATAGGGTTTAGATGATAAGATTTGCCTACGAAAGGGTAGAAAGCATAATAAGAAAAGGAGAAAATGCTAAGTACCAGTATTTTCTCCTTTGTATTAATTAGTTGTTGTTCTTGAAGTTTGTGTAGTGAACTGATATACTTGGGGGAGGTAAAGGGCCTGTGGGGCTCAGTGGTAAAGTGTAGGACTCATGACCTGGAGGCCCCGTGTTTGAGCCTCACTGGATCCATTGGGTTTTTCGTAGGAGTGTCCTTGGGCAAGACACTTCAGAGCCCTAGCCTAGTACTGGTGAAACCCAGGAAATATATGAATGCCATGAATGTTGAAAGTGGCATAAAACACCATTCAGTCAATCATTCAATTGGGGAAGTAGGGATCATTTGAAGACATGTGGGGAAGGTAGAGGTTTTGAGGTCACACTGCTTGTAAGAGTCCCATTCATAGGTTGTGGGATCACCAGACACATTATAAAATGATAAAATTCTCTCAGTACCAGTATTTTCCTTCCTTTTGATAGTTTTGATACCACGGCTATGATTTCCACAACTTAGAGAGAGAGAGAGAGAGCGCAAAAGAGACAGAGAGGAGAGAGAGGAGAGCAGGAGAGAGACAGGCAGACAGATGGACAGACAGATGGATGGACAGACAGACAGAGGCAGTTTGAGCTAGAGAGAGAGAGAGAGAGAGAGAGAGACTCTGACATGCTTTTGGATTGACAAAGTCAACTTCTTACTGAAATTGTTACCAAACTGCAATATTTTAGAGTTGTCGGCATTGAAAGCTTTTGCAGGCGACAAATGTGACTTAAGTATGGGATTTAATTTTTGAAAGGGTTAAAAATATTTTGGGGGAAAAGGAGAAAATGCTGGTGGGCAGGATTTTCTCCTTTTCCCAGAAGTTTTTCAGAGCTTCCATCATTAGGGTCGTAGAGATTGTGTGATGAAAGGGTTTAACTCCTGTAATGCAGAAAGGTATCGGCCTACGCATTGTCGTCGTATAAGAATACAAACTGCACTTTTGTTCAGGGCTTGAGGGAATATGCTTCTGAAGATTTCTGCGCAGTAGATAATTGGAAGCTGTATCCAATATCTACTACATTATTTTATAATCACGAAACAGAATAGAGATTGACATGAGTGGATATTTGAGTCATTTATATAATTTCAGATTTTTTTGTCATAGAGTCAAAACTACCGAGTACTTAAACCCTGCACCTCCATAGGCAAAAGCAAGGAATTTTGCAGATGACATAGATCAAGATCAGGCTACACAGAACATGCCCTCTGATCTTCAATCTATATCATCTGACTTTTTTTGTCAACCCTATGTGATAAAAATATTTCGAAAGTTCAATGGATTGCTCTTTTGCCATTGAAACAGTTTGAGTTATTACTTAACTTTTTAGTTTAATTTTATTAATTTACTTTTTACCAAACGACAAAATTTTAGACCAGTCCTTATGGAAAGCTTTTCACGGATGACAAATAAAAAATGGCACAAATGGCTGTTTTTATCTTTGGAACGCTGGAAAACATTGCTGGAAAAGAACAAAATGCTGGTTACCAGCATTTCCTCAATTTCCCATGATGTTTTTACCCTATCATGGATAAAAACCATTATTTAATACTCATTTAATTTGTCGTCTGCAAATGCTTTCAATTTGGATAAGCCTACTTTTTTGTCGTCTGGTAAAGAGTTCAAGCAGATATCAGAATATTGCATCATGCACATCAAGAGTTTCTGGTTTAAAGTTGTACAAAGTTTTAATATGATGACAAAATTTCAATATGAAGCCAAAGTTTCAATATGATGTGAAAGTTTTAATATGATGTCAAAGGTCCAATATGATGTAAAAGTTTCAATTGGATGCCAAAGGTTCAGTATGGGGCCAAAGTTTTAATACCATGCCAAATTTTCAGTAATATGTCAAGAGTTCAATATGATGTCAAAGTTTTACTTATATGCCAAAGTTTCAATATTATGATAAAGTTTCAATATGGTGGCAGTTTCAATTTGCCAGTTTCAGTATGATGTCAGAGTTTCAATATGATGTCAGAATTTCAGTATGATGCCAAAGTTTTAATATGATGTCAAAATTTTAGTATGATGCCAAAGTTTCAGTATGATGCCAAAGTTTCAGTATGATGCCAAAGTTTCAATATGATGTCAAAATTTTAGTATGATGCCAAAGTTTCAATATGATGTCAAAATTTCAGTATGATGCCAAAGTTTCAATATGATGTCAAAATTTTAGTATGATGCCAAAGTTTCAATATGATGTCAAAATTTTAGTATGATGCCAAAGTTTCAATATGATGTCAAAATTTTAGTATGATGCCAAAGTTTCAATATGATGCCAAAGTTTCAGTATGATGTCAAAGTTTCAATATGATGTTCAATATGATGTCAAAATTTTAGTATGATGCCAAAGTTTCAATATGATGTCAAAATTTTAGTATGATGCCAAAGTTTCAATATGATGTCAAAATTTCAGTATGATGCCAAAGTTTCAATATGATGTCAAAATTTCAGTATGATGCCAAAGTTTCAATATGATGTCAAAATTTCAGTATGATGCCAAAGTTTCAATATGATGCCAAAATTTCAGTATGATGCCAAAGTTTCAATATGATGTCAAAATTTCAGTATGATGCCAAAGTTTCAATATGATGTCAAAATTTTAGTATGATGCCAAAGTTTCAATATGATGTCAAAATTTTAGTATGATGCCAAAGTTTCAATATGATGCCAGTTTCAGTATGATGTCAAAGTTTCAATATGATGTCAAAATTTTAGTATGATGCCAAAGTTTCAATATGATGTCAAAATTTTAGTATGATGCCAAAGTTTCAGTATGATGCCAAAGTTTCAATATGATGTCAAAATTTCAGTATGATGCCAAAGTTTCAATATGATGTCAAAATTTTAGTATGATGCCAAAGTTTCAATATGATGCCAAAGTTTCAGTATGATGCCAAAGTTTCAAGATGATGTCAAAATTTTAGTATGATGCCAAAGTTTCAATAAGATGCCAGTTTCAGTATGATGCCAAAGTTTCAGTATGATGCCAAAGTTTCAATATGATGTCAAAATTTTAGTATGATGCCAAAGTTTCAATAAGATGCCAGTTTCAGTATGATGCCAAAGTTTCAGTAAGATGTCAGAGTTTCAAATAAGATGCCAAAGTTTTCATAAGATGCCAAAGTTTTAATATGATGCCAAAGTTTTACTTATATGCCAAAGTTTCAATATTATGATAAAGTTTCAATATGGTGCCAGTTTCAATTTACCAGTTTCAGTATGATGTCAGAGTTTCAATATGATGTCAGAATTTTAGTATGATGCCAAAGTTTCAATATGATGCCAAAGTTTCAGTATGATGCCAAAGTTTCAATATGATGCCAAAGTTTCAGTATGATGCCAAAGTTTCAATATGATGTCAAAATTTTAGTATGATGCCAAAGTTTCAATAAGATGCCAGTTTCAGTATGATGCCAAAGTTTCAGTAAGATGTCAAAGTTTCAATAAGATGCCAGTTTTAATATGATGCCAAAGTTTTAATAAGATGCCAAAGTTTCAGTAAGATGCCAAAGTTTCAATATGATGACAATGTTTCAATGTTTTAGTATGATGCCAAAGTTTCAATAAGATGCCAGTTTCAGTATGATGCCAAAGTTTCAGTAAGATGCCAGAGTTTCAATAAGATGCCAAAGTTTTAATATGATGCCAAAGTTTTAATAAGATGCCAAAGTTTCAATATGACGCCAAAGTTTCAACATGATGACAATGATTCAATCTTGTGTTACACTTTTGATATGATGACGACGTCTGCGCAGGCTAACCTGGGCTGAAACATTTGGCCTTTGGTGAATTTTCTGGATGCCGACAGCCCAGTGTACCTCGTGATTCAGTAGGTTTGTCATACGAAATGGATTCAGAAGATCTATAATACTGTGATGACTTGCTTGCTATCATGCATCACGGAGATGCATTAAGCCTCCTTTTCCCAGAGCACCACTCATACATATTTGAGCCATGCTCTGTGGAAAGGGGGCTTCATGCATCTGCGGAAAGTGTCGACCCAGGTCAACCTGCGCAGTCCTGGCAGACTGACCCTGGCTGAAGCTTTTCGCGATTAGTCAATTTTCAGTATGTCCAATTACCAGTCAACCTCCTGATTTTTTAAAAGTCGGTTGTTAAAAAAGGTGGCTATTATGGATCCATAAGTAATTGATGGCTTGCTTGGTATTATGCATCGCGGAGATGCATTAAGCCCCCTTTTGCAAGAGCAAGCTTATTTGTATGTACAACAGGGACCCGTTTAGGTAAATATGACTGACAAGTAACCGTCGCAGTAACCAAAGTAATACTAAGTTGCTATTCTTTGTCTTTGCCTTAGATTTTCCTTCTTTTCAAACGTTTCTTCTATACCAGACGACAAAATTTCAGATTCATCCATAATTTAAAACAATTGAGTTTGAATCGCACGATTAAAGTATATTTGAGAGAGTAGAAAACACAGTGAGAAAAGGAGAAAATGCTGGTAACCAGCATTTTCTCCTTTTCTTACTATGTTTTCCAACTAGATCTCCTTCCTTAAACCACTGGCTCGTTCAGTAAAGGATTGAATCTACTTTTGCTAGTCAAAATATGGGGAAATGCTCGTGCAAAAAAAGTAATTAAAGATTAAGAATACCACCATCTAAATTAGAGTACGGCTTAATCCAATATATGATATCTGAAAGTTGTTCGAATGATACGAAAATCTTTTTAAGAACCTTTGACAATTAGAGCTGCGTCACGACAAAAGGTTAAGTTTAGCTTTCCGCAGAGAAATCATTTAAGATTGAAAATCAGCTGAATAATGTAAAGGAAGCTTAAGGTTTGAGCAGCAACTCAGTTGAGCAGGAATTGCGTTGAGCAGGAACTCGAATTTAATTTACTGAGGCATAAGACAGAAGGTAGATCTAGGCGAGAGCCCTAGCATGCAATGACTCACCATGACGGAAGCTCGTTCAGCCCAAAATTAGACCAGTTTCATTACGCCGCGGTTTTTTAATTATTACGACAAACGCTTCTTTTCGATAAATTCTGGGTCAATCTCGCCTGTAATTAGTTGGAAATTTGAACTAGATTTAGAAAATGACATCTGAAATCGAATTTTAAAACCATGCGTTCGTATAACATAAATAATTTCATCGGTAAACGTTTAACCATTGAATACTGGACAACTCGCTGACATTGCTTTATATGTGTAGATCATAGTAACTAGACTACACAGAACGGACAGTAGGCCTATGATCTTGGATCTACAGGGTCCGAAACTTTCTGGCATAATTCAGTGACAAGAAATATCTTCAGACAGACGACTTAAATTTGTCCGCAACTAGGCAGGGGCCCTCAAAATAAACATGTCTACACTTTTGACCAATCACAAATTTCTATTTATTCCTTTTTTATCAATACCAAAAAGTAGGTCAAAAGCCAGCACGTAAGAGCCTTTGCTGACTGAACACTGAAAGAGAGGGAGAGAGAGGGTGAGAGAGTTCATATTTTCCTTAGTTAATCTAGGTAAAGCCTCTTTCATGGTATATACTTTATATATCCCTATGGAAAAAACATAGATCATGAATAATGAATACAGCACGTGTCCTCTGTTTGTTACATAAACCTTCAGGATCACCATAAATGGAATTGTAAATTTCAGTTTTCTCGGTGCATTAAGACGGTACTAAATGTGTCAGCGCTTCATTCCAACAAAATTAATATCCTCTATGGTTTCTATTTTTTTCACTGAAGCCCCATATATCCTCTTATGAAACCCTGTAGGTACAATTTTCGTCACAACTCTTCACCAGTCGACAAAATTTTGGACTTGTCCAAATCCAAAGTATTTGCAGATGACAAAAATAACTATAGCTCAAACTGTAAGATTTTTCTTTGAAAGGGTAGAAAACACTGTAGAAGAAAGGAGAAAATGCTGGTTACCAGCATTTTTTCCTTTTCGCACAGTGTTTTTAAAGCCTTTCTTCGTCAAAGTCGTTAAAATCAGGATTGTGTGGTAAAGGATAAACACGTGGATATGTACCGGCTCAAGACGGGACAGAAGTCATTCGGTAAACCTCGGTTGAGTCGTTGATCAAGTCCCTCCGACGGCTCTATTACGAGTAGTGATATGCACCTTCACGGTACAATTTTTCGCCGGAAATACACCGCCTTACCGTTCTTAAAATTGTATGGCTCCTCGGATACAAAGAAAATTCCAGTGACAATTTCTATCAGTCTATTTCTAAATACATTTCTGTTGACAAAAGTGGGAAAATACATTATTAACGTGGTTTATTTAATTTGTTTAAAGTTTTTACTGACGGATAGATGTGGATAACTTAACTGTGACTACTGTCGTTGTTGATTTTTGGCAGCGGGTGAAACCCGCTGTCATAGTCCACAGGTATGAGTTACTGATTTTCAACGCTTACGATATTTATCTAGGTCGAGAATTCTTGCATCCGGCAGCTTTTTCCTGGATACGCGAGGTAAACAAAACTTGATTCCTACACTTGACTAAATAGTTCCTCCATGAATACACAAACGATCATGTATAAATACGCGCTACTCGCGCAGACGACACCCTTTCAAAACTGCCTTACACCTTACGAGTTCATCCGTAATGTTACTGTAGAATAGAAACGGAAAGAGGGCGTCGGTATCTACATAGACCGAAAAAGTGCAAAAGAAAATATTTTCAGAGCAAAAGTTTTTATTAGTCGCCGCGCAGAAGCGCGCGACTATATTTTTAACAGTTTTTCGAGTTAGGAAATGGACAATGGGAATTTCTTTTTTATAGGGGTGTTAAGGTTAACAAGGAATCTTTCTACTTCGCCTTAAACTGGCTTTTTAATTCATTCTTAAACTACGAAGTATATACAATACGATACTATTTTTGCTCTGTTAATACTTACAACATCAAAAAATCCGCCCAAGTATTACTTTTATTTTCGCTATTCGCGAGAAATGGACTCATCCAAATAAATGCCTTGTTTCCATTGGTCAAGGCTGTACAGGTTTCCAGTCATTTCGTACCTAGTTAATTTCGTACCTAGGTCATTTCGTAGATACGATTTTGGTCATTTCGTACCTACCTATACTTTCTATTTTGGTCATTTCGTATCCAGTTGGTCATTTCGTATCCACTTTCGTCATTTCGTACACAGGTTTAATTATCATTTTGATTATTTAGTACCTAGTTTTTCCTACTATTTGTGTTTTTTGTTGAATGACCACCGCTAAAATTGTACATTGCTGAAATTGTGTTAAATTCCGCCGAAGAACGAGTATGATGGTTATGATTGTATCTAACCATTATTGGTTACTTCTTTCTAAGTTTAGTTTTTAAAACAAAGATTGTTTAGAACCCTTTTGTTTCTTTCTCACCAAGTTCTAGATAAATTTACAATGTACTTTGTTGGAAAAAATCTGGAGAGAGACCAGTTTTTCGCTGTGTTGTTCATAAATCGCAATGCAAAACCAATATTCTTTATTAACAGCGTTCACCAAACAGTATAGTTTTAGACTTGTTTAAATTGAAAGCATGCCTTGCAAACTTACGTTCTCTTGAATCATACTATCCTAGGACAGCAACATTTTAGTAACTTGGCCCTGTTTTCAACACTTTCCCAAACAAACGCGGGTTATCACGTGCGCTGTCAAATTCTTTTGGAAAAACATGTTGGATAAGGAGAAATTACTCGTTATAAGCAATTTCTCCTGTAACAAATACTTTTCCCCCCACTACTAGCGAATTTTCTACCATTTTTGCAGCTTTTTAAATTGTCGTCTGTCAACTCTTTGAATTTGGAAGAGTCTGATATTTTTCGTTTGGAAAAGAGTTCAGAGAGCGCTATGCGAGGGTATTAGATACTGTAACAGAAGACAACTTTTGATATAGATTCACAGTCACATCAATTTCATAATGTGTTAAAAAATCTGCTGATGAAAACTGACATTTACTTATTTGCCCTGGCTTTCTTGAAGCATTAAATAAAAAAATTTGCGGCGACTTTGATTCTTTGCATCGACTTTTTCTTGTCGGTGTTTGTTTGCATGATGAATTTTGAGCATAGGGCATCGTAATGGGATTCGTGTAACATCGCCTTTTATCGCCAAAGTCGTACGGATTCGGCTATGACAGGCGATGTTACACGAAAAGTCACCCATTAAGCTTTTGGCAGACGGCAAAATTTCAGCTGTGTTCAAACTGAAAGCATTTGCAGACAACAATTTCATTGTGGCTCAAATGGTACAAGTTTTATTTTATAGGATAGAAAACATTGTGGATAATAGAGAAAATGCTGGTTCCCAGCATTTTCTCCTTTCCCAGACTGTTTTCACAAGGCTTTTTTCTCAAGGTTGTTAGAAGTCGGCATTGAGTGGTAAAGAGTTAAAAGTAGTTATAACTGCAAATTATATTATGCATTTACTTGTACAACACAATCTCAAGTTTCAACGACCCTTAGAACATAACTTTTTACAAACATTGTAGGAATGGGAGAAAATACTGGTAAGCAGCATTTTCTCCTTTTCCAACAATGTTTTCTACCCTATCAAAGATGTACACTGTTTTTGAGCCATGTTTCAATTTTTGTCTGCAAATGGCTTCTTTCAGTATAATTTATTAGCAGTTAATGAAATTTAAACAGCTTGGGTCATAACAGCTGCCAGTGTACCTATGCATGCGTTTCTTGGCTATTTCCTTAAGGTCATGCACTGAATAACAACATGGCATAAATGATAAGTGGATCAGAAAGAAGACCATGCTGGAAATTTAAACCAGCGGTACCAACTTCAAGTCTTTGAGCTACAAACTCCTTAAAAGGGATCGGCAAAACTTTTCTAAAGCACATTATTTGGCCTACACGGATTTTGAGGTGTAAAACCTCAAAATTATACTAAGACTGGTTTTCAGTACTTTAAGATACCTTTCAAGAATTTCATAAATGTTACGGATTGATATAATAGAAAACATTGGTTAGAAGCACTTTCTCCATTTCCACAAATATCTTTAAAGGCCTCTTCCACAGGGTCATAAAAACTTGGGATTGTTTTGGAAAGGATTAATATCATTTATTCAAGTCTTGTTTTCTGCCTGTGCTCATGTACTAGATTTTATCTTTATTTTAGCCACAAACAAATGAGCTGTGCTTTGGCAAAAGGGGGCTTCTTGCATCCTCGTGATGGATTATACCAAGCAAGACATAAATAATTATTGATCCATAGACCGACCCTTCGATGTACAGAAAATGGACCAATGGCGAAAAGTTTCAGCCCAGGTCAGCCTGTGAAGACTGCACAGACTGACTGCCTGCACAGGCTGACCTAAGTCTATACTGTTTGCAGATCGATTAAGGCACCTTTTTACTTCAAGTCAAGTATAAAGGAAACCTGTGCAAAGAAAGTAATAAGATCTGTAGCTGGCACAAACCCGCTGCCTTCAGTGCGTCAGCGCTTTGATTATAGGCGCAGCCATGATTTAAAGGTCATGTGACGTCAGTTTTTCAAAATGGAAACCTTTATACGGACGAGTTTAGATGTAGTTACAGAATCGGCCGAGTTGTGACGATAGGGGGCCGAGGGGCTTGATACCTTTTAGCTTTATGTCATCTCTCTGTCCTATGAGACAAATTTAGATCAGAAAACTTTTGAAACATTATCAGAATAAATTAACATTAACAATACAGTTTAACCCTTAAGCTGCTAAGCACGGCTCAAGGACCTTTTGCGGACAGTGTAGATTAAGATCAGACTGCACAGAACGTGCAGTCTGATCTTGGATCTGCACTGTCCGATAAGAGAAATCCCCCCCCCCCCCCCAGTAAGTTTGACATAGCAAAATTCTTGGTTTTACCATCGGGTTGAAAGTTTTATTTCACTTATTTAGTAGGTTAACCCTTTACCACACAATCCCGACTTTTAACGACCCCGAGAAAGAGGCCTTTTGAAAACATTGTGGGAAAAGGAGAAAATGCTGGTTACCAGCATTTTCTCCTTTCCCCACAATGTTTTCTACTCTTCCATAAACAAATTTCAATTTTTGATTCACATTTATTTTGTCGTCTGCAAGAGCTTTCATTTGGACTGGTCTAAAATTTTGTCGTCTGGTAAAGAGGTAAGGGTTAATGACGGTTTCTCCATTTGGCACAATTTTTCTTTTTTTTAAACTCGGTCTCCCGCGAGACGCAAAACGTCGTCTGCTGGTGTAAAATAGGGCAGCCGCGACCCAAACAAATAAGGCATAGGAACTATTCTCTGTGAAAAGGGGGGCTTAACCCTTTCCCAAACGACAAAGTTTGGACTGGTCCAAATTGAAAGAGTTTGCAGACGACAATTTTAAATTTTATGAAAATGGCAGAAAGTTCTCAAAAAGGGTAGAAAATACTGTGGGAAAAGGAGAAATTGCTCGTTACGAGCAATTTCTCCTTTTCCCACAGTGTTTTCAAAAGACTTGTACTGCAGACACGTGAAAACCAGGGCTTGTTTGGGAAAGGGTTAATGCATCTGCAAAAAGTATCGATCCAGGTCATCCTGTGCATTTCGCGCAGGCTTACCTGTGTTTAAACTTTTTGCTTTTAGTCGATTTTCTTCCTCTCCAAGGCTCTTTATATCTCGGGATTCAGCCGGTCCTTAGACATATCGGATTTATGGATCCATAATTAAGTGATGACATACTTGGTGTGATGCATCACAGAGATGCGTTAAATCCCTTTTGCCGGAGCATGGCTCGTGTCTTCTTGAAAAAAAGATAGAAGGCGTATTTGGTTCTAGAATATGAATATTGTCGTTCAATATGAATAAAATGCAGTTTTTGCATTTACCCTTTACCAGACGTCAAAATTTTAGCCTTTTCCAAATTCAAAGCATTTGCAGACGACAATTTCAGTGTGACTCAAACGGTGCAATTTTTCTTTGATAGGGCAGAAAATATTGTGGGAAAAGGAGAACATTCTGGTTACCAGCATTTTCTCCTTTTCCCACAATGTTTTCAAAAGGCTTCTTTCCCAGGGTCGTTAGAGGCGTCATTGTGCGGTAAAGGGCTAAATAGACGATGGGTACGGGCATCAACGGACTCTATACATGTTTACGACCATTAGCAAATATGACACAAAGCAGGGAAATTAATCCGCTGTTCAAACAATGGTAATTATCGGGCCGAAAGATACTCAATCGGCTCAGGAAGGAGTGTTTGATGAGATTGCTGTTTTGCTTAGTCATTTTGCAACCATAGAGAGACCTCTAACCCTTCAAAATACATCTATACTCGTTTCAGCCAGTTTTAACCCATTTCATCTTTATTTTTATGAAACTGTCATCATTCTTGTATCTTGATGCCAAATTTTGTCACTGACGGTAGCAAGGTTGCACAGATTACGATGGATAGAATTGCATTTCATTTTCTGGAGGCCTTCAAAGAAATCACTGTTATCGTTTCCGGTTTTAAACGAGGATTAATCCCTTGGCTTTCTCTATCCCTTACACAATATACATGTGTAGGCCCTATTGGTAATTTATCAATAGTAAAAACCCAAATATTGCGATTTCGAAGTTGATTTTACCGGAAAGAATATACCTTATCGGACAGTGTAGATCCAAGATCAGACTGCACGTTCTGTGCAGTCTGATCTTGATCTACACTGTCCGCAAAAGGTCAGTGAGTCGCGCTTAGTAGCCTAAGGGTTAAGAAAGAACGTTGCAGTAAATCGTAATTCCAAGCCTAGCCCTCTTGGTGGCTGAGACAGACAGTCCTACACTATGCAATGTTCTTAAGTGCAACCTTGGGCTTTCGCATTTGGTCCGTATGGACTTATCCACGCAGTGCACTGGAAATGAACCATACCCTACCATATAGGGGCCTTAAGGCATCTCCTTATTGCATCATACCAAGCAAGTCATCACAGTATTATACATCCCTAAAATCCGTTTTGTAAAACAGCCTACTGAATCAGGAGGTACACTGGTCCTTTGACATGCAGACAGTTGACCAAAAGCAAAAAAGTTTCGGCCCAGTCAGCCTGCGCGCACTGCGCAGGCTGACCTGGGTCGATTCTTTTTGCAATTGCCTTAACCCCCCTTTCCACAGAGCATGGATCAAATAGATTTAACATAAACACAATCTTACAATTTTTAGAACCAACGAAGTATTTGAGAGAAATCAGGGAATCAACCAACATGATGTTCCTAATTACAGACTTTTTCATGTCATTAGCATTTGAAAACCCCGCTCTACTTAATCATGTAGGAGTGATTAGCGGCAAATAAAGAGGATTCATCGTCTTAAATCATTATGATGGATGGCCACAAATGATAGGTTACTTTAGAAAATGATATAAACTTCATCTGTGATATGTAAACCCTGTTAGGTACACGTATAAAGGCCGTTACCAAATAATTCTTCACCGCTACATCACCTCATTTCTTCACATAATCCTGCCGAGTCAAAGTAATAAGCTGGACCAGTCATTACCCATAATTAGTTGTATCACTGTAGGATTAGTTCAAGCCGTTGCCTAGCATATATATATATATAATATGAGCCGTGCTCTGGCAAAAGGAGGCTTTCCCAAACAAGCCCTGGTTTTCACGTTTCTGCAGTTCAAGTCTTTTGAAAACACTGTGTTTTCCTAACGAGCAATTTCTCCTTTTCCCACGGTGTGTTCTACCCTTTTTGATAACTTTCTGCCATTTTCAACAAATTCAAAATTGTCGTCTGCAAACTCCTCAGTTTGGACCAGTCCAAAATTTGTCGTTTGGGAAAGGGTTAATGCATCTCCGTAATGCAAGATACAAAATCAGTTATTACATAATTAGGGATCTATAAAGTTCAGTATGTCTAAGAACTGATTGAATCACGGGGTACAACGGTCCTTTGACATCAGAAAATTGATCAATAGCGAAAAGTTTCGGACCAGGTCAGGCTGCGCACACTGTGCAGGCTGACCTGGGTCGATACCTTTCGCAGATGCATTAACCCCTCTTTTCACAGAGACATGTTTATGAAAGATGCGAAGGAAGGAAAAATGAACGGCAAACATGGTGAGAAAAATAGCATTTAGCTCGTAACCTGGGCTAAATAACCCTTAATCGAAAATATCGAGCCATTGTTCAAAGTCACTTTAAATTATTGAACAGGATTAGTTGAACCGTTGTCTAGTATGTATTTTATTTACTGAGCTGAACTTAACTCAACTTTATTGATTGACATACGAAATGTTACATCATCATAACATATATGCATACAATGAATTCAGTCACGTATACTCGTATATACAAAATACAGAACTTGAAAAACACAGGAAATATTCGAAAGGCAATAAACAGAAGTACATTTTAGTAAGTTTTACATCTGGTTCGGCATTGGACTTTCTGACAAGAAAATCCAAAATCAAAAGAGGGTGGACAAAAAGGTATAAAGTTAGGTACTGGTTTACAGGATATTATTTCAGGCACAGTTTGCTAAATTCGATGCTTCTTTAAGAAATTTACAAATATTGGTGGTTTCAATTTTATCTCTTGAACACACAGGACTAAGATTTTTCAACACACACGGCTTTAAGTAATATTTAGATTTTTATATACTTTTTTCTCACTGTAAAAAAAAAAAAAAAGTCTTTTTAAACCACCAATTAAATATTATTCATCTTCTATGACTGTTTCTAGAACTCTTACTGAAATAACGTAAGAAACTTTTTACACGAATAGAATAGTATGATGTAAACTACATGTATCGAACAAAAATTTGACTCTGAATTTGATAACCTTTAAGAACTGTCAGGTAGAGCACATTCATAATTTTTCTTTTTATAAAATATTTTCTAAATAAACAATTTTAATCCAGTATAGACATATCTATTAATGAATTAAGGGAAACGACCAAGTTCTCCTTAAGCAATCGCATCAAACATATTACTTTTGACTTTTTAAAGCCCTTCTCAAAATTTCAGGTGTATGCCCTCGGTATCTTTAGATTTTGTGAAACCCCAGATTTCCCAAGCATCATTAACCCTTTCCCAAACGACAAAATTTGGACTGGTCCAAATTGAAAGAGTTTGCAGACGACAATTTTAAATTTGATGAAAATCGCAGAAAGTTCTCAAAAAGGGTAGAAAACAATATGGGAAAAGGAGAAATTGCTCGTTACGAGCAATTTCTCCTTTACCCACAGTGTTTTCAAAAAACTGGTACTGCAGACGCGTGAAAACCAGGGCTTGTTTGGGAAAGGGTTAAGTACGCAACCTTCAAAGGTGTCAAAAAAATTGGTATGAAATTTTGGGATGTAGATAAATTCTTCACATTTATATAATAGAAAAATCCTTTCTTTCAACGCTTTTACAGTTGAATGTTCTTGATTTAATGAGAATGAACTTTTATGTAGTTAAAAACAATGCTCATGTTATGAAAACTGTCAACAACTTTAATATTTTGACCAGCTTAGTCCATTTTTTTTGCATGAGTTAGTGAACCCCCTTTTCGAAATACCATGACTTTAGTTTTTGAAGTGTTAACTTTAAGGCCCCATTTGTCGCAACATTCTTCCAACATATTCACACGTTGCTATAGTTCTTTAGCTGATTTGCCTGTAACGTCCATTTCGTCAGGTAGCAGAAGAAGAATAAAAACAATGTCGTGAATATTCGCGTATAGACTTATAAGTGACATGGTTGATACAGATGCAAAAAAAAAAAAAACTGTTTGGAAAACACACTGAGAAAAAGAGCATTTGCGCGTAAGCAGGTTAAATAGTACTTGAGCAAAAATATCGAGCTCATATAATTCTATTGTAGTATTTTCTTTTCCGAAAAAAATTACTTTTGATCATGTCAATTCGGAATGGACCTTTTCAGTGTGAAAAAAAATCCCAACAAATGAACCAAAGTATTTCACTTTTGATGCAAACCTCCGAATTTCCTAAAAAACAAAGAACTCTGACTTTCCAAGTCTGTGCAAGCTGAGCGTGCAGAGGATATATATATATTTTCGGTGGAAGATCGAAATTTATTTCATCATGTGAACATCATCGGTAATATTCGCACGAGTGGCTCAGCCACGAGTAAATGATATATCCATATGATGTTCAAGAGATTAAATAAATTACTATCTTTTACCGGAAAAAAAAAACCCTTAAATATTCTGTTTATTTCAAGCTTCTAAGCACTTTTCTGCTCGGACTTCCAAAGTACCGCGGAGCTCTTGGTGTTTATGTACCTGTGAGTTTATCAAACGGTAAATTCACTGGTCAAAACGGTGAAATTATCAAACCATCATCTACCATTATTTCCCAATAAACTACCGAAAAACATTAAATAATGAAGAATACCTAACTCTTGTCACGAGTATGTTTACGGTTTAAATTTAAAAGCCAGAGTTGACCTTCGTTCTTTTATGTCGTTACTAAACCATTTCTACTCAAAAGGTCATGGGGTTCAAGTCACAACTTAACTTCTTCACGGTTTTGAACTGATAAACGTTTCTTGCTTACCAGTATTCAAGTCCCTGTGGACATTAACCATTTACCTCAAAATCCCGTGTTCTATCGACCCTGAAAATTAATTCTGTAGAAAATGTTGGTGACCATCATTCACTATTTTTCCCACAATATTTTCTACTCTTTCAAAGACAAAGTCTATCTTTTGAGCCAAGTTTAATATGTGGACAAGTAGAGAGTTAACAGGACATCGACTCTGGTCCCTTGAGAACTAAGGATTTAAGCTTCCAACCATTACGGGAGTTCAGTTCATTGTAATTAATAATGTTCTATAGAAAACATTTCTAGCTAATTTGAAAGATCATGACCTTTCGAGGACAGAAGACAGAACCTTTAACTCGTAACTATTTAAAACGTTTGTGTCATACTCTGTGAAAAGGGGCTTAATGCATCTGCAAAAAGTATCGACCCACGTTACCCTGCGCAGTCCGTGAAGTCTAACATGGGTCGAAACTTTTTGCTGTTTGTAAATTTTCTCCATGTCCAAGAACCATTCTACCTCATGGTTCAGTCTGTTGTTAGACGCCAAGTCCCGCAGCTCAGTCGGTAGCGTACAGGATTTGAGAACAGGAGGTCGCTGGTTCGATCCCCGGATTGGCAAATTTCTTTCCGAGGATTGATGATAGTCATCGCGACAGGATTCATTCCTCTCTCACTGCTGACCATTGTTTCGACGATGGTTATGTTGGAAAGCAGCCAGTGGCTTGGAAAGAATATTGTGCGGAGTACTGGTAAAAGAAACTCCGGTAAAGCATGGATAGGTGCACTGGTCGCCGTGATATAACTGAAATAATGTTGAAAACGGCGTTAAACACCATACAATACTGTTGTTAGACGACATGGATTAAAAATGTGGGTCTATAATTACTGTATGTGATAACTTGCTTGCTACAATGCATCACAGAGATGCATTAAAGCCCCTTTTGCCAGAGCGCCGCCAACTTTCAAATGCACTGGTTAGTGAATTGCACCGATGGCTCATTGGTAAAGTTGTTTGAATATAGTTTTGAAGGTCGCAAATACGAATCCCAGACATCGCATTTTTGTTTTTAGTATTTTCGTGTATTTTGGGCCAACAAAAAATAAACAGTCATGTTCTTATGATGATAAATTCCACACAAAACTTCAACTTTCTTCTTCTTTAAAAAAAAAAAACCTCTTTTTTGTGATTGGTCAAAATCTTGTTTTATGGAGCTTCCAAGCTAACTTGATAAAACTTGGTCATACAAAAATTTTCTCATTAGCACCTCGGACTAGTATTAATATTGGTCAATCTAGATAAAAAATAACTAGGTCACTGTACAAGAGGAAAATACGTAATTAACCCTTAGACTGCTAAGCACGACTCACTGACGTTTTGCGGACAGTGTAGATCAAGATCAGAGTGCACAAAACGTGCAGTCTGATCTTGGATCTACACAGTCCGATTAGGAGATATTTTTCTTCCGCAAAATAAGTTTAAAATAGCATTATTCGGATTATTACTATCGGCTTGACATTTTCTTTAACTTATATAGCAGAATATGGGTTAAACTATTTTGTGGTATAGGGTGTTGCATTCTTAGATACCTATACGATGGCAATAACAAGATTGCGCGATTAAGTCATTGTGAAAGTGAAATCGCCAGGTTCAATCCAGTTATAAGTACAACTGGTTCTGTTAACCCTTAGCCAAGCCCCGTAGCTCAGTCGGTAGCGTACAGGACTTGAGAACAAGAGGTCGCTGGTTCGATCCCCGGGCTTGGCCAATTTCTTTCCGAGGATTGATGATAGTCATTGCGACAGGATTCATTCCTCTCTCACCGCTGACCATTGTTTCGACGATGGTTATGTGGGAAGGCAGCCGGTGGCTTGGAAAGAATATTGTGCGGAGTACTGGTAAAAGAAACTCCAGGAAAGCATGGATAGGTGCACTTACCGCCGTGATATAACTGAGATAATTTTGAAAACGGCGTTAAACACCATGCAATCAATCAATCAATCTGTTAACCCTTATGCTGCTAAGCGAGACTCACTGACCATTTGCGGACAGTGTAGATCAAGGTCATAGTGCACAAAACGTGCAGTCTGACCTTGGATCTACACTGTCCGATAAGGAGATATCTTTCCTCCAAAAATACATCTAAAATAGGAAAATTTTGATTCATACTATCGGTTTGAAAGTTTCATTTCTTTAATTTAGCGGGATGAGGGTTGACACTTTACCGGTACAAATGACTTTTTACGTATAATGTTTAGTGCAATACGTTTTTAAACATTGTGGCAAATGGGGAAATTACCCTGAACGAGCAGTTCAGTTCTCATTGCGTAACACTATTAACCCTTTACCCCACAATTCCGAGTTTTAATTACTTTAAGGAAAAAGACTTTTGAGAACATTGTGAGAATAGGAGAAAATGCTGGTACTGTTTAGTAAAGGGGTAAATACATGTAGGCCTACAGATTTAAAAAAAAAAAAGATCCAACTTAACTCTTTACCACACAATCCCTACTTTTAACGACCCTAAAAGAGAAGGCTTTTGAAAACATTGTGGGAAAAGGAGAAAATGCTGGTAACCAGCATTTTCTCTTTTTCCCACAATGTTTTCTACCCTTTCCAAAGCAAATTTCAATTTTTGAGTCATATTAATTTTGTCGTCTGCAAATACTTTCAATTTGGACAAGTCTAAGATTGTGTCGTTTGGTAAAATGTTAAAACACATGCCATGGTAAAAAAAAAATCTCTAATTCTTTGAAGTATCCTGAGTGCCCATACACACAAAAAAAGACATTTTTTTAACGTATATTTAAAAATGATACAGAAAGTGTAATTTCGTGTTTTTTCATCCATTGGTGATATTATCTCATACAATTTCAAGGTGACAATTTCTGATTGGCTAAATCAAATGAATAAGCCAATCAGAAAGTGGGTTACTTTTAAAATTTAGGGTTTGACTAGCTAGAATAGTTGATGAATATAGGCACTGGTTTTGACATACTCGAAAAAGCCAATAATTATTATGAGTCGCCTGAAAAATATGATCAGGTATGCACTTTGCGTAGATTTATTTGATTAACTCTGATCGTTATTCACACATCAGTGCAAGTTTTATCCTTAGGACTACAGATATCTTGTTTTCTTCTTAATCTATAAGGCAAGTTGAATGATCAGATTCCTGCCTTGATAGAAATAGAAAAAATGTACTTTAGCGGTAGATCTATTCGTCAATTGATACTATTTTCCACCACACCTCAAGAAGTCCTTTGTTACGGACACTGAAATTCGATATTCTTGACATTGGAGTTAGAGACTTATTGTTATTGAAAATAAATAAATGAATAAATAAAAAAATAAATAAATATCTAGATTCTATTAATCCCTTAAAGATACATCTATACTCGTTTTCAGCAAGTTTTTAAACCCATTTCATCTTTATTTTATGAAAGTTCGATCATTAAGGAATGAAGAGAATTTTTTTTCATGGAGGTATGAAAAAAAAACCTAATCACACTTCGCGGTTTTATACAAAAGTGTGATTAGGTTTTTAAAAAAAAATTCTCTTCATTCTTTATAATTTAATATTACAAACAACATACACCCACGAAAATAATTCAAACTGCATTTATTTTCTTTATTTTTAAATATAACGATGGAGTTTCTAAAGCCCCTTCCACTCATATTTGTATGGCGCAAGAATACAATAGGGAAGCAGTTTTCAGATCCTCAATACTAACGTGTCCTGAAAATCAACCAATAAAACGAAAGTAAATTAACACGGCAGTGTGTAGGACCCGCAATATGTAACCTTCACTCTGAGTAGAAGCATGGTGAATATTGCAGTGGGAATTCATGATGAGAATTTTTTCTCTCGTTACTTTTATTGTTGAATTGTTATATCATTTTTTTTTTTCTTCATAAAATGATATTCAGTGCAAAAAAAAAAAAGCTAACTAATAAACTTGGGACTCTGTATAAAATTCTTTAAAATAAATGTGTACATGTTTGTTTACAGTAGTTTGACAGCTAAAGTAGTTCCAGCACAACGTGATTTTTTTTTTTTTTCATGGAGCTATAAAAAAAAATTTTCAGCCAATCAGAACTCGCCAATATTCATGAAAACAATTGATATTAAATTATATATATATAACTAACATTTCTTTTTGTTGGAACTTAAACTTGCGAGGTATAGGGAAGCTCTCCGTATATCCGTTCCAGTGAGTTTATCAAAACGGTGAAATTATCAAACCATAATCCACCATTATTTCCCCATAAACTACCGAAAAGCGAGAAACAAATTCCTTGGTTTCATTTGTACGAGGCGAGGACTTTGCAGTACCTTGCCAAGTCATCACGTAATAATTATGGATACATAAAGTCCATTTAGTCTAACAATCGATTAGATCTGAATTTAGAATAGTCCTTTGATATGCAGAAAATTTACAAATAGCAAAAACGTTTCGACCCATGTAAGCCTGCGGAGACAGCGCAGGCTGGCATGAATCGATACTTTTTGAAGATGCATTAAGCTACTTTTTCACAGAGCACGGCTCGATTATATGGAGCAAGGTTTAATTCAGGCGAATTCTGATTCTTTTTTTTTTTCTCCGACTTTCTGTACATTTATCATATCAGGCCGGCAGTGAAACTTTACCGCTGATAATATATGAGCCATGCTCTGTGAAATGGGGGCTTAATGCATCTGCGAAAAGTATCGTCCCAGGTCAGCCTGCGCAGTCCGCGCAGGCTGACCTGGGCCGACACTTTTCGCTATTGGTCAATTTTCTGTTTGTCCAAGGACCAGTCTACCTTATGATCCAGTCGGCTGTTAAAAAAAAAAAATGGCTACTATGCATCCATACTTATATGATGGCTTGACTGGTACAGTGCATTACGGAGATGTATTAAGCCCCCTTTCGCCAGAGTATGGCTCATATATTTACTCTTCCCTGTCTCTGATACGCTTTGATTCCAAGATTTTCATTAAAAGATAGCCGTCTAATGCAGCTTCATTCTCACATGGACTCAATAAAATCCACACCTAATTAGTTTTATGACACCCGGGATAGATGCTTTTTTTTTAAATATATATACAATGATGATCATGATCAGACTGCAAGGAACGTAATCACGTGACCAATGACTCAAATAGAATCCAGGGCCCCGTTTCCCGAGAAAATTTAAGTCTCCTTATTTCACTCAAATCTACCAACGGTCCAGGTTCTGACTTGATCGGTGTTTAACGCCGTTTTCAACATTATTTCAGTTATATCACGGTGGCCAGTACACCTATCCACGCTTTCCTGGAGTTTCATTTACCTGTACTCTGCACAATATTCTTTCCAAGCCACTGGCTGCTTTCCCACTTAACCATCGTCGAAACAATGGGGTTCTGGCTTGAGATGAGTTTGTGATGTGAGACTCATTTCAGCCACATCGACAGACTGTAATAACCTCCTCGAATCCTGAGTTGACACAACGTTTCAGACTCAACTAAGCAAAATAAATGGACTTAAGTCACTTAGCAGACTTAAGTCCATTATTTTGCTGAATTGAGTTCGAAACGTTGTGTCAGCACAGGACTTGAGAATGTTGCATAAGTTACATAAGTCAGTTAATGTTATTGAAATGCGTCTGGAAAAACAAACTCAAATTAAAGTCGGAAAATAAAGCTGTTTGCAGATTTGAGTAAAATAACAAACCTAAGTTTTTTTTCTAGAAACCAGGCTCTGATATTTAAGCCAGTTACTTAACGGTTTATCAAACATTCCTTTGTTTTAACGACCGTAAGGCAGGGAGGTCTTTGAAAGCATTGTGGGAAAAGGAGAAAATGCTGGTTACCAGTATAGTTTTCTGCACTTTCACAAATATGTCTTTCTTTTTAATTTGAGCCTTGCTCTGTCAAAAAGGGGCTTAATGCATCGCCGTAACGCATTATACCAAGCAAGTCATCACATAATCATGAATCCATTACAGCCCCCCCTTTTTTTTAAATCGATTTAATCATAAGGAAAACTGGTCCTTGGGCATACAGAAAATTGTCCAGTAGCGAAAAGTTTCGGCCCAGGCCAGCCTGTGCTGACTGCGCAGGCTGACCTGGGTCGATACTTTTCGCAGATGCATTAAGCATAAGGAAAACTGGTCCTTGGGCATATGGAAATTTGTCCAGTAGCGAAAAGTTTCGGCCCAGGTCAGCCTGTGCGGACTGCGAAGGCTGACCTGAATCGATACTGTTCGCAGATGCATTACGCATAATGAAAACTGGTCCTTGGGCATACAGAAAATTGTCCTGTAGGGAAAAGTTTCGGCCCAGGTCAGCCTGCGCGGACTGCGCAGGCTGACCTAGGTCGATACTTTTCGCAGATGCATTAAGCCCCCTTTTCACAGGGCACAGTCCATTTCTAAGTCACATTTATTTTTGAAAATGCTTTCAATCTGGACATGTCTAAAATTTTGTCATTTAGTAAAGAGTATGGTACAGGGCTCCTACAAAGCATGCTGTCCAAAGCTGGAAAGTCGAAGCAGTAGCTGCTCCTTAAAGATACATCCTTATAGCCAGAGAGAAAAAATGCTGTTAAAATTTGATAGACTGTAGAATGGTTCAGAACCAGTCAGCTGTGTAAATATAGATAAATTACCGATACATATAGTGTAAGGGATAAATACACATATCGAAAATCTTAGATTTAAAACCGGAAACGACACAACAGTGATTTCTTTGATGGCCTCCAGGAGAAGAAATGCATTTTCTATCCGCCGTAATCTATGCAACCTTGCAACGTTCATGAGAAAACTTTTGCATGGGGATTATTTGATGAAATAAAGATTAAATGAGTTAAAAACTAGCTGAAAACAGGTATAGATGTATTTTTTTAAACTGTGCGGACAGCCTAGGATGCTTTTGCGTTCAAAACGTGCAGTCTGACCTCTGAGCTACATATTCTGACGAAAATGACGCCGTAAATACCCAAGCCAAGACTGTAATCACCCATCATTCCAAATTAGATTCTATTTGTCAAGAACTTTTCAAATTTCAAAGGAACACAATTTCTGATTGGCTATATCGGGTGGATTAGCCAGTCAGACACTTTGTTTTAAATTCAGAATTTGCTTACGAATGCTTCTCAGAACGATTGGTGAATACGGGTAAGGTTATGTTCTCCAGTAGTAAAATGTCAAAATACCCTTTTTATTTGATTGGCCGTAAGTTTTTAACAAACGACAAAATTTTAGACTTGTCCAAATTGAAAGCATTTTCATATAACAAATTAAATATTACCCAAAACATGAAATTTGTTTTTCATAGGGTAGAAAAAAACATTGTGGGAAAAGAAGAAACAGCTTGTTGCCAACATTTTCTTCTTTTCCCACAATGATTTCAAAAAAAAATTTTTTTTTTCTCAGAATCGTTTGCAGTCGGGATTGTGTGGCAAAAGGATTAACCCTTTACCAAACAACAAAAGTATAGACTTGTCCAAATTGAAAGCATTTGCAGACAACAAAATGAATGTGACTCAAAAATTAAATCTTATGTTGGGAAGGGCAGAAAACACTGTGGGAAAAGGAGAAAATGCTGGTTACCAGCATTTTCTCCTTTTCTCACAATGTTTTCAAAAGCTTTCTTTCTTAGGTTCGTTAAAAGTCGGGATTGAGTGGTAAAGGGTTAATAAGTTACCTCTCTGCCCTTTTTTTGCATGCATGTAGGTGAGTGCACCCTGATTACAGGTTGTATTCAGCTTAATTTGGAACAGCTATCGATTTTTGCATACCAGCACCATTTTACTGTCTTTGACAGAACTTACGATCGCTTTGTCTCCCTAATTGTCTCAGAAATAGATCACAGCGTAGATTGTCTAATCAGCGACTCTAAAGCTAAACGTTTCTGTGAAAGTTTAATTGCACTCAAGGTTGGAGTTGCTTAAGGCCCTAGGAACGATGCGAGACTCAAAATGCATTTAAATCTAAATCATGCCATTTGAAAGTATGGAAAATTACTGTGAAGCTGACAATCTTTTATTGTTCGGTCGGTCCAAATATTAGCTGCTGGCAGAAGAAGTGACTTTTGAAACTAGGTTAAAAGAAGGTGCCAAGTTGCTCTATCTTCTTTTTAAACCTTTTACTTTCTTTTTTTTTTTTGCCAGCGACCTACACTTGGACTGACCTTAACATAACAGATTTCCATCTTTAATATAATTTTTCTGCTTATAAATGGCCCGCAAATTGCGAAATGAGACCTTCGGACATTTGCATAAAGTGTCGTCTCGGATTAGCCTGCGCAGTCCGCGCAGGCTAATCCGAGACGGCACTTACGACTACATAAGATTTTTTCATACTGTAGACTTTCGAAAACAGAAAATCGCACAAAAACGTGAAGTCTCGTCTCGGATTAGTCACAGACTGCACAGGCTGATCTGGGACGACACACTTTTACGGGTATGTCCGAAGGCCCTTTTTTGTGTGTTGCACGCCACATGGTATGATTTATATCTAAATGCATTTTAACAACCGCTTTGGTTACTTTTGGCCGCTTCTGGGCCTTTAACACCGTACCAAACAGCCTCGGGCTTTTACGACCCAGAGGGACAAGGCTTTGAAAAACATTGTAGGAAAAGGAAAAACTACTGCTCAACAGTATTTTCCCCTTTTTCTATAGTGCTTTCCACCCTATCAGAGATATTTGACCGATTTGTACCAATTATTTATTTGTCTTCAGATGCTTTCAGTTTGAAAAAGTAAGTACTTGTCTTTTGGTAAAGGGTTAAACGATATTGAAGTCGCTCCTGTATAACTGTCCGGGTTCGAACCCAATGATGACCGACGGAAAACCTTTCATAGCAATAATGTCTTAACACGAGATATGACATGGTCGAGGATGAAGCCAAAAGATAAACATGTAATAAAAAGGTGAAAGCCCACAGCATGTTTGAGTGACGAAGATTACAATAATTTGACTTCGAGGGTTAAAGCACCAAAGAAAAAAACACACAGAGCAAAGCATTTACCTTGTAAAGAATTCTATATAACAGCAAACCGCTTTGGAATACATTTTCGCACAAGTAGAAATTGCTCGTGACTTCATACTGTTTTCACGTATACGAGCCATGCTCTGGCAAAAGGGGTTTAATGCATCTCCGTGATGTATAATATACCAAGAAAATCATAACATAATTATGGATTCATACAATCTATTCTGTCTAACAACTGGCTGAATCTGGAGGTAAAATGGTCCTTGGACATGCAGAAGAAAATTGACTACCAGCAAAAAGTTTCGACCCGGGTCAGCCTGCGCGGACTGCGCAGGCTGACCAGGGTCGATACTTTTTGCAGATGCACAAAACTCTCTTTTCATAGAGCACGGCTGGTATGCATTAATTACGTTTTAATTTATGTTGATTATCGATATTTTGCAAGAATGGTTTCGATGTTATCTACTGCAAATGTGTTTCTTACAGTATTTAGTTTGTTTGTATTGGAGTTTAACCATTCGGCATACCTCGGGTGATCCGGTGATCAAATCCCTCGGCTGTATCACGTAGCTTGATATGCACCTACACGGTACATTTCGCACATCTCCGGAAGCACACCGCTTTACCGTTATTGAAATTGTAAGGCTCCTCTTAAAAAGGAAAACATGAGTAAATTTTCTATCGTTATCTTTCTAAGAATATTTCAGTCGGCAAACAGTTTGTACATTCAGTTTTTAGCGTGTTTTATCAATTATGTTGGGAGCTTTCATCGACAGATCGATAGAAGTGAATAACTTCACCATGGTTGTTCATGTCGTTGCTAAGCGATCTACAGGGGCGCCGCCATGTTTAAGATCATGTGATTGGTAGTTCAAAATGGAAGCCTCCTTTATACGGACGAGGTTAGATGTAGGTACGGAATCGGCCGAGTTGTGACGAGTGGGAGTTTAACGCCATTTTAACAGCTTAGGTCATATCACGACAGTCAGTGCACCTACGTATATGTTTCCTAGCTTTCTCAGACCAGCACTGACACAACTTTCCTTCCAAGCCAGTAACTACATGTACTTTTTTCATATGCATCAGACGTGAAAGGCGAAAAATCACCGAAAAGAAAGTGTACCTCAATCGGGTATCGAACCCGCAGCTACCCAGCTTGATAACATTAGATCTATTTAGTGTCGTCTGAGGGTTGTTGAAGGAAGAATTTTTTTTAGAGAAGTAAAAGGACTAACATTGGGCCTCTTGTTAGCAAAATCCCAGAGATATGGAATGACAAGATTTATTAGAAATTCGTTGTCATCGCAACGGATTAGGCAATATAAATTCACAGGCAGTGTCTTTCTTGTTTTAGTATTTTAATGATGACAAAACTGTTGGATACACGAGTAGATTTAAATCGTAGAAAGGTACATAAAACTGTAACATTTTTCTTTTAAAATTATGATCATAATTTGACAAAATATTCTCTATTATAAAATGAGAATAAAAGTTATGCATAAGGCTATGTGACTTAAATTTGGTTCAATTTGATTTTTGAAATTAAATAAGAAGAAGAAGAATTGACAAAATCTTCTCGGTTATGAAAAGAGAATAAAAGTTATGCATAAGGCTATATGACTAAAATTTGATTACATTAAATTTTGAAGTTAAATTAGAAGAAGAAGAAGAAGAAGGAGAAGAAGAAGAAGAAGAAGGAGAAAAATGAGGAGGAGGAGGAGAGGAAAAAGAGGAAAAGGCCATTTTTTTTACTCGAATCCTCCGTGTACAAATGAGTTTTTATATGAACGTATGATCTGTTGACAGTTTATAATATACGTTGTTTACTTTATTTTTTTTTTAGATCTTAAATAGAACTTCTATGAAAGCAATTTTTTATCTCTATGAAAGGATTTCTTTTCATGTTTAAACTTAACCCTTAGGCTGCTAAGCGCAACTCAAGGAACCTTTGCGGACAGTGTAGATCAAGATCAGACTGCACAGAACGTGCAGTCTGATCTTCGATCAACACTGTCCGATAGGAATATATCTTTCCCCCCAAAAAAAACCTT
This sequence comes from Tridacna gigas, assembly GCA_945859785.2. Classification (NCBI taxonomy): domain Eukaryota; kingdom Metazoa; phylum Mollusca; class Bivalvia; order Cardiida; family Cardiidae; genus Tridacna; species Tridacna gigas. The sequence goes on along the minus strand of OX244039.2, from coordinate 45,362,530 downwards.
TGAAATGGCAAAACTTTGGGCTTTACTATCGGCTTGAAAGTTTCATTTCACTTATTAACCCTTTCCCAAACAAGCCCTGGTTTTCACGTGTCTGCAGTACAAGTCTTTTGAAAACACTGTGGGAAAAGGAGAAATTGCTCGTAACGAGCAATTTCTCCTTTTACCACAGTGTTTTTCTACCCTTTTTGAGACCTTTCTGCCATTTTCATCACATTTAAAATTGTCGTCTGCAAACTCTTTCAATTTGGACCAGTCCAAAATTTGTCGTTTGGGAAAGGGTTAACCAGGATGAGGGTTAACATAGAGTACAAATACATTTTTCAGGACCAGCCTGCAGCACTCAATCTGGGTTACTGACTTGGTTCAACTCATACAAAGGAGAGAGAAAAAAAAAAAAAAAAAAGAGCCTGTGGTAGAATCAGTGTTTGAAACTTTCATTGACTCCAGTTGTTAGGATAACCGTTTCAAGGAAAATCAAAGCAGTGACAAGACATTTTGTGATGATATAGAAGAAAGATTTCACAGACAACAAAGATCAAGTTTACATGTGCTAGAAGGCAATACTCGAGCGAGTGACAAGGCAAACAGTTGAAAAAAAAAATCAAGATGTGGAGAAAGATTGTGTGCGCACTCCTTTTTGAAATGTTGTTAAAAGTCAGAGTTGCGCAGGAAAACAACGAATTACGACTGCTGGGAATGTTACCGATCTCTGGTACAACCGGATGGAATGGCGGTGCGGCGTGTTTACCGGCAATTGACATGGCGCTGACCGATATCAACAACAACCCAGAACTGTTGGATGGTTATAACCTAACTTACAAATGGTTGGATACACAGGTAAGGCAAAATGTGGTTTAACGTTTAACTCTCTACCAAGACAAGCCCCCGTAGCTTAGTCGGTAGCGTACAGGACTTGAAAACAGGAAGTCGCTGGTTCGATACCTGGCTTGGCCAATTTCTTTCCAAGGATTGATGATAGTCATTCCTCTCTCAGCGCTGACCATTGTTTCGACGATGGTTATGTGGGAAAGTAGCCAGTGGCTTGGAAAGAATATTGTGCGGAGTACTGGTAAAAGAAACTTCAGGAAAGCATGGATAGGTGCACTGGCCGTCGCGATATAACTGAAACAATGTTAATAATGAAATAATGGCGTAAAACACCATATAATCGTTAACTATTTACCAAATGACAACTTGTTAGAATGGCCTAAATTCAAAGCGTTTGCAAACGACAATTTTTATGCGGCTAACATAGAGAAAATTGTTTCAGAAAGGGTAGACAACGTTGTGGAAAAAGGAGAAAATTCTGGTCACCAGCATCTTCTCCTTTTCCCGCAATGTTTTCAAAAGGCTTCTCTCCAAGAGTTATTAAAACTCGGGATCACGTGCTAAAGGGTAACGGTACATGTGCAAATTTCTACAGTAAGTTAGTTTTTACTGCTTTTTAGAACACCACGGGAAAAGAACGTTGTCCCCTTTCCCATACTTTTTCCTGATTCATTAAGAAAGACAAAAAAAAAAAAAAAATTGTATAATTGAGCCATGCTCTGTGAAAAGGGGGCTTAAAGCATCTGCTAAAAGTAGCGACCAGGTCAGCCTGCGCTGTCCGCGCAGGCTGACCTGGACCGAAACTTTTCGCTACTTGTCATTTTTCTGTATGTCAAAGGATCAGCCTACCTCCTGATTAAGTCAAATGTCGAAAAAAAGTGAATTTTATAGATCTATAATTATGTGATGGCTTGATAGGTAGAATACATCACGGAGATGCATTTAGCCTCCTTTTGCCAGGGCATGGCTAATTTCCTTATACTTTTGGTCTAAAATTAACTTGTACAGTAATCTATTAATCTTCTGCATGCAACAGGTTACAAAGGATACCTCGCAAAATTCGTTTGTACATTTTGATCAGAGACTTTGAATATGGACTTTCGATCCTTAATTCAGCTTTTCATGTTATCAAATATTCTATCCATGTACCGGCATTTGACTTTCCTTCAAATGCGTCATTATATCTCCAGTAAGTTGAAAAGATCATCGCTTAAAATTTTAGGAAAGCGCGATATTATCATGGAAGGGCTTACTATTATCAGTAGTATCGATTATGCTTGAGTTTGGTTTGACGGCAGTTGCAGATGACAAATTAAATGTGGCTTAAATGATGACATTTTCATACATAATGTAGAAAGCATGGTGCAAAAAGGAGAAAATATTTTCAAAGGCTCGCTCTTTCAGGGCAGTTAAAACTCGGGACTGTTTGGTAAACGGTTAAGAAGTGGACCGCAAATTTAGCGCGTTAAGTTTACAGCTTTGCTTGTTCTTAAGTTGTAATGTTACATTTCTAACAATGAATATTACTCAGTTTGTACACGGTTAAACTGACGCAATACAGATTTTCCACTTTGTGTCTTTCCGTAAGTGTGGACTGCAACAACAGATTTATTTGAAGCGTTGTTAGGGTAGAAACATTGGTTACTTTGATATCCATTTGGCTATCAAACTCGAGTGATTGGTTGGTTGAATCTTTCAGCTGTATTACTTAGTGCAATACTCACCTGCACTTTACATTGTTTCGCTGGAAATAGACCGCTTTACTGCTCTTAAAATGTTATGACTTAACTAAAAAGATACAAGAGTCAAGGTCTTTCAATCGAAATCGTTCCAAATGCGCTTCTGTTGACAAACGGATTATTATTTCATTTTCATTTCTTTTACGTGATTTGTCAATTTAGACTGAAATTTTCATCGACAGCCTGACAATGCAAATAAATTCTTTGTAGTTTTTGTTGTCGTTGATTCAAATAATTTCGTGGGCTGTGCCATTTTTAGAATCATGTGAGTAGAAGTATAGCCAATGGAAATTTCATTGATACATATAATTTAACGACAATCTTGAACCACTTGATAAAGGTTATGTAGCCTACTTCACTTAACCTGATCCTGACTTTATGCTGAATATATATGTAGGCATAAACAGAAGTTCGACTTTTATTCGGAAAGTTTAGTTCGCATTCCCTGAAGTTACGGACGACATGAGCTAGTTCTGTACTAGGTACATATATAAACAGGTAAGCAATTTAATTCGAGGATACCGTACGAAATATTTCCGTGAACATTCGGGACGATTCTCGGAAAAGTGCCCCGGAAAAGTGCCCCGAGGCGGAAAAATGGCCCCTCTAGAAAACTGCTTTTATGTGTATTTCTTGTTCTACAAAAAAAAAAAAAACATTTGGGCTGATCTACAAGCATCATCAGGCGATGACGGAAAGTTCTATAAAAAAGATAGAAACTACTATAGATACCCCCGCTTTATTACTTATCTTATTTTATTGTTTTAGTTCTAATACTGTGATGGAAATATTGAAAAAAATGGAACATACATACACAAAGAAATACATGTATAAGCACTTTTCAAGAATCATATGATGCATCTACCTTTTTTTTCGTTTATTTCTGATTCAGCGCATCCGTTTCTTTTTATTAGCCAATATACACATTTTTTTTTTCCTTTTTAGTACTCTCGTCTTTATCAAACATTATATTTACAGTGCATTTTTTAATGTTCACCGTACAGCGCAAATTCTTTACAGTAAATACTTAAAAGTGATCAGTAAGCTTTAAAAGGGTTAAGCCTTTCAAAAGAATCACTTCTCCTTAACAGGGCTAAACCTTTCAAAGAGAATCTTAATGTCTAGAGAAATGTGCATTATGTGGAATAAATTCAATCAATGAAAATGAAATACATTAAAATAATAACCAACAACATCTGCATCAGTATCACAATGTTACAAAATTCCCGGGGACAGTTTTCCTAGAGGGCAATTTTCCTAGGGGGCAGATTTCCAGAGGGCACTTTTCGGGGGGGGGGGGGGCAGTTTTCTTGATACCTTCGGGACATATGCCGAAGGCAGCCCCGTGCGATGCCGAGGGTTAAAAATAGAATTTTAATGTATGTAAATGATGTTGACCTGGGACAGGTTAAATGATGTGGGCAGTACTGTGATTATACCAAATGTTTTTTTTTTTCGGTAGAAATAGGATAAACCGTAAGATAAACTTGATAAACGATAAACTACATATGCAATAATTCTAAAATCCACAATACCCGATCTGTGGTATTGTTTTAAAATATTAGTGTTTGATGTAGTGATGGCATCTGCCGAGTCGGCTATCTTATCGCACCGGGGTAATGTCGCACTAGTTTCGCAATTAATTAGGCCAATTTAGAACGACAAAGATCTTGCTATTTGAATATCAGATACATCCATATTTGTGTTTCGTAACTTTGGAAAGCACGTAAAGTCAAAATCAGGCCATTATCCCAGTTTTCATGATGTATTCAGGCCTAACGGTCGACAGCGGCAACAAGAATTTATGTTGGTTGCAATTCTACCATAGAAATAAATGAAGCTGGGAATGGATATTAGAACAAAAATGGCATCGTCACACGGTACTTTAACTCTTTACCAAACGACAACATTTTCCACTGGTCCAAATTGAAAGCATTTGCAGACGACAAATAAAATGTAGCTCAAGTAAAGTATTTGTCTTTGAAAGAGTAGAAAACATTTTGGGAAAAGTAGAAAATGCTGGTTACCAGCATTTTCTTCTTTTCTCAAAATGTTTTCAAAATGCCTCTTTGTATGGGTCGTTAATGCTCAGGATTGTGTGGTAAAGGGTTAACTCTTTGCCAAACGACAAAATTTTGGACTCTCCCGATTGGAAAACATTTGCAGACGACAAATCAGATGATGCTTAAATGACGATTCCCCTCTTTGGTTTGATAGAAAACGTTGTGGAAAAAGGAGAAAATGCTGGTAGACAGCATTTTCTCCTTTTGCCACTATGTTTTAAAAGCTTTTTTGTGGTGTCGTTAAAACTCGGAATTGTGTGCTAAAGAGTAGAACTTTATCCGGCCGTTGGAGACCTTAAAATGTATTTTGCGGAGAGTGTAAAGCAAGATCAGCTTAAAAATAAGTGCAGTCTGATCTTACTCTACACTTTTCGCAACTTCATCAGCAGTCCTTATCATGTATACCCTATGCAAAGGCAATGAACTTCACGAAATTTATTTTTTTTTTTGTGATAGTCAACAATTTGAATTCGACAGAATACAAGTTAACCCTTGAGCTGCTAAATAAACGACACGAAAATTTCCTCTCAATGGTAAAAACCAAAATATTCCAATTTCAAAGTTGGTTTCACCGGAAAGAAAATGCCGTATCGGACAGTGTAGATCAAAGATCAGACTGCACGTTTTGTGCAGTCTGATCTTGACCTACACTGTCCGCGAGTAGTTAAAGAAAAATATTGCCGTAGACACATGCCGTTATAAATATGCTGAACCCTAAGGACGAGATCTAACCGATGGTGGAACCCCCAAGTCGTGGTTAGCAGCCTAATAGGTAATATTTCTGTCCCTCTTGATCAAGCTGTATGGCGCCAACGACATTTTACAGTTGCTGTAATTGGCGGAGAGTGCACAATCTCTTATTCGCCTGCAAAGATGGCCTTTAAGATAAGACATGAAAAAAAATACCTAAGAATTCTCTTTATTTCTGTATACAAGCCATGCTTTGTGAAATGGGGGCTTGATGCATCTGTACAAATTATCGACCCATTTCAGTCTGCGCAGTCCGCGCAGGCTGACATAGGCCGAAACTTTTTGCTATCGTTAAATTTTCTGCATGTCAGTCTACCTCATGATTCAGTCGGTTGTTGAACAACATTGATTTTAGAGACTCCGTAATAGTGTAATGTCTTGCTTTGGTATAATGCATCACGGAGATGCATTAAGCCCCGTCTTGCCAGAGTGTGGTTCATATCTACGTAAGCCATGCTCTGTGAAAAGGGGGCTTAATACATCTGCGAAAAGTAACAACCCAGGTCTGCCTGCGCAGCCCTAGCAGGCCGACCTGGGCCAAACATCTTTGGTATTGGTCAATCTTCTGTATGTTCAAGGACCAGTCCACCCCATAATTAATCGGTTGTTTAAAGAGTGGCTATTATGGATCCATAATTATGTGGTTGCATGCTTGGTTTCACGCATCGCGGAGTTGCATTTAGCCCCCGTTTTACCAGAGCATGGCTCACATATAATTTTTGACAAAGTTTTGATTCCATTTATCTATTATTGCGTAGTTTGATAATACATATGAGCCATACTCTATGAAAACGGAGTTTAATACATCTGCGAAAAGTATGGAAAAATATCGCTGTCCGCGCAGGCTGACTCGGGTCGAAACTTTTTTTTTTTCTTTTGTTTTCTGCACATCAACGGGCTATTTCCCTTGTGGTTAGCCAAATATTACACAAAATGGACCCATATCATGCGACGACTTGCTTGGTATGATACCATTCGACAAACCTAGGGTGAGCCATTGATCAAGTCCCTCGGCTGTATCACGTACAATGTAGCTTGATATACACCTACACGGTACATTTCTTCAACGGAAATACGCCACTTTACCGTTCTGAATATCGTGACACTCCACTCAAGAAAAAAAAAACCACACACAGTCACAATTTTCTGTGGGAATCTTTCTAAATGTACTTCCGGTGACAAACAGTCGGTACATTTATTTTCTAACTCGGTCTATCAATTCCGTTGGCATTTTTCATCGACAGGTTGCTTACCATAGTGGCTCTTGTTGCCGGTGCTAATCATTTTACGTGGGCACCGCCATGCTTAAGATCATGTGACCGGCAGTATTTAGGATGGAAGCCTCATTGATACGGATGAGGTTAGATATAGTTACGGAATCGGCCGAGTTGTGACGAATGGGTATCATACGTTACGAAGATGAATTAAAACCCCATTCCAAGAGCAGATGTATTTAACATCGTTTGTGGAAAAAGTTCTTACAATTAATAATCATCACCTGAATTGATGATTGTTTCCTGGAAACCTTGACCAGTTCTCGCGCCATAATGTTGGTAGTATCGTAAGTTGGTCACATGTATAGCGGGAATTAACCCTTTACCACACAATCCCGAATTTTAACGACTCTGTGAAAGAATCCTTTTGAAAACCTTGTGGGAAAAAAGGAGAAAATGCTGGTAACCAGCATTTTTTCCTTTTCCCACAATGTTTTCTACCCTTCCCAAAACAAATTTCAAGTTTTCAATCATATTTATTTTGTAGTCTGCAAGTGCTTTCAATTTTGACCAGTCTAATTTTGTCGTTTGGTAAAGAGTTAAACCCGAAACCATTATTGCTGAAAACTGACCAACACATTTCCAACGCGGAATATATAAATCAAAGTACTGAAAGTACTGACTGACTAGCGAATTTGATTGATTGACTGATCGTATGGTGTTTAACCCTATTTTTTAACATTATTTTAGTTATATAGCGACGGCCAGTGCACATATCCATGCTTTCCTGGAGTATCTTTTACCAGTACTCTATATTCTTTCCCAAATAACCACCGTCGAAACTTGAGAGAGGAATGAATCCTGTTGCAATGACTATCATCAATCCTCGGAAAGAAATTGGCCGACCCGGGGATTGAACCAGCGACCTCCTGTTCTCATGTCCTGTATGCTACCGACTGAGCTACCGGGGCTATGCATACTATTGGTTGACTATCATCCAGTTTAAGTTTAACCCTTAACCTGTTAGAAAAATTAAATGAAACTTTCAAGTCATTGGTAAACACCTGAATATTGCTATTTCGAAGATACATTTTGGAGAAAATATATCCTCTTATCGGACAGTGTAGATCCAAGAAAAGACTGCTGTTCTGTGCAGTCTGATCTTAATACACACAGTCCACAAAAGGTTACTGAGTCGCGGTGGTGCTGGTAAAAGAAACTCCAGGAAAGCATGGATGGGTGCACTGGCCTTCATGATATCACCGAAGTAATGTTGAAAACGGCGTTAAACACCATACAGCCAGTAAGTCAATATCCAATAGCGCAAGATGTAGTGAACTATTTAACTCTTTACAAAACGAAATTCAAAACTGTTACAGACCACAAATTAAATGTGGCTGAATTGATGAAACCTGGTTCCAAAAGGGCAGAAAACAATGTGGGAAAAGGAGAAAATGCTGGTTACCAGGGATTCCTCCCCAGTGTCATTAAAACTCCGGATTGTGTAGTAAAGGGTTAATATTCTAAACGTAAAATAACAGTTTAACGTAACAGTTTAACTGTACACAATGATCTAAATAATGAATGAATGAAGGAATGATAAAGGTTCCCTGTCCAGTGAGAGTTGATGCAGCTGGGATTTGCTACAAGTTACCTAGGTGTATCTATTTTTAGATTCATTCAAAATGTTACAGTGGTGTAGGAATAACTGATAATAGCTTGCTTTGAATAGGTCACTTAATTTACATATAAGCAAAGATCTTCTACCTTATAAATGACATCTTGTTCAGTCTATTACTTTGTAAGAAGACATGTTCAAATTGGAGTGGTAGAGATTTAGTGGTTTTTGTCAAAATTGTCATATATAACAGAATTAGGATTTCTAATAGAAAGAAGTATTTTACTGTGAGGCAGTATTTGGCAACTGTGGGGTTTTTTGTTTACTTTGACTCTGGGTCAATCATGACAACTATAGACTAGCTTCGCTAGTCTAAAAACGAGCCATTCTCTGTGAAATAATTACGTAATGACTTGCTTGGTATCATGGATCACGGGAATGCATTAGCGCCCTTTTGCCAGAGCATGGCTTATTTGTATTTTTTTTTTTTTTTTTTTCGGGGCGGGGGGGGGGGGGGACGGGGCTTAGTAAGCTACTTTAATGCTGCTCTTGTGTCTATTTATGTCACACTCTTTGATAGAACTAAAACTTTACCAATATTTCGGACTGAATGAAATTGAAAGCGTTTGCAGACGACAATTTAAATGTAGCTCAAATAATTATTTCTTTCTTTGATAGGGTTGAAAACATTGCGGGAAAAGGAGAAAATGCTGATTACCAGCATTTTCTCCTTTTCCCACAATGTTTTCAAAAGCCTTCCCTTTCAGGATCGTTAAAACTCGGGATTGTGTAGTAAAGGGTTAAGGAGTAATAGTTCATAGATGAAAAAAAAAAACTTATTAGGGTAGATGTATATCGAAAGAAACGAGTAAATGTCACGTTGTTCAGTATAAAACGGTCATTAAACTCTCCGACTTGCTAAAACTATAAAAGAAATGAAAAAGTGATACAGCAGATGATTCGCCCGTGACATAACGTTTCCGGTTCGTTAACCTAAATAAAAGAAAATGTCAAATTATGTTTATATTCGTTTGAAATTTTGAAAAAAAAAAAAGAAGCTTATTAATAAATCACATTAAATTTTGTAAAGAAATGAACTCTTAACCTGCTAATTAAGTGAAATGAAACTTTTAAGCCGATAGTAAAAACTGAAAATTTGACATTTCAAGTTTTTTTTATTTTGTGTGTGAAAATACCTCATTATCGGGCAGCGTAGATCCAAGGTAAGACAGCACATTCTATGCAGGCTGATCTTGATCTACACTGTCTGCACAAGGTCCGTGAGTTAAGCTTAGCAGCCAAAGGGTTTAACCCATTACCACACAATCCCGAGTTTTAACGACCCTGAGAAAGAAAGCTTTTGAAAACATTGTGGAAAAAAGGAGAAAATTTTCTCCTTTTCCCATAATGTTTTTTACCCTAACTAAAACAGTAATCATCATTTGAACTACATTTAATTTGTCGTCTGCAAATCCTTTCAATTTGGGCCAGTCAAAAATTTTGTCGTTTGGTAAAGAGTTAAGGACTAAATTGTAGCAGGTTTAAGTGGTATTTTATCAATCTGTTCAGAGCTTTAACTGAAGTAGATTTGAGTCTGATCTAAGACTTCGATAGACGCAACTCTCTTCTAAGCGTGTTTTTAATCTAGGCAATAATCCTACGCTGCTAAGTGCGATTCTATGCCATTTTGCGGACAGTACAGATCCAGATCAGACTGCACATAGCATGCAGTCTGATCTTGGATCTCTACTGTCCGATATTTCGTCATATATTTTGGCCAAAAACGATTTGAAAAGTTGAAATTGCGTTGTTTATGTCTATTCTACAGATGTGCCATATTTATTTAAATGTATTCAGTAGTTTAACGCTTTACCACACAACCCCGAGTTTTCACGGCCCTGAGGAAGACGGTTTTTGAAAACATTTTGGGAAAAGGGGCATTTTCTACCTTTTTCCACTATGTTTTCTACTCGATCAAAGACATAAATCATCATTTGACCTACATTTAAATTGTCGCTAGATTGGCTACCTCCCCAGATACTGCAAGTGTATAGGGATCGGTACAGGCTACGAAAAACGGGCGGAATTCTGTCCGTCTATTTTTAGAATAGCCATGGCGCGAGACTTATAGAGATTAGAGGAGGTCACTCTCACTTCCAGAGCAGCAGATTTTCCAATATTTTCGACCTAACGAATAAGTGAATTGTATTTTTGGTATCACCTTTTATGTTAATGTCTACTAATATTCTTTTTAGTTTCGATTACCAATTTCAAACTGTGCGAAAAATCGCAATGTTACTTCTACAGCCAAACTGGAAATATGTATATTTACGACGGGGACCAGTTTAAATTGTCGCCTGCAAATGCGTTCATTTGGACCAGTCTAAAATTTTGTCGTTTGGTAAACAGTTAACAATTTCGGTGCCCAATACTCACATTAAACTGACCTCTATCGACGGTTGAATCTAGAATCCAAAGGAGCTAATAAAGATTTTTATCTGTCAGGTTCGAGTAAAAGCAAGCTCTGCGCAGTCTGATCTTCATCTATGCCGTCGTCAAACCCCCAGTTCTCGTCTCTGGCCGCAGTGTCAACGTAAAAATACATGTAGTAAAAATAGTGTTGCACCCCTTGTTTTTACCGGGGTTGATTTTCTGACGTGAATGATCATGATGAAATGGTTGGAAATTAGGATCTGGCGGCAGCAGACACCAACAAACCAGTCTGTTGCCTCTGTAATGAACTGAATTGAGGTATCCCTTGACCTCATGGCAGCGGCTACTGATCGAGCTGTTTCAACCTCTTGCGAGAGGTAAGAGACGAAGACTGCAAGCTGCTATGCAAGCCCTGGGTGGAAGTACACAATACTGACTGATCGTGTGTGCCCATTCTCTGCAGGTAACTTTCGACCTGTCGTAAATTTTATTAAACTCCCAGTTTTAACCAACCATAAAATCTTCGCGTTTTTCCTAAATTTGAAAGTAATATCTAAGCAAAAAAATCCTCCTTAGCATGAGGTCAAGGTATATCGCAGTTCAGTTCATTTCATAAGCAAAAGACTGGTTTTACATTATTCACGTCAGAAAATCAAACCCGGTAAAAACACAGTGGGTGCAAGACTTTATTTTACTTTATTTTACTATACTATGTATAGCCTGTAACTCCATCGGTACTGAGCACGAGTTATCTATCTTGCGGACATTGTAAATCGAGATCAGACGAATGAACGGTGTAATGGCTCTCATCATAGAAGTTGCCATACATTCCGACATTAGGTTTGGAGAGTATGCCACGAGAGTACTAAAATTGCACAACAATTTAGATTTCACTGTCTTATAATGAAAAGGGTAACAGCAGAAATGTCACTTTGATGTGGAAGGTCTTTTATCAGATTATTTTCAGCTTAGTTCAATGGTTAAAGGACATTAAATATAGAACATCAAAGCAAAAAAGCTATAGTAAGAGCTTTGCCCTTTGGGAAACATGTTTTAAAATACAAGGCCTTTTTTATGTATTAACCAAAGTTTTAGACGTCCCTTTCTTTACATGTAGAGCAGTTGCCAACTTTAATTGATCTGTTACAGTATGTCAATTACTGTTGTTATAATTTTCTACATCGAGTCTATATGTAAATGTAAATCGATTTACTTTCATTATTACAATCATCATCATGAAATATTTTTTTATTATCATTATCATTATTATTATTATTATTATTATTAATGGTCTCTGTGCAGCTATTCAATTGCATGTCACTGTATTAAGATTTCGTTTCGACGAGAAACTGTTAAGTTTATATCAATAAAGAATCGTCTATTGTCTGTTGTCTGTTGCAGCCAGTTGCAACAAAGGGCGACACAGACAGCCAAAACATATGATGAAAGGGTCCAGCGAGGTCACCAAATACAGACAATCGGACTAAGGCATCCGTCATTGTGTGAAAAGGGGGTTCGATGCATCACCGTGATACATTATAATCAAGCAACTCATCATGTAATCATGGATATATAAATCTATTTGTTTAACATCAGATTGAATCCTGACTTAGAATGGTCCTTGGACATGTAGAAAATTGACCAAGAACATAAAGTTTCGACACAGGTCAGCCTGCGCGGACTGCGCAGGCTGACCTGTGTCGATACTTTTTGCAGATGCACTGAACCCCGTTTTCACAGAGTATGTCTCAAATGCCTCAGCCTTAGCAGATATTCCTACACACGATCAAACACTACAGAGATAATAGGAACAAGCAGTTATAAGGCGTATTAACTTCAGCTGCATTTCTCGGTTTTTATTACACATGAAAATAAAAAAAAACTTTCCACGGGTATTCGCCTTAGCAACAATGACGTCATTTTTCCCACGAAACGGCGTAGCAGTACAAATTCCGGCACTTGCTGTGGCTGGTTTCTCTGGCTTCACGCGCTCATGACTAAAACAGATCAGAACCGGGACCCAAAAAACGATAATACACTAGTGTATTATCGAAAAGTAAGTCATGGGTTTAATGCACCGCCGTAGGAGATTTTATGTGATAACAGCTATACTTGTTTTCAGCAAGATTTTAACCCATTTCATCTTTATTTTATCTAAATATAATCGTTCCATTCCTGTATCTTCATGCCAAATGTTGCCCCTGACGGTTGCACAGATTACGACGAATATAAAATGCTTTTCATTTTCTTGTGGCCATCAAAGAAATCACTGTTGTGACGTTTCCGGTTTTAAATCGAAGATTTCCTTTTTTTTTTGTATTCATCCCTTAAACCATATATAACTATCTATGTTTACACAGCTGACTAAATTTTGAACCAGTCTACACGTATCAAATTTTTACAACGTATTTTCTCTCTAGCTGTAAGGGTGTATCTTTAAGTATGCGAAATGAGTCAAAATAAATGCAGAAAGTCTTTGATTAACCCAGTGTTTATGATAACATTGAATTTTAGAATTATTCTCTCATTTAGGGATCACACAAGCGCCCAAAGTTTCAGATTGTTGTAACTTATCGGACTGTCTCCAAGGATCAAAGACGAAGAAAACGTTTTCTGAAAAAGATTTATTTCACCCCTGTGTGTCAAACAACACCATTCTGTTACGACCCTGATACGCCCTTTTAAAACGTTGTGAGAAAAAAGAGAAACAATGGTAACAGGCATTTTCTCCTTTTTCCACAGCGCTTTCTACCCTTTCAAAAACAAATCCTGGATGCAACATAAATTTGTCGTCTGCACTTGCTTTCAAAATTGACAAGTCTTAGCTTTTGTCATCCGGTAAAGCGTTAAGTGTGTTATTGTTATTTCTTACTAGATCTAGTAATGTATATCCTATGGTAACAATGACAAATTAAACCTATCGAAAAGTGATGCTTCACTCACGAAATGTTTTGAACGATTGATATTGGGACGTCACGTGAACACGTGATGTCCTCGTTCAGGAACAATCCAACTTTATGAATATTTACGACTTTATCTCCAACTTTATTAATCATCATTTCAACTTGCCAGGACCGGGTTGACATTTTGTTTGAGTTATACATCAACAGAGATTTTCATTTTACTTTTTTTCAGTTCTAAAACTATCCTCACATGATTCGATACACTTTTAACTCGTCTCCTTCTTTCTTTTCGACTCTGTCTTGCCAAAGAGCTCGTTCTCGCCACCTCACATGTTACTCCAGCTTCTGGAATAAATAAATAAATGAGCCATGCTCTGTGAAAAGGGGACTTAATGCATATGTGAAAAGTATCGATCCAGGTCAGCCTGCGCAGTCCGCGCAGGCTGACCTGGGCCGAAACTTTTCGCTACTGGTCAATTTTCTGTATGTCCAAGGACCATTCTACCACATGTCTAAGTTGGTTGTTAAAAAAAAATGGCTATCATGAATCCATAATTATTCGATAGCTTGATAGGTATCGTAAATAACGTAGATGCATTAAGCCCGCTTTTGCCAGAGCACGTCTCAAAGAAATAATGTTCATCAAATCTTAATGTCGTAACAGATACTAATATCAAAGGTTATTGCATTTGCACAAATACCTAATAAAATCTTGTAATAAGCAACACTACACACAGGCAAATTAGGCGAATACTCCATTCGGCAAACCTCGAGTTATCCGTTGATCGAATCCCTGTTCTGTCTTGTACTACGATAGATGATATGCACCTACGCCGTACATTTCTTCGCCGGAAATATACCGCTTCACCCTTCTTAAAATCGTAAGACTCCACGTATAAAAAGATTTCTCTAGTCACAATTTTCTATCGAACTCTTTCCATGTACTTTTCTGTAAACAGTCAGTTTATATTTTTTTAACGTGGTTTATCAATTTCGTTGGCAATTTTCACTGACAGGTCCATATACATATAAATAACTTCAATGTGGTTGTTATTTTTGTCGTTGCCAATCAATTTTCGTGCACAGTCATGTTTAAGATCATATGACTGACAACATTTCAAATGGAATCTTTCTTGACACGGACGAGGTTAGATGTAGGATGGCAGATTGTTGAGAAATTTAATCAAACGGGTACGCAATGATTTGGTATCTCTGTTCACTGAGCTTTCAGCAGTCCGATTGCTTGTTCCCGGGCTTCTTCAACGCGGCTTAGTTGTACAATGCATGCTCTAAAATGATAGTCAATCTTTCCTGAACTCGCCAGAAGTGTTGTCCGCGGATAATCATGTATTTTGTCATTTGTTCAGTCAAGTGAACATGACTAAAATTGAAAGAAATGTACATGGCGAGTTTCACATATGATGGAGAAATTGGCTAAGAAACGTTAGCGCCCTAGAAGTCAGATTTGGAATAAAAAAAAAAACATCAAGTATTTTGGTGTTGCGTTGCAAGTTTGGTGTGGTATAATATCTTTGTAGTATTGCTGATTTCAACCGTTAAGATATCGATTACCTCGTCTTCTTGACATTTGATGAGATTAAGTTTTGATTCAATCAATACGAACTTTCCAATACAAAATGATAACTCTGATCACATTCAGTCATCCATATTTACTTGTTAACTGGTGCGCAGAGGAACAAATCCCTGCTTAGTTATTTGGCTTTGTCTTAACTGGGGTAGCTAAACAGTAGATATCTTATATCCAAGGAAAATAAATTACCACGCTCGCTAATGTGCGGTCTGCATATAAGATTACATGCCTTAGACAGCAAGTCCAATCGAGTGAAAGAATTAATTTACTGAAAAAAAAGCATATGCACTATAATTATTTGAGCCATGCTCTGGCAAAAGGGGGCTTAATGAATATCCGTGATTCATGGTACCAAGAAAGCCATCACATACTTATAAATCTATAATAAGCACTTTTTTTAACAATCGGCTTAATCATGAGATAGACTGGTTCTTGGACATAGAGAAAAATGACCGATAGCGAAAAGTGTCGGTTCAGGTCAGCCTGCGCGGAATGCGCGGGCTGGCATGGTCGATACTTTTCGCATATGCATTAAGCTCCCTCTTCTCAGAGCGCGGGTCATTTGTAATGTCTTCAGATATTAAAAAGCAACGAAAAGCTGTTCTAGTTAATAACACTTTTGCTTTCAGTTAGATTAACCCAGCTTTTGTCAATGTCTTTAACTTCAAACGTTCGCAGACATGGAATAGAGCAGAACAGAACGGAAAAATAATGAATAATAGCTTCGAAAATACAATCCAAAACTGAGCCATGCTCTGTTGAAAGGGGCGTTAATGCATCTACAAAAAAGGTATCGACCCGGGTCTGTCAGCCTGCGCAGTCCGCACGGGCTGAACCTTGACCAAAGCTTTTTGCTGCTGGTAATCTGTATGTCAAGGTACCAGTGTTCCTCATGATTCAGTCAGTTGTTATAGACAGAACATTTGACTGACAGCAAATTCGTTATACAAAACGAATTTTATGGATCCATAATCATGTGATGGCTTGCTTAGTATCTTGTATCACGGAGATGCACCAAACCCTCTTTTGCCAGAGCTTGGCTTAAATGGTTTGAAAGTAAAGTAGCTTGTACTGTATATTCACTATAGGTTACACGTTCTATGCAGTATACCATAATGCCCATTTCCCGCCATGGTTGCCTCTATCATCATTAGCAGTGAAAGTGTTTACCATTTACCACACAATTTCGACTTTTGAAGCTTTTGAAAACGTTGAGGTGGAAAGGAGAAAATGTTGGTAACCATAATTTTCTTTTTTTTCCCCATACTGTTTCCTACCCCTTGAATGGCATATTTCATGTTTTACGTAACATTTAATTTTTCGTCTGCAAATGCTTTCAATTTTGAACAGGGCTAAAATTTGGTCGTCTGATAACGAGGAAATTACCCCGATAAAGTTATCCGCCACGAGGCTAACCTTGTGACAAGAATTAATTACCAACAACGTCTTGTCCTCGGAGAAATACATACTTTGAGGCGTTTCTTTTGTATTTGCATCTCCAAGTTAATTACGGGATCTCAACATTACTAGTATTTCTGTGAAGTATACCTTTATATCAAATATGAGGCATGCTCTGGCAAAAGGGGGCTTAATGCATCTCCGTGATGCATCATACCAAACAAGACATCACATAGTTAGGGACCCTTAAAATTCATTATGTCTAACACCGACTGTATCATATAGTAGAATGGTCCTTTGACACACAGGAATTTTACACCAGTAGCGAAAAGTTTCGGCCCAGATCAGCCTGTGCAGGCTGACCTGGGCCGAAACTTTTCACTATTGGTCAACTTTCTGTATGTCCAATGACCAGTATACATAATGATTAAGACGGTTTAAAAATGGCTATTATGGATCCATGATTATGTGATGGCGTAATTGGTATAATGGATCACGGGGACGCATTAAGCCCCCTTTTGCCAGAGCATGGCTCATATACTATCACTATTCTGAAACTGGTGGGCCAGAAATAATGCCACTAGTGCCTTTTCTTCGACATCAAATAAACACAGAGGGACGGTAGTGCTAACGTCTCTTTACGAACGCTGACAAGGTTTCACCCTTGATGAGAGTTCTAGATAAACAGGAAATTACAAAGCAGTGTTACAATACAATAAAAAAAAAATAGAAAAAAAAAAAGGTCAATAAGAGTGTCGGGGTCTGCTAAAAAATCTTTGCAACCATATTTCAGGATTCTGAGAAAGTTTCTGTTGGGAATTCTAATTCTTTATTTCAGATATCATATAAGGCCTCTGGACCACAATACAAAGAACAAATATATACAATAACGTAAGATTAACAGATTGTTAAAACAATAAAAAAAAGTCTTACATTATAACAAAAATTGAAATAATGAGGTTGGTGGAGAGAAATCAACTTGGAGTACAGAGAACCTAGTAATTATAATGTGGAACACGTGTTGTGAACCTTTTTCGCAAAACGAAATATGAAAAAGGTTCACTGTGGTCAATATTAAAAGCCTACTGCAAAGTAATTACAAAAAAAAAAACAAAAGAACAGTAGACAAGTTTTGCATAATAATTTAAATAATAGAGAATTTTTTTTTTTATCACAATGTTTCCAAAAATAAGTCTCTTTCCTTTGTTGCAGATGCAAGATATCTAGTGAGTGCGCAAATAGAGCGTTTTTGGCCGTTTTTCAAACATTTTTCCTTGTAACAGCATGTAAGAATTTGTCTATCCTTTTTATTGAATTAATAGTCAGAAACATTAACACTTAATTTCCATGAATTTCAGTTTCACTTCTGTATATTATAAATACTAGACGGTTTCGCAGCTGCCATGTTTTAAAGCTACGGAAGTTCGTTCACTGGTTTCAAATTACAACGGTTCCCGAACCGTCGCATAGCGAACATAGCCAATACGGGTACCACGGTTATGTCGGACTTTTAAATTAACTCACTTGATAATAACTGTTTGTTATTGACACCAAATTATAAAGTATTTACTTTACAATATCTATTTAGTTAATCTAGTGAACGCTATGTTTAATTTACCATGCTGTTACAAGAAAAATGTTTGAAATACGGTCAAAAACGCTTTATTTGCGCACTGGAATGGCCAAACTTTTCAAATTCTCACCGCTGACCATTGTTTCGACGATGGTTAGGTGGGAAAGCAGCCAGTGGCTTGAAAAGAATATTGTGCGGAGTACTGGTAAAAGAAACTCCAGGAAAGCATGGATAGGTGCACTGGCCGCCGTGATATAACTGAAATAATGTTGAAAATGGCGTTAAACACCATACAATCAATCAAACTATTCACAAAAGTTGATGTATTGAAAGCGGGAGTTAAGCAAGACAAGAAGGTTTAGTATCAATATGAGACCGTCCCGAATCTTGTACGGTTAGCATCATGGATTCCTGTCTAAAGAACCAATTAAGCTGAACGTAGCTTCCCGGCCCCCGTTTTATCAACTGCCGTACGTCAAATCGTAGCTAAGGGTCCGTATTCACCAATCATTCTTAAGAACATTCTTAGTCTTATCCTCCAGATTTTTCCAATTTTGAAAGTAACACAACTTCTTACTGACTATGCCAAATGGTTTTGCCAATCAGAAGCTGTGTTACTTTCAAGAAAATCTTGCACAATAAGACAAACAACGTTCTTAAGGATGGTTGGTGAATACGGACTCAGATAGGACACACGTCAGAATTTGCGATCATGAACCATTTCATCCACAAAATCACATCTACGATGATGTAGCATTTGGATGTAAGGCTGTCGTAACTTGGTGCCAGCGCGTTAAAAAGGGCGACCGTCTTTTTTGGCGACGTGAGTGCTCCTCAAACCTATCATTGAGGAAACAGACGATCTGCAGAAGTGTAAATTACTGCTAGATATAGAGTGGTTACTTTTAGCGTCTTACGACCGAAGACAACCTTAGCTACGCCCACGGACTTGCAACAGTGTTCATAAAACGGATTTATGTGGGACTAAGTTCGGTCGTAGCCTAAATGTCCGTCTTAATGTACGATCTTACGTGCAACCGACGATTTTGATAAAACGAGCTCTGATTTGATAACGTTATGTTCACCGATTAAATCTAAATAAGTAGTCTAAGATACAATTTCCAAAATCTGTCCTCAGATTGGTTGATGCGAGAAAAAAAGGCTCAGTCAAGCATAAGACTAATTTCTGTACCTGAGAATTAAACCTGTATTTGAAATAAATCATGGGTAATCAGCGACGTTTTATTGCTTCTTATCTATCTTTTTTTCCCTCAAAATATAGGTTTAAATTCATGCCTACAGACATTGTGAACCCTTTTCAAAACAATTCGATGTTTTACTACCCTGAAGAAGGGTTTTGAAAATAAAATGTGGAAAAAGGAAATGCTGGTAGCCTTTTCATACAATATTTTCGGTCCTTTCATAGACAGACCCCAATATTGCAGCCACATTTAAGTAACCCTTTACAATGCCGCCTTTTAACGACCCTGGAAAAGAAGCCTTTTGAAAAAATTGTGGGAAAAGGAGAAAATATTGGTAACCAGCATTTTCTCCTTTTCCCACAATGTTTCTATACTATCAAAGAAAAATTGAACCGTTTGAGTCACACTGAAATTGACGTCTGCAAATACTCTCAATTTAGACAAGGCTAAAATTTTGTCGTCTGGTAAAGGGGTAGTCATATACAATTGATTTCAGTGTGAAGAATTCCAAAATGTCGCATCTTAAAGAAAAGGGTGGTTTTCGTCTGACGTTAAAGCTGACAAATGACCTTTTATATGGCTGACTGGTCCTACATTTGAGTTGCAGACAGAGCTTTTAACGTGGTTCCTCTGAATTGAAATAAAAGTAATAATATTGAGGCCAGCAGTGTCAGAACCTTTTTTTGTAATACAAAAACCCGTTTTATTACAAAAGTGGTTCTAACACAACAGAGAAGATGTAGTGCGTCATCCTCTCATATCAAAAGTTCTGAGTACATGTACATGAACCCTTCAGTGAGCGGGTCATTCCTTTGAACTGCCAATTTCGAGGAGCAAGAACTTGTAAGGTTTCAAGAAAGCAGTGATCGAGAGTGATTGGGATGGGCAGCAGAACTTGTTAAAATAGATGAACTATGGTCTGGCTGACGGGGTTCAATACATTACCGAGATGCATCATACCAAGCAAGTCATTACATAATTATAGATCCCTAAATCCATTTTATTTACATGTACCATCCGACGGAATCATTAGGTATATAGGTCCTTCGACAAGCAGGAAACTTAAAGATGGCAAAATATTTCAGGCCCATGTCAGCCTGCGCGGACTGCCGAGGCTGATATGTAGCCGAGAAGAAAATAAAGTAATGTTGACACAGTCTTAAAACACGATGCAGACAGTTACTTGGACATATACACAATAGGAGGGTAATGCCTACAATTTCTAAACCATTGAACACTCTGAATGTGTCTCAAGTGTCTCACAGACTAGAAAATATTTTACTGGAGACAAGCTGTCGAATGCAGGTACATAAAAGTCAAATACGTAAAGTAATAGTTAAGTGATCCTATCCACATCTTCCCTCTAATTATAGACGCTACTTATGTGATGTTAAGCCGAAGATTGCCGTAAATTATGATTTACAGTGTCTAATTCTGACTCTAAACCGATCTCATCCAGTGCTCTGGAACTTATTAATCTGGCGATCGTGGTCAGCTCAATTTATTGACTTTGATGTCTCCTTTTAACACACGTGCGAACTTGAACGAAAGGTACAGGGTGATATGTTCTATATTTATTATTAGTATGGAAGTGCCATATTTAACTTGTAACCCCGCACGACAGTTCTTGGGTTTTTATCGTCACTCGTGCACATGACGACAATGTCGTTATTCTAAGGAACACATTCACTCTACCAATGTCTTTATTGTCTGGTGCAAATTCACGCATCTGATGGATTCCTTTTGATGGGCAAATTTACTCTACTAGTCTACTGTCTTTACTCTGAGAAGCAAATTAACACAACTAATGTTCTTATCCTCAAGTGAAAATTCTGGGGTGCAAGTTCATGCTACTGATGTTTTTATTCTAAGGTGAAAAATTACGCTATTGATATATTTACTGTACTGTGCAAATTCCTCACGTTACTAGCGTTTCAATTCTGAAATGCAAAATAAAGCTAATGTTTTTTCTATGAGATGCAAATTCACGCCACTAATATGTCACTTCTATGATACAAATTTACGTTCCTGCTGTCCTAATTTTAAGATGAAATTCACGTTTCTAAAATTTTCATTCTGAACTACGATTTTACGCTCCTTATGCATCAATTTTCAAGCGCAGATTCACGTTATCAATGTTTTGTTTTGTTATTTTCAGGTGCAAATTTCCGCTCGTAATGTTCTGATTCTAAGATGGAAATTCACGCTACTAATGTTTCCATTCTGAGGTACAAATTCACGCTAATAATGTTCTCTATCCCGAGGTGCAAATTCATGCTGCATATAATACTTTTCTCCTGAGATGCATATGTTTTTATTCTGAGGTGCAAAGCTAGGCTACTAGTGTATTATCCTGAAGTGCCAAATTATTTAAAATAACAACTTAATTTCATATTCTACAAGTATTTGCAAACATATTTTTGTTCATTCTTAATCTTTCGGTTTTTTTTTTCAAGTTGTTAATATTCTAAGGCAGCTACGTTTCCCTATAATTGTTTATAATGCTGTTTAACCAGACAGACAAAATATACTGCAATTTGCACGATTTCGTTCTCAAAGTACCTGATATTGAGAATCTACGATTAGACTGCATGTTTCGTAATGGACGAGTACGATCGCCATAGACACATAACAGTCTTTTAAGTGCATTGAAGGTTATTTTCAACCTAGCGTGGTTTATTTATAGACGATCTTGATAGACACAGTCCAGAAAGTGCATTGAAGGTTGTGCTCAACCTACGATAATGTTTATCCATAGACGGTCTCGATAGACACAGTCTGGAAAGTGTGGTGAAGGTTGTGTTCAACCTGGGATGGTTTATTTATAGACGATCTCGATAGACGCTGTCCAGAAAGTGCATTGAAGGTCGTGCTCAACCTGGGATGGTTTATGTATTGTCGTCTCATTGTCATGTCTCGTTTATTTATTGTCGTCTCATTGTCATGTCTCGATTAACAACTTTCTTGTGTCAGTAGCTTTTTTTTTTTTTCAATACTTCTAGCCAAGTTGGCTTAATGCTGACGCACGACTTCTCATTTTCCGGAGTTTTCATTACTTTCTCATTTTAATGTCCCATTGTCCCAATATTTAAATATCTGTATATCGTTTTGGGCCTCACAGTGTTTGCATATTTTCTCACGAAAATCGTCATCACAGTCAAGCTTTTTTTCCTTTTCCAACAAATACTCTCTTTGTTCTGACCCCTAAGCTTCATTCTTGAATGATGTTACATGTATTCTCTTTTAAGCAATGATTCCCCCAACTTGATATTATAAAACTGCTAACCTCAAGCCCAACTCGCTAATTATAAAACTTTTTTTGCGTACAACTTCGGGCAGTCATTTTAGGCATTACCGGTTGTTATTGGAGAATCAAACCCACTCACCCTCCTCCAGGGAAAAAATTCTCTATCAGTCGGAAATATTCGCAAGACACTCATTTTATCGTTTAGTAGTCAGTGATCAGATATTAACCCTTGTCCTGCTAAATAAGTCAAACGAAGCCTTCAAGCCGATAGTAAAAACCCAAATAACGCTATTTCAAACTTATTCTTTTGGGGAAAATATCTCCTTATCGGACAGTGTAGATCCAAGATAAAATCTCACCGAATCGGACAGTCTGATTTTGATCTACATTGTTAGAAAAAGTGCCTTGAGTCTCTTTCAGCAGCCTTGGCTTAATAGATCAATCCTTCTTTTGACGGTTAACGCTGGAAGGGTATATCACAGCAGTCTATTCCGTTCTTGTTTAATTAGTAAATCTGTCTCATTGAGTCGAAGAAATATGGCCTTGCTTGACATTACATCAAAATTTTTGAAAAGGTTTGCAAGGACATTGGCATCCTTTGACGCACATGTTCGGTGTAAAGAAACAGAATCCTTTATAGTTCTATGCTTAGGGCCTCATAGTACAGAAACAGGCACTGAATCAGAATAACAATTTGCCTAGAGAAATAAACAACTACACGCACATATAGATATACCGCATAGACTGGACAGTCAGGTTCAAGTAAGTAGGTAGAACAGGTATTTGTGTAATTGCTCGGGCTTGAATGGAACGAAATTCCACCGTTTTGATCTTTCAAAAAGTCATTCTGGCTCATCGAGTGTAAGAAACTACACCATACGCATGTGCTTGGATTTGTTTGTTTTTTGGGAATACATGTTTAAAACCACGAATCATGGTGAGATAATACAAACATTATCGAGCTGGGTTTATAAATTATCTTGTCACGGTACGTGATTTTAAACATGTTATCCTAAACAATAATATAAACCGATAATGAAAGGTTTATCGAGTAAGAGCTATAACGTTACAAAAATAAACTAATGGTCGTTCAAAGCAACCGAAAGAATCAAATGGTCATTTACTTTGCCAACAAATCATATAATAACTACTTTTTACTTACCTTGAAGTTGTTTACATCCATGTTTAAATAAAAATAAGTCGATTGTCTATCACAGTGACTTCATGTTCCAAACTGCATGTTTTACACAGTTTTCATTGACGTCAGTTTTTTCAGTGTGTTTGGGCACTCAGAAGTGGAATTCGATTTCGGAAGCGTACTTTATTCACGAGACCATGAAACAGGGAAATTTTACTTGAATACACGATGTCCATAAAACTTTGCATCATAATAAATTCATTGTCCCACCACCTGACTGGAAAACTGATAATGTTCTAGAGTCGTACAGTAGTGAAATGTTGAAGATAATGTAAATGAGGCCGAACTTGTTTATTTCATTTACTGCCAATTCACGTGTATAATACTCGCATTTTTATACATTCTTTGGCCTTCTTGCTAATCATCATGATTACATCACGATCATCATCATCATCATCATCATCACCAACAACAACAACGTCGACGACGACAAAGGTCTTTGGCAATCACCGTATTCTCACTTTTCCAACTTGGACAAAGTACATTTTCTATGTTTGTTTGTCGATATTCAAACCGATCTATACTTTTGCATTATTGTTTTTCCTAACATAAAATTTATTATATCAAAACTGCCAAAGGCAGTCACGATTGCCTTAGTCATATATACAAAAATACTCGGTTCTGTGGTTCTGTGGTTTTTTTTTTTATTGTTTATTCTGCACTGTTATATCAATGGCACGAAATTACGTCCTTTACTCTTTACCACACAATCCCGGGTTTAAACAAGCCGGAGTAAAAAAAAAAACTTTTGAAAACATTGTGGGAAAAGGAGAAAATGCTGGTAACCAGCATTTTCTCCTTTTCCCACAATTTTTTCTCTACCATTTGAAAGACAATTTTGATGTTTTGAGTAATATCTAATTTGTCATCTGCGAAAGCTTTCGATTCGAACGTGTCATTTTCTTACCCTTTGGTATACAGTCAGCTCTTTCGCTGCCAACGAAATGAATTCGACTTTTTCGAGCTTTTAAATTTTTGCCCTCGCAGATGTGTACATTTTCTTTTTAAATCATGGCTTAGTATCAGGCAGCGGGCGGTGTATATTCAAGATCAGACTGCACGTCTTGTGCAGACGTCCGCAAAAGGTATATAAGTCGTCATTGGCAGTGAAAGAATCACTACGCCTCTACATCAACCGAATTCCGGGAAATGTCACCGTTAATCCTTTACTACACAACAAAAAAGTAGACTTGTCCATATTGAAAGCATTTGCAGACGACATTTTAAATCTGGCTGAAATGATGTTCTTCTTCTTTTTTTTTATAGGGAAGAAAACATTGTGGGAGAAGGAGAAAAAACCTGGTAGCCAGATTTCCTCCTTTTTCTACAATGATTTTTTTTTTTACTTCTCTCAATATAGACAAGATTAAGTTCAAAGTTTTGTTGTCCAGAAAACGGTTAAAGATCTGTCTATAAATGCCTTCGACCTCGAGCCATAATGTTTGTTGTTGAAATATTACTTCGTTTGATCCCTTACCGTACAGGCGATCTTGCGCCATCAAAATAGTGAACATTTAAACAAAATGTTTTTCTATTGAATAATATAGACAACATTGAAGGAAAACGAGCATTTGGTTGTTTTAAAGAACACTTTCTAAACCTTCTTTCCTTATTTTTCCAACAGTTTTCAAATTACACCAACCCCTTTGCCACACATTCCCGAGTGTTTACGACCTTAAACAAGAAGGCTTTTGAAAACAGCGTGTGGGAAAAGAAGAAATGCTGGTAACCAGCATTTTCTCCTTTTTCCACAATATTTCCCGCAATTTTAAAAACAAATCCCATCATTTTAGCTATATTAAAGTTGTTGTCTGCCAAAGCTTTCAATTTGGACAAGTCTAAAATTGTGTCGTCTATAGTAAAGAGTTAAAAAAAAATATGAATGCACTTTTCGTTTAACCCTTTACAACACAATCCCGACTTTTTACGACCCTGAGAAAGGAGCTTTTTGAAAACATTGTGGGAAAAGAAGAAAATGCTGGTAACCAGCATTTTCTCCTTTTTCCACAATGTTTTCTACCCTTCCCAAAACAAATTTCTATTTTAAAGTCGCATTTGTTTTGTTGGCTGCACATGCTTTCAATTTGGAACAGTCTAAAATTTTGTTGTTTGGTAAACTGTTAAAAAAAGTCGGTCTATCAAAAGTCGACTGTCTTAGATGATTTATGATACCAAACGTGTCTGAATTAACCCTTTCCCAAACGACAAATTTTGGACTGGTCCAAATTGAAAGAGTTTGCAGACGACAATTTTAAATTTGATGAAAATGGCAGAAAGTTCTCAAAAAGGGTAGAAAACACTGTGGGAAAAGGAGAAATTGCTCGTTACGAGCAATTTCTCCTTTCCCCACAGTGTTTTCAAAAGACTTGTACTGCAGATACGTGAAAACCAGGGCTTGTTTGGGAAAGGGTTAAACGTGGCACAAAGACCAGTCCTACCCGATTCTTTTAGATTTCTCGAAACAATTAAAGCCAGTCTCCCATTTATTTAGGTTCAACTCTTAACCACATAAACCCGAGTATTAACGACTCTGCTGAAAAGAGACTTTTGAAAACTTTGGAAAAAGGAAATGGAAAAAAATGCTGTTAACTAGCATTTTCTCCTTTTCCCAAAATGTTTTTTACCCTTCATACTGCAAATTCCAATGTTTTGGACACATTTAATTTGTCGTCTACAAGTGCTTGTTATTTGGACAAGTCTTAAGTTTTGTCGCGTAGTAAAAGATTTAATTGACATTTCAGTGTATACGGCCTTGGAATATAATAACAAGTAATTGGACGGGATCTAAAAATGTTTTTTTTTTCTGAGATATTTTCCTGTCTTTTTCTTTCCCTCTTTGTGACCAAAAAATTACTTGTCTAACAGCATTTTTTTCTTCTCACACCGCAGAACACTGCACTGATTTTGGTTTTGTGGGAATTAATTACGCTATCAGATGGGAAGAGCATTGTTGTTGCCAATGACATTGCCTTACTGCAGAGGGAGTTATATGCCTAACAGTAACTTTTAACTCTTTACAAAACGACAAAATTTTAGACTTGTCCAAATTGAAAGCATTTGCAGCCGACAAATTAAATGTAACTCAAAATGTTGGATTTCTCTCGAAAAGGGTAGAAAATATAGTGTAAAAGAAGAAAATGCTGGTTACCAGCATTTTCTCCTTTTCCCACAATGTTTTCAAAAGCCTTTCCTCTCTTGGGTCGTTAAAACTCGGGATTGTTTTGTAAAGGGTTAAAGATACATCCATACTCGTTTTTTTTTTTCCAGTTTCAACCCACTTCATCTTTATTTTATCAAACTATAATCATTCTGGCATGTTCATGCCAAATGTTGCCCCTTGAAGGTTCCAATGCTGCATAGATTACGACGGATATAAAGTGTATTTCATTTTCTGGAGCTCATTGAAGAAATCAGTTATGACGATTCCGGTTTTTAATCAAAGACATCAGATATATGTATTTATCCCTTACAGCATATAAATCGGTAATTTATCTACATGTATATTTACACTGCTTACTAATTCTGAACCATTCTACAGTCTGTCAAATTTTAACAGCGTGTTTTTGGAGAGGTCATCAGACCTCTCCAACAGTGGTGAGTTTAAAAGGCAGACTGCCACAGAAATTGCTGTCTAAATCCATTTGTTTTTGCGAAATTTTTCTGATACACAGTCTATTTCGTCATGGTTTTATAAACAAACCGAAATCAAAAAACTGAAATGGGAAAAAAACGTTTTCTTTTATATGACGGATTTCCGAAAAGATTTATTATGCTATATCGATAGTAAATGATCTCTCCAATAATTGCAATTTTTCATTAAACAAATAAATCTATGCAGAGGGAAAAAAAATTCGCTAAAAAAAAAATGAGAAAGAACACCGCGGAAAAAGATCACGTGACTTGATACTATGTGGAGAATTCGTACCCTGGAGAACTCGTACCCTAATCTCGAGAGCACGAGTTCTCTGGAGAACTCGTACCCCACAAATAGATAGAAATAGGTTGATCAGTATGTTTTCAAGTTCCATTTTTCAAAACTGACTAGATTCTAGCATTTTTCTGTTTTATTAAAAAATTCTATGGATTTATAATGATATAGATTTGATGAAATAACACACAGAGCTGCTTCTATTATGCGGGATTGCGAGAATCCTGCGAAAATCAACTTAGGAGCGCGAAAGAAAGTCGTGCCTCTTCGCCCTACTTACCGCACACCTCAAAAGAGTCTGTGGTCCTTTGATTTTGGGCGGATTGCGCAGGCTGACATGGTCGATACTTTTTGCAGATGCATTAAGCACCCTTTTCTCAGAGCATGGCTCATTTATCTACTTTCTTAAACTTTTAACGTTTAGACAAACAACCTCTTCATTTTACATGTCTGCAGCAGACAACTTTTCAAAATATTGTGGAAAGAGGAGAAGCTGTTAGTCACTGCAGTTTCTCCTTTTGTCACAATGGTTTCCATCACATCAAAGCACCATCTTCCACATTAATTATCAAAGTTTAAATTGTCGTCTGCATGCTTTTTCTGTTTGGGACAGTCAAAAAATTGTTGTTTGTTAAAAGATTATAAAATGTTACATTTATTTTTAACATGTCTGGTACTAGTATTATGAATAGGCCACCTTTATTTGTTG
This sequence comes from Tridacna gigas, assembly GCA_945859785.2. Taxonomy (NCBI): domain Eukaryota; kingdom Metazoa; phylum Mollusca; class Bivalvia; order Cardiida; family Cardiidae; genus Tridacna; species Tridacna gigas. The sequence continues at coordinate 45,334,136 of OX244039.2, read as the reverse complement.
TTATCAGGTAAGATTCTTGCCTCTTCAGTGGAATTAGCATATTGTATCAAATTTTAATTGAACGATTTCTCCTTTCCAAAAAAAAGTTTGGCTTATCTGAGCGCACATTACAAACATTCATTAGAGGGTTGTTCCTTTCGAAAATGAGCTAAATTGGATAATCATCTTCAGTTTTGTGTCCTTTAATTTTGAAAAAAAATATGCATTTCTGAGCATGTTAATAGCATATGGCCTCCAATTCCTAGAATATTATAACAATGTGGAACATGTACTGTTTTGTGCTTTTACACCAGCAAGATTGAAAAAAAAGAAGTTTTTTCTCATTCATTTAATGCCTAACTTGTTTCTTTACATCTACCAAAATATATTGAAATCAAAAGCCAATAAACTATTTGAAAACATTGATGCCGACCTCTCCTGGCTTCTTTTTCAAAGAAGCCAACTTGTCTCTGTAGCTGTAAGGATGTACTGTATCTTTAGATAAATTCTCCTTCTGTAACACTCGTTCGACAACAGCAAACAAACAACAACAACAGCATCAACAAAAACACAAATTACAAACAAACAAACAACAATTATTTGATTCAGTCTGTATTTCAGAGTTCCCTTGGCCTTGCTTTATATAGCGCAAAGTCCTGTTTATTGCAGTGTTGTGTACAATATTACTGCCTGTTTTTAGCATCCAATGTTTTTATTTCTTAAACGCTGAATTGATTGAGATGACCTTGTCAATAAGGAAAAACAACCAAAAAAGTGTGCTAATCTATTTTTCTTATTGGCAGAATATGTTACATAGAAGCGGACAGTGTAGATCAAGATCAGACTGCACGTTCTGTGCAGTCTGATCTTGATCAACACTGTGCAGTCTGATCTTGATCAACACTGTCCGCATTATAGAAACTACACCGGTTACGGCGATGTAAGGTTTCACCATCAATGTGTTTTTATCTGGTCTGTATATTTCAGTGCAACGCCGGCCTTGCCGTATACAAAATGTTCAACTCCCTACAGAATGATCCTCCCTACCACATGTTACTCGGGGCCGGCTGTTCTACAGAATCCGAGGCCACCTCGTCTGTCTCCTACCTATGGAACCTCACACAGGTAAGTCTGTTGCTATGCTTATAAATACTAAGCCTCTTGCCGAGCTCGATAGCTTAATCGATAACGAGCATGGCTTGAAATTGTCTGGATTACCTGCCCCTACCACTACGTTATAAGGTCAGGCAAAGCGCAATAATGGCCGCCTCCATGGTGACCTCAAGCTTAGCCCTATATGCTTTCCTGGTTTTTTTTTTTTTTTTCCAATTTCACGTGATCCAGTTTGATTAGTGAATAAAATGAGATCCATTTGTGAAAAATATAAATTACCCAATCTAAAACGTGCTTTTGGGGCATGGTTTAAATATATATTTGACTATGAATCATTTTAAAAGTAGCCCTATTTTCGGACATTATATCGGTTCATTGAGATTTCGGATACTTAAAGCATTTCTGATACGTAGTTTTTCTCGCTAAATAAGAACGAAAATTAAAAAAAAAAAAACTAACTGCCATTACCTTTTTAAAACCGATCTGTTTTCACTTAAGTCTATAGTTGGATTTTATCAAGTGAAATAACAATAATCCGTTACTTCTGCATATTACAAACGGGGCCCGCCATTATTGCGCTTTGCCTGACGTACTTTTGAAGTACGGCGGGGTACCAGACTAGGCTTGAAACTATTAGGTCGCTTGTTGCCCACTCGCCCACATTCTTTTTAAGGATTTGCCGCGTCCAGGTACCGCAGCCGGTAGCGTACAGGACTTGAGAAGAGGGGATCACGGGTTCGAATCCCCAGCTTGGCCAATTTCTTTCCGAGAATTGATGAAAGCCATTGCGACAACGGAATCCCTCCTCGTTCACCGCTGATCATTGTTTCGACGATGGATGTGATGAAAAGTAGCCAGTGGTTTGGGAAGAAAATATTGTGCTAAGCACTGGTAACAGGAACTCCGGGAAAGCATGGATAGGTACACTGGAAGCCGTGATATAACTGAAATAACGTTGAATACGGCGTTAAACACCACGAAGTCATTCAGTCAGTCAGCCAGTCAGTCAGTCAGTCAGTCAATTTTAAGAATTGATCATTGGCATTTTGATAGGATGCATGCTTCTCCTACCGCTGAGGATTATCTTGACTATGTTTATATGGAAAGGGAGTCAGTTGCTTGGAAATGATTTTGTGCAAAGTACCGAAGAAAGAAAGAAAGAAAAGAAAGAAAGAAAGAAATAGATGAACTTCAAAGAAAGCGGGGATAAGTGAACTAGATGCTGCGATATAACTGAAATAATGATAACACTGAAAAGAAAAAAAAAAAAGAAACCTCCGTGAATATTGCGATAGTGCTGATACTTTCATTCCGGCTTTCGCTTAATAGTTTGGTTCATCTAGAAAAAATGCACTTGTTAGCCATTTACCATGCAACCCCAAGTTTTAACGACCCTGGGGAAATATCCTTTTGAAAACCTTGTGGGAAAAGGAGAAAATGCTGGTAACCAGCAAGGCTTTCTAAACTTTCACAGACAGTTACCATCATTTCAGCTACATCTCTTTGTTGTCTGCAAGTACTTTCAATTTGAACAAATCTAAAATTTTATTCTTTAGAAAAGGGTTGAATGTAACAGTAGTGTATATATGTGTGTTTCAGAAAAAATCTGCTCTCAATAACCACCACTTATAAAAAATGACTCCAACCATCTCAACCACAAACTTAAGAAAATTTGTCTTTAAACACACATCAACCACAAAACAGAAAAAAATAAACTTATAAAAAATGACCCCAACCATTTCTAACCACAAAATTAAAAAAATTTGAAACAGAAAAAACAAACCCACGATTAAGAAAATGTTTCAGAAAAAATAACCTCACAACAACCACAACATATAAAAAATGACTCCAACCATCTCAACCACAAAATTAAGTAAATTTAACTTCAAACACACATCAACCACAAAACAGAAAAAACAAACCCACGATTAAGAAAATGACTAGCCCTTATATAATAAAAGAATATAACAATATAAAACATATTATCAATTTCATGTAACATTAAGCATGCTCATAAAATTAAAATAAAAATGTGTATTTCATGGTATCTTAAACCATATATCACACATTTTAAACTAATTATAAATACCAATATGTAATATACCACCAATTGTAAAATATTACATAACACACCCACACACCAGTTAACAGACACACCAACTAACTCTTTAACCAGACACACCAACTAACTCTTTAACCACACACCCCAGTTAACCATTTAACTAGACACACCAACCAACCAGACACACCAGCTAACCAGACACACCAGCTAACCAGCTAACCAGACACACCAGCTAACCAATACACCAGCTAACCAGTTACTTAACTAGTCAGCAAACCCTTACATCAGACAATTGCTTAACCTTTTTCCCACCCTATCAACCATTGCATCATGCTATGGCTAACCGGCTTATGAGATAGTGGGTGGCTTAAGATTTTGGTAAAAAATAAAAAAAAAAAAAAAATAAATAAAAAAATAAAAAAAATAAAAGAAATAAAAAAAATAAAAATTAAAAATTGACTTAAGTAAAAAAATTATGAAGATAAATAATATTTTAAAACATATGATGGAAATTAGAACAGAGCCTTATGATTTAAAAAACGACTCTATTTTACTTACAAATTGTGTTTGTTGTAATAGTAAATTAGAAAAAAAGTTAAAAAGAAATGAAGGATATTTAAAAAGAGAGTGTAGCAGTTGTAGTTATGATGATAGGCCTTTTGGATGGTGTAGAAGAGATAAAAGTCCTTGTAGATGTGAGTGGGGTAAAAAAGATGTTTTATATATAATTTGTGATACATGTAATTCACCTAAATGTATTGAATGTGGTGAAAAATTTAATGATAAATATGATTATCAAAATAAATGTAAAGGTAAAGACTGTAATAAATTTATTTGTCAAAAATGTTTATCTCCACCATGTATTAAATGTGGTAAAAAGTATGGTTTTAGTAATGGAGTTTATAAAGAAGGGGATAAATGTAGTGATTGTATCAAATATGAAAAATTTAAACAAAAGTGGGAAGGAACAATAAAAGATAGATTAGAGCTTCATGGTGTAATAAAACTAAAAAAATTAGCAAAAAAGAAAAACTTAAAAGGTTATTCTAAACTTTGTAAACATGAGTTAATAGTTAAATTAGTTCCTCTTACAACTAAAGATGATTTTCCAATTAGATAAATATTTAACCTTTTACTGGGTTAAATATTTTTTACAAGTCTAACTCTATTAGTATCGTTAAATATGCATTTTTAGCATTAGGGCTATCTGTCCTTGTTATAAAGTTTATAACATCACATTGATCCAATACTAAAGGTTGTGGAAAAACAATACAACTACAACCTTCTCCTTGCTTTTTTATTATGGAGTAATCAACCTGTTCAACTCCATTTATGACTAAATTAACTTTTACCTCTTCTTTTAGAATACCATTACCTCTAACAACCATTAAAGTTCCTCTTATAATTCTACCAGGAGCAGACAAACAATAACCCCCTATCCCATGGCTTGCTCCGGAGCTTCCATTACCAAACGAAAACTCATAACTACCATTTGTTAAAGGACCTTGTTCCTCCGCACATACGCTTATAATAGGTTTAAGAAGCGTTACCCTTTCATCCACATAGGATTTTGTTACTAAATCACCATCACTTTCCGGTTCCTTACCATTTACTAATCTATTACCTCTTAAGTTTATATCTGTTACAACTGAAAATGAACCATCTGGATTTTTTCTAATAGCACCACCATTATCAACATAATTTTTATTAGCAGCAGCATACAGCTCTTCAGGATTTGATAAACTAGTGATTGAGTTACCACCCATATCTATTTTACCAGCTATTGAAAAAGACCCATCTTGGTTTTTTGTTAAAGCCTTTTCACCTGCGGTAGCTATCTCAAAAACACTATCTACGTAAAGTTTATTTGCTGCTTGGTTATTTTCAATTGGAGAAGCAACAAAATTAATTCGACGGTTACCCATTGATATTTCTCCTATTGAAGTATAAAAGTTATCATTAGGGTTATATAAAAATGGTGTGGATTTACTATCAACATACCCCTTTGTTGCAACATCATCAGGCTCAGCTGGTGACAGAACGTTAATTAACCCATAATTCCTCATATCTATATTTCCTGTAGCAATAAATTTTCCATCATTACGTTTAACAATAGCACTTTCTCTACTAACCTTATCCACATAACTTTTTGTAGCAGCATCATGAGGTTCTTCAGGGTTAAAAAGATTATGTATTTTTTTAAAACCCATATTGAAAGAAGCAGTAGCAATAAAATTTCCATTTTCTTTTAATAGTGCTGATTCATGGCTACCCCCTGCTGTATTATCAACATAATCCTTTGTTGCAACATCTTGAGGATTTACTGGATTACTAACCCTTGTTAGCGTGTTACCATTCATATTTATAGAACCGGTAACTGTGGTTGTTCCATCTTTACGTAAAAGATTATTACTTATGTAAGCGAGTGACACACCATCACCGCTTGTTTTAACCTCATCCATTCTTCCAAATTTATCAACAGGCATTTTTAATATCACTAAAAAAGTTTATTTAAAACATTTTGAAATTTATTACCTAAACCCAACTCTTTAAGAATGTACAAACATAAATGACCACAAAATACATCACCAGTATGCTGTAATTGGTCTGTATTGTAGTATATTGGTGTTTTTAAATAGTCTATAACTTCAATAGGTGGTTGGATACCATAACTATCAAAATAAATTTTTATTTTTCCATTCTTAAACCATGCAACCCAATGCGTGCCAGGTCCTCTGCTATCATCAAGGTTTAATATACCACATTCTTTATTTTTTACTTTTTTAGGTAGGTTATCTCTTAAAAATATTCCTCTAAAATTTTTTATTTTTAATTTTTTTGCGGCATCCTCAAGTTCAAAATTACTTAAAGGTTTATTTTTTAAAGTTATATTATCAATTGTAATATCTTGCATTTTTTATATAATTAAATATTTACAATAGCACTATTATCAACCCATGAATTAAATTCATCAGAATAACCTTTCCACTTTACAAGAGATTTCTTTTTTCCTTTTTTAATAATCTTTTCTATCCTATACAACTCTTGACTCGTTTTTTGTAGTTCAGGTTCATAAAAGGAACCTTTTATTTCTTCACCATTTAAATCTTCAATTTTATATGTTACAGGTGATGTATGTTTTACTTCTGAAACTGTAAAAACCTCTTCAGTCCATCTTGTGGTATAGCCTTTTTCAAAAGTCTTTTTCTTTTTACTTATCCTTACTTTGTCTCCAACAGAAAACTTTGGTTTGATATCTTCTTTTACTTGATTATAATCAGGATACAATGTTTTCCAAACTTTATTTTCATTCTTTTTCTTACTTGCTTCAGTTGGTGTCATCTTAATAGAAGAATGCTTTGTGTTATTATATTCTTTAACAAGATTTGGTAACACGTTAATATAAACATTTGTTGAGTGAGCAGAGAAATACTTCCACATTTTTTCTTTCATTGTTCTTATCCATCTCTCAACAACACTTGATTTTTCCTCGTTTTCAGTGGAATATAATTCAATCAAATCTTTAACATCTTTGTTATAAAACTCTTTACCTTTATCAACCCACATTTTCTCAGGTTTTCTTTCCTTAAAAATACTCTTCAATGCTATAGAAACAGATTTTCCTGTTTTATCTTTTAGGGGGACCAGCCAACCATATTTTGAAAAGATATCAATAACAGCAAGAAGATATTTTACACCATGATTAAGTTTAGAAAATGCTTGCATATCTACTAAATCAACTGCCCATATCCTATCGATACCCCCTACTCTTACTCTTCTTTTCTTAAATTTTCTTTTTACTGGTTTATGTAATTCTTCTGCTAGCGTTATATTTTCTAAATTTTTTTTTTAATACCCATACCAAATCTTTTCTTGGTTCCTATCAATGAAGAAACCAATCCTCTTTCCATTTTTTCCTTAATTGTTGGATTATAGATACCTTTTAACTCTTTAAGCATATTAGCATCACAAACAGAATTTCTTGTTGCTGTGTCATCATGTTTAAGATAACATATATCATGATGATATGCTGCTTTATCAACACGATTTACAGGCTTTGACCATTCTTTAGGTGTTAAATCAGGATTTAATCTTTTCTTTAACTTGGTACCAGGACCAGTAAAATTATGTCCTGGTAAGTGCATTTCAACAGGTAAGTTATTGATAACCTTGTTTAACAATGATCCACCCTCCATATCTATTTTAATAAACTGAGTTTTAGTTGTTCCACATTCTTTACATTTACCCTTTTTCATATTTCTTCCATTTTTACTTACACCATAATTTAAATCAGTTGTTTCAGTTTGTTTTTTACACTTAACACAATACATTTTTATATTAATTAATTTTTTTTAATATAAAATATGGATATTGTTAATCTATCATGGAATGAAGCATTAGCAAAAAGATTTAACCACCCCCTTTTACCAAGAAGTATTAGAGGTTTAATAGTTGGTAAATCAGGATGTGGTAAAACTACACTATTACTTAATCTTTTGTTACGTCCCGATTGGTTAGATTATGATAACTTATGTGTTTTTGGTAAAAGTTTATTTCAACCAGAATATCGTATATTAAAAAAAGCATTTGAAGAAGAAATACCAAAAGAATATATATTGAGATTATTTTCATTTAAGGATGAAGTACAAAGAAATGATATTTCTCCTTTAGCATTAGTTGAAGAATGGGCAAAAACAATTAATGAAAAATCTAATATTATCTGTGAATTCTTTGAAAATGCAAGTGATGTACCAGACCCAAGAAATTTAAATGCAACAAATAAAAACTTAATGATATTTGATGATTTACTTTTAGAAAAACAAGGTAAATGTGAAAATTATTATGTTCGTGGAAGACATAGTAATGCTGATTGTTTTTATCTTGCACAAAGCTTTTTCGAATTACCTAGACGAACCATAAGGGGAAATTCTAACTTAATTATACTTTTTAAACTACCTAAAAAAGATCAAGTAAATATTTATACTGATTATGTAAGTGAAGATATGGAACTTACTGAATTTAGAAATTTTTGTAAAAAATGTTGGAATGAACCTCATGGGTTTGTTGTAATTGACTTAACAAGTAATGTAAATAATGGTAAATATAGATGTGGTTTTGATAATTTTTATATGCCAATGAATTGTAAATAAAAATTAAATTATATCTTAACAAAAAAGATATAATTTTTAAACATATTAAAACTTTAATTTAAAAATATAAAATGGAAGCAGAATTACTTGAAAAAATAGTAAAAAACACCGATCGTAAATCTTCATTTCAAATTATTGTAAGTAACAACATTGCTAATTTTACTACAAGATTTACACCACCACTTCAACTTGAACGTGATAAAAAATATGAAGTAGCATTGGTTAATCTTGAAACTTATTATTCATTTCCAAATATTATCAATAGTAACAATGTGTTTATTTATTCAACTGATGGCGGAGCAACATGGGTAAAAATCAGGTTACCAGCTGGATCATATGAATTAGTAGATATTAATGATTATATACAACAAGAAATGAAGAAAAAAGGACATTATGATCAAAATAATGATGATTACTATATTAGTTTATCTGCAAACACAAACACATTAAAATCAGTTTTAATTTTACAAAATAATTATGAAGTTGATTTTAATCATAAAAAAAGTATTGGTAAGGTATTAGGATTTAACAGAGCAAAATATACTAGAGGATTTCATGAATCAGAAAATTTAGTTAATATCTTAAGTATCAATAGCATATTAGTTAATATTGATTTAATATCTGGTAGTTATGTAAATGGTTCTCAAAGAAACACAATTTATAGCTTTTTTCCAAATGTTGCTCCAGGTTATAAAATAATTGAGTCACCAGTTAATCTGGTATACCTACCTTTAACATTAGATACAATACATGATTTAAACGTAACGCTAACTGACCAAGATGGAAATGTATTAAATTTAAGAGGCGAAACATTGACAATTAGATTTCATATAAGAGAATCACGTTAAATATAAAATGACAAATTACATTACAGTTAAAGTAAATATATCAGAAGGGCAAAAGAAAAAGCTACAACATGCTGTTAAATCAAGTTGCCCTGTAAGTATTAGATTAAATCATGATGATCTAGAAGGTGAAGATTTAATAGCTGTAACCGGATCACAACTAAACAAATTAAATAAAGCATTAGAGGGAGGCAAAGGGGTGACCATTAGAATGACAATTAAACAACTTAAACACAATATGAAAGTAGAAGGTGGTTTTTTACCATTAATTGCAGGTCTCGCATCAGCTGCGTTACCCGTATTAGCAAAAACTGTGTTACCTGCTTTAGGTGTGGGTGCCTTAACTGGTTTAGCATCAACAGGAGTTCAAAAAGCAATGGGTAACGGATTGTATCTTAAGAAAGGTGGTAATATTTGTCAAGTTGAAACTGATGGTGAAGGTTTATATCTTAAACCATACAAAGGTAAAGGGTTAAAAAATAAAGGTGAAGGATTGTATTTAAAACAAGGTGGAAAAATTTACGATGGAAAAGGTCTTCTTTTAGGACCAAATAGTCCATTTGCTAATATTCCTATATTAGGTGCAATATTGTAATATTAAAAATATGTATGTGCATAAATTTGGAAATATACCTAAAATGGTTCAACCAAAAACTATTTTTTGGAACCCTGTAGAAGTTAAGCATCCAGCTAAAAAAGTTAATCCTGTTACTTGGGATGTTTTTTCTCAACAACCTCTAATATTAAAAGCTGGTGAAACTAAGACCATTGTTTTAGGTTTTGGTTTTATGATGAGTAGGGGTGCCGTTTTTATTTCTCTATCATTTAACTTAAAAATTAAACAATTAAGTATTACAAATGAGGTAGTGTTGGAGGAAACCCCAGATGTGGTTACCACAATTACAAACAACTCTGGTAATCTATTAAAAATTAATGAAGGTGAATTTTTGTGTCGTCTTTACTATTCTATTTAAAAAAATAGTTGTAATTAATAAAATGGAACTAAAAGAAAAGATTTATCCAGTATTATCAGAACCACGAAATATACCAAATGCTCCATCATTAGAACCTATAATATCAGCAGAAGATAATGGTCAATCCTTTAGACTATAAAAAATATCAGAAATTCAAACATTTCTTGAAAATGAAGTTAAGGTTAGAGAGCAGTTATGTAAAAAGTATTTAAAGATCAGTAAATCAGTTGATAACGTTGAAACAGGACTAACTGTGGTAGCTTTAGGAGCAGGAGGAGGTGGAATAGCTTTACTAAGTACCATTGTAGCAATTCCAGCAACGATAGCTTTAGAAGGTTGTGCCTTAGCTGTTGGTCTTGCTGCAATTGTTAGTAAATTTGTGGTTAGAAGAACTAGAACAAAATCTGAAAAACATCTTCAAATTAAAATGTTAGCTGATGCAAAGTTAAATACACTATTTACACATATATCTAAAGCTATCAGTGACAACAATGTAGAACATTCAGAATTTACTTTAATTATGGATGAATTGGAAAAATATAAAACAATGAAGGAAGAGATACGAGTTAAGTCAAAGAAAAAAAGCAAGCTAGAGGATCAAGAGAGTTTAATAGAAAAGGGACGAATAGAAGCACGGGAGGAATTTAGGAGACTAGTAGAAAGAAACAATGGTACCCATTAAAGTTAAAACTAAAACCACCTAAGTTTAAATGTTCTTGTGCTTGTGAGATAGGTAATACTGATTAAAAAATAAGATAAAAAATTTTTATATTCCTGAATGAAGAAAAAATGTTTATTTTCTTGTAAAAGAAAATAAAAATAAAAATTTTTTCTTTGAGCAAGATAAATGATAAACTAAATATTTTATAAATAAAAAATGTCTTTTATAAATGTTGATTATAAAACAAGAGATAAGATGGTAAAAGATTATCTTTTAAGAAAAAAACTGGTTCGTGATAGGTTACTTGCTGAAAGAGTAGGTGATATTGAACTACAACAAAATCTAACTAAGTTTTTTAAACCCTTAACTAAATCACAAAAGGAGATACAAGAAGAAGCATCTAAAAATATTGGTAGGTATCAACTAGAAGCAGCTAGAAGAATTACTGAGGGATTGGTACCTATTAGGGAGGGAATTCAACAATTACCAGGAGTAATTACTGAGGGATTGACACCTATTAGGGAGGGGATTATTCAATTACCTGTTCAACTTTCTAAAGAAATGATGACTAGTCAATTATCAACTACAGAACTTCCTTCTTATCATAAAGTTAAGATAGAAAAAAATAAAGAAGAAATTAATCATTTTGTTGAAGTTTTTAGTGAAAAATTTACACAAAAATATAAAAATGATTTTGATAATGTTCTTAGAATAGTTTTTGATGAAAATTTTGGTATATTTAAATTTGGTAATAAAGAAATTTTTTTAGACCCGAATGATGAAGGTTTTTTTTATTTTGAAGAAAAAAGATATCCTGCTAGTAATGGGTTATGGGAATTGATTTTATCAAAAGATCCAAAAAATTATACTAAAGACGATTTAAGAAATTATCAAGAAATGATTTATTTAAGTGATATTATGTTTGTGGATAATAATCGAAAAAGTTTTAAATTAAAAAAAGATGGTGAGGATGAAAAATGGAACAAAATAATTAATCCTGTTATTGAACACATTATTAAAGAAATGGAAACAACTGGTAAAGGATTAAGAAAAAAGAAAAAAACAACCATTGTTTTACCATCAGACCCCAACGCACTATTAGAAAGGTTTGACCTTTTAATGTCTAGCAAGGATGCAGGTCACACAGGTGTAAAAAATGAGTTGGTAAGTATTTGTGATGAATTAAAAAGACAAAAAGTATTAAATGTAAAAAGCTATAAAAAGTTAATGTCTATACTATAAAATGATTACATCACAAAAGAGAGGAGTTAAAAGAACTTATGCTTATGGTGGAGCAGGTATATTTGATACCTTAGCTAATTTTTTAAGTAGATTATTTACAAGTGGAGCGGTTAAGCAAATAGCAAGTTCCGCAGTTGATGTTGGTAAAAGTGTAGCTAAAGAAGGAGCAAAAAAAGCTTTAGAGGCAGGTAAAACAGCTGCAGTTGATGCTGGAACCAGATTAGTTAAAAAGGTTTTAACACCTAAATCTAAAAAGATTATTGAAAAATATAGTCAAGTTCCAACCATACCAACAATACAACCTGTTGAACAAAATGTAAGTTCATTGATTGATGGTGGAGCTGTTAATATACAATCAATGGTTAAGAAGTTAAACAAAAAAAGGGGAAAAGGAATTAAAACAATATAATTTTTAATTTAGCTTAAGTAATTAATATATTAAATAAAAAAGTATGGGAAAGTTTAAATTTATATTATCAGAATATAAAAAATATAATACAAAAAGAGTTGGTATTCTTTTTGCTAATTTTAAAATTACTGAAGATGATGAAATTGTTGAAGTAAATAATACAAGTTATGATTATAAAAAGGTTGTTATAAGATTGTCTCCTGAAAAAGCTGATGTTGTTAAGGAGTTTGAATATGAAGTAAATCAATATTTAGAAGAAAATGATATACCAAAGATAACTTTACTTTATGGTAATCGTATTTATCCAAAAGTAAGAAAAAATGTAAATGTAGAAAAACTTAAAACTATTAAACTCAGGGGTGTTTATGTAAATGATGAGAATAAATCATTTCCTCAACTATGGTTAGAAAATTAAAAACAAAACACAATTATAATTTTAACTTAAAAATTATAAATGTATATATAAAAAATGGATATTTTAAATGTTAAAGCACCAATTTTAAAAGATGATAGTATTGATGAATATGAATACTTTGAGTATGAACCTACCATAGGATCCAATTTAAACAACTCAGGGGGTAATATTAGGATTGATATAGGAAACAAGGATGTTTTTCTTCATCCTTCTGAATCATACTTAAGTTTTGAAGGTGAATTGTTAAGAGAAAATGATGCTCGTTATGATGGTAATGTTGCAAACGCCAATGATAATTTGGTTGCGCTAACAAATAATGCAATAATGTATTTGTTTAAAAGTATTAGATACCAACTTGAAGAGCAAGATATTGAGTATATTAATTATCCTGGTTATGTTAGTACGATGCTGGGGTTGTTAAAATATCCTGATGATTTTTCTAAATCACAAGGTTTAAACCAACTATGGTATAAAGATACTGGACTTAGAGCAAATAGAGATACTAATAGTGGATTTAAAGTAAGAAGAGATTGGATTTTTAGTTCAAATCCAGTTGGTTCATTTAATGTTTGCATACCATTAAAACATATATTTGGCTTTTGTGAAGATTACAACAAAGTAGTATATGGTATGAAGCATAGTTTAACCTTAACAAGAACAGGTGATGATAACGCTATTTTTAAAGCTGCTTCAGCCTTAGATGGTGGTGGAAATCCAACTAATAATTTTAGAGGAAAAGTTGTTTTAAGTAAAATAACTTGGTTTATGCCACACGTAACACCTGAACTTGGTAATAGATCAGAACTTTTAAAATTTATTGAGAAGAAAGAAAGATTTCCTGTTGGGTATAGAATGATTCAATCAGATACAATAGCTGTACCAAACAATACTAACTTTGCTTGGAGACTAGCAACTAAATCTTCACCTGAGGTACCACGTTTTATCATTGTTGGTTTTCAATCAAATAAGCGTGATAACCAGGAACAAAACCCAGCTATATTTGATCACTTAAATGTAAGAAATATTAAAGCTGTGTTATCCACAAAACAATATCCACATAATGAACATAATATAAACTTTGATACTAACCTAATTGGAAGAATATATGAGGAAGCCGCTTCGTTTAGAAAAAAGTTTTACAACATGGATGAACTAGTATCAAATCCAAATATTAATCCTGATGATTATAAAAAACTTTTTCCCTTGTTTGTATTTGATGTATCAAAGCAAAGTGAAAGAATTAAGTATTCTGTAACTGATATTCATATTAGAGCTAGTTTTACAGCTAATCCAGGAGTGAATGTTGAAGCATATGCTGTTTTACTTAGTGATAGGCTAATTAACTTTCAGAGTGATGGAAACAAGATGGCAGTTATATATTAAGTAATTTTTTGTTAAAATAAAAAATATGTTAAAGATTGCTGATTTTAAAAAGATATTATCAGATAACAATATTAAGTTTTATTCATATTGGAATAAGAAAAAATATATTGATGTTTTAAAGGAACATGGATTGTATCCTGAAGAAACTAAACCACTTAAAAAAGAACCTAATTATGATAGACTAAAGGATATTGCTAAAAATCCAAAAACAGTAATATTAAAAGATGTTGAGACTGAAGAAGAAACAACATTTCCATCAATTTACAAGGCTAGTAAGTTTATTGATAGATGTCCTCAAACGATTGAAAATTGGAATGGTAGAGTATGGAATGGTAAATATAAAATTGACATTCAATAATTTATTATTTTTTAAAAAATAATAAATTTAAAAAAATTTGAGTTAAGCTAATTTTATTATTTAAAAATATTATAGAGATGAATTCTTTTTCAAGAAGATTTATCAATAGATTAACAGATGTTAGTCAACAGCTAGCATCTAATTTATACAGTGGTGCTCAAAGGGTTGCCTCAGCGGTAATTCCTCAGAGTGTTAGAAGAAGAGTATCTAATTTTACTAATTGGTTAACTAATAATGTTCCAGAAGAGCAGATTCCACAAGTTTTTAACCAAGTTTTAGAAAATGTAGAAGAAGACTTGCCAAGAAGAGAAATACCAAGAAGAAAAATACTAAGAAGTGAAATATCAACCTTTAAATTAGTGGAAGAGGCTAGTGCATTTGCTGGATTAACAACACAACTAGCAATATATGATGAAGATGGATGGGGACCGGATGATTTTTTAAACGAATGTAGAAATCCTATTACACACTATTTAAGCACACATAGAAATATAAAGGTTAAGCTTATTTTTATATGTGAATTTAAAAAAAGAAAACATAATGTAATTTCAGATGGGGAGCAAAAGTATATGTATAAGAAAGCTTACTTTCATTCTTCTGATCATGAAAATCTATCCATTATTTTAAGAGATACAGATGTTGATGAAGAATATACTACTATGTGTAATATCATAATGGAAAAATTTGCAAACTTTATACGTAGTGGAAGTGGATGGAAATTTCATAGGGTTATAAAATTAATTTTGCTAGCTGTAGAATTTAATCCACTTAGTGGTTCAGCTGGTTCATATATTCCCCTTCCTGCTGGTCTAGTGAAAAAAAATAATAGAAATGGACTTGTTAATATCAAAAATAAAGATGATCATAACTGTTTTCAATATTGTTGTATGAGGGTAAAATATCCAATAAAGGATAATGCTCATTTACATGATAAAAAATTAAAAGAACAAATAAAAGAATTAAATATGCAAGGAATAGAATGCCCCGTTAAATTGTGTTATATTAATAAATTTGAAAATCAAAATCCAGATTTTTCTATCGTTGTTATAGGATATGATGAAAAAGATGAACTATATCCTCTTAGAAGGCAAAGAAAAGAAACTTTTGATAGAAAACACTTAGTGGTTCTTTTGTTAATAAAAGATGAAGATAAAAATAGTCATTATGTTTGGGTAAAAGACCCAAGTGCACTATTAAGAGCAAAAATAACAAAAAATACAAATAAAATATTTTTTTGTTGGAATTGTTTTGGTCATTTTTATAAAGAAGATAATTTAAGAGATCATCAGGAGATTTGTTATGAAAATGAATCAATAAAAACTGTGATGCCTACAAAAAAGGAAAGTAAAATAAAGTTTAAAAACTGGATGAAAACACAGTGGCTTAACTTTGTTATATTTTATGATTTTGAATCGATACAGATACCATTTCAATATGCTAGCCCCAATCCAGAAAATTGTTCAACCACAAAAACTCATATGCATGTACCAGTTAGTTATTGTATATATGCTACTGGTTTAAAAGGAATTTATGAACCTGATGTAATAGTTTATAGTGGAAAAGATGCTACTAAAAGGTTTGTAGAAGATATAGAAAGAATAGTAAAAGAAATATTTCTTCTACCAGAAAAAAAAATAATACCACTTACTGACAAGGAAAAAAAGGAATATGAAGAAGCAGAAATTTGCTTCATATGTAAAAAAGAATTTGGAAGTAAATATGATTTTGAAAGTGATGAAGAAAATGAAAGTGATGAGGAAGATGTTAGTGATGATGAAGAAGAAGAGAAAAAAGAAGAGAAAAATGGATTAGAAAAAGTGCGTGATCATTGTCATTTTACTGGTAAGTATCGAGGAGCGGCACATAGTAAATGTAATTTAAAATTTAGAAAGCCTAATTTTATCCCAATTTTTGCTCATAATTCAAGTAATTATGACCTTCATTTATTTATTAACAATTTAAGTGAAAGTGATGGAGACATTTCAATCATTCCAACAAATGAAGAAAAATATATATCTCTATCAAAAAAGGTAAAGGTTAAAAGTTATTATGATAAGAAGAAAAAGAAAACGGTTGATGTTTTTAAAGAAGCTAGGTTTTTAGATAGTTATAAATTTATAGATGCAAGTTTAAGCAACTTAGTTGATGATTTAGGAAAACTAGAAAATTTTAAAATTTTAACAAAAGAATTTAAAGATGAAGAAAAGTTAAAACTACTTTTAAGAAAGGGTGTTTTTCCATATGAGTGGCTTGATTGTTTAGAAAAATTAGAAGAAACACAACTTCCACCTATAGAAAAATTTTATTCAAGCTTAAATAATGAGCATATCAAACCTGAAGATTATAATCATGCTTTAAAGGTGTTTGATGTTTTTGAATGTAAAACTATTAAGGATTATTTACTTATATATAATAAATCTGATGTTCTTCAATTGGCTGATGTTTTTCAAGCATTTAGAACACTTTGTTTAGAAACTCACGGATTAGACCCTGCCCACTGCTTTACATCTCCTGGTTTTACATGGGAAGCTGCATTAAAGTATACAAACGTAACGTTGCATGTAATTAGAGATATTAAAAAATTTTTAGATGTAGAAAGGGGGATTAAAGGAGGAACTTCAATGATTGTTAAAAGACACTTAAAAGCAAATAATAAATATTTAAGTAATTTTAATCAAGAAGAGGAAAGTAAATATATTATATATCTAGATTGTAATAATTTATATGGTGGATCAATGTGTGATGATTTACCAACTGGTGGATTTAGATGGATGACACCAACTGAATTAAAAAATTGGAGAAATTACTCATGTATTTTAGTTGTTGATTTAATTATTCCTGAAAAATATCATGATAAATTTAAAGATTATCCTCCTGCTCCAGAAAGGAAAAAAGTTGATGGAGTTGAAAAATTAATATGTGATTATTATCCTAAAAATTACTATACTATTCACTATAAAAATTTAAAACAGTATATTGACCTGGGGTGTAAACTATCAAAAATACATCGTGGTTTTAAGTTTAAGGAAAGCAAATGGTTAAAACCCTATATTGATTTAAATACTCGCTTAAGATCAGAACCGGGGATTAGTGAATTTAAAAAGAGGCTTTATAAGCTGTTTAATAATGCATTTTTTGGTAAGTCAATGGAAAACTTAAGAAATAGGGAAAATGTCACACTTGTTAGAAGTAGAAAGCAAGCACAAAAATTTATAAATAAACCAAACTTTAAACATTTTACAATATTTAATGAAAATTTAATATGCATTCATATGGGAAAAACAATTGTTAAACTTAACAAGCCCATCTATTTGGGGTTTTCTATTCTTGAATTAAGTAAAACTATAATGTATAATTTTCACTACAACTATATTAAACCTAAATATGGAGATAGGGCTGAATTAGGACCAACAGATACAGATAGTTTAATATATGAAATTAAAACAAAAGATTTTTATAAAGATATTTCTGATGATGTTGATGAATGGTTTGATACTAGTGATTATCCAAAAAATGGTCATCCTTCTGGTATTCCTGTTGGTAAAAATAAAAAGGTTGTTGGTATGTTTAAGAATGAAACAAATGGAAATGAAATTTTAGAATGTATTGGTTTAAAACCAAAAATGTATAGTTATGAAATGGATGATAAAAACTGTTGTGCAAGCTGTGGAGTAATTACTGAAACAAATGATGATGGGACATGTAAGGTAAAAACTTGTGGTAAACCTAAAAAATATGTAAATAAAAAATGTAAAGGAATTAAGAAAAATGTAATTAACAATGGAATTACTATGGATCATTATAGAGAGTGTTTAAAAACAGGAGATAAACAATATTGTTCTATGAAAAATTTAAGAAGTTATAACCATCAAATTTATACGGAAACAATAAATAAAATATCATTAAGTGCAAATGATGATAAAAGATATATTTTACCTGATGGTATTAATACATTACCCTGGGGTCATCGTGACATAGAAAAAATAGAAAAAAATATTAAAAATTAATTAAATATTTTTATTTGTTGATAATAACAAATAAAAATTTATTTTTTAATTTTACTACATGTTAAACATGCTAAAACATTCTTTTTTCCACTATTTCTTCCTGTAACATACTTTAATATTTTTTCACTTATTCTTTCTTCATCTGTTTGTTTAAATTCAAATCGACCTAGACAATCATTTTCATGATGGAGGTTGTTGTAACATTCTTTAAAAAGACCATATTTTTTATTTTCAAAAATTGTATATTCTCTCCAATTTGACAATTCTTGCATTTTTTTTACATAGCTCACTTCTTTTTTCATTATAATCTGATATTAAGTTATTAATGATGACTACTTCTTCATTTATTTTTTCTATTGTTTCTAAATCTTCTTTTGTTAAAGTATTTCTATATTCTTCTTTTGTGGTAAGTATTTGAACATAATTTTTTAATTCTTGTAAAAGCTTAATATGGGTTTCTTTTCCATATTGTATTTTTTTCCCTGTATTATAGTTTGTTTCTTTTTTTAATTTTTCATATTTTTCTTTAAGATTGGGAACTTCTTTCAATTTAGATGAAAGTAGTGTAATATATTTTAAAGACTTGTCTTTAATTGAATATTTTGATGGTGGTAGATACCTTTTAATTTTTTCTTCTTTCATTTTGTTTTTATCTTCATAATTTTTTTACTTTAAACAATTTTTTATTTTTTTACCAAAATCTTAAGCCACCCACTATCTCATAAGCCGGTTAGCCATAGCATGATGCAATGGTTGATAGGGTGGGAAAAAGGTTAAGCAATTGTCTGATGTAAGGGTTTGCTGACTAGTTAAGTAACTGGTTAGCTGGTGTATTGGTTAGCTGGTGTGTCTGGTTAGCTGGTTAGCTGGTGTGTCTGGTTAGCTGGTGTGTCTGGTTGGTTGGTGTGTCTAGTTAAATGGTTAACTGGGGTGTGTGGTTAAAGAGTTAGTTGGTGTGTCTGGTTAAAGAGTTAGTTGGTGTGTCTGTTAACTGGTGTGTGGGTGTGTTATGTAATATTTTACAATTGGTGGTATATTACATATTGGTATTTATAATTAGTTTAAAATGTGTGATATATGGTTTAAGATACCATGAAATACACATTTTTATTTTAATTTTATGAGCATGCTTAATGTTACATGAAATTGATAATATGTTTTATATTGTTATATTCTTTTATTATATAAGGGCTAGTCATTTTCTTAATCGTGGGTTTGTTTTTTCTGTTTTGTGGTTGATGTGTGTTTGAAGTTAAATTTACTTAATTTTGTGGTTGAGATGGTTGGAGTCATTTTTTATATGTTGTGGTTGTTGTGAGGTTATTTTTTCTGAAACATTTTCTTAATCGTGGGTTTGTTTTTTCTGTTTCAAATTTTTTTAATTTTGTGGTTAGAGATGGTTGGGGTCATTTTTTATAAGTTTATTTTTTTCTGTTTTGTGGTTGATGTGTGTTTAAAGACAAATTTTCTTAAGTTTGTGGTTGAGATGGTTGGAGTCATTTTTTATAAGTGGTGGTTATTGAGAGCAGATTTTTTCTGAAACACACATATATACACTACTTGTAACTAAAACAACTGACCAGATCATTTCAGTTGATATATATTTCAAAACATATTTTGTATCATTGGACGGTTGTTGACCGCGTTTCTAAAAGGGCAGTCAAGAGATTAGTTCTCAGAGTAATCACAAACGAGTAAGAAATTAATCAGCTTCAACAAGCCTATCTATTGTCATATAGATAATGGGTACTGACAGCTTCAAAGATTTCAGTTCATTTATATCTTCGTTGTCAACACACACCTATAACTTTACTGCAAGACACCGGAGAGAAAGAAATGAACTGAAAGTACAACAACAACAAAGGCAACAACAACAACCACAACAACAACAACATTGTTTATTGTTTAGTGGTAAAGAGAGAAATTTAGGGGAAAAAAAGGGCAATCGATAGCACTAAGCAGTTACTCTTTTTCCCTGAACAATGTATTAAACAGTTATCTTCTGCATGGAAATGGATAAAAAAAAAAAAAACGGTCATTGAACCGAGCAGTAAGGCTCTTAGCCCGTAACCCTTTACGAAACAATCACCAGAGTTCCAGATAGAGGGGGTGATTTTGAGTTCAAAATTGAAAATATTGATTATTCTCCACTAAACCCCATGTTATGAGTACTCATTAGAATCATATCATCGACACGATTCTAATGAGTACCCACAACATAGGGTTTGGAAGAGAAATAATGGATTTAGAATACCATCACTCCCTCTTATCTGGAGCTCTGAATCACGCGTTCTTAACGACCTTGAGGAAGAACACTTTAAAAAAAAAAACATTGTAGAAAAGGGAGAAAATTCTGGTTACCAGCATTTCCCCTTTTTCCACAATGTCTTCTCGGTTTTTAAGGACAGATCTCATCATTTGAGCCACATTAAATATGTCGCCCGCAAGTGCTTTCGGTTTGGACCAGTCCAAGATTTGATGGTTTTGTAAAGAGTTAAATTGCTCAACAGTTCTAATGAACATTTCCAGCCAAAAGTAAACACACAATTACTTCGAATTTAAATTTGAGCCATGCTCTGGCAAAAAGAGGTTTAATGTGTCGCCGTGATGCATTATACCAAGCAAGTCATCAAATATTTATCATGGATCCAGAACATCCTTTCTGTGTAACGACCAACTGAATTATTAGGTAGACTGGTCCTTAGATATGTAGAAAATATACCAAAATATACCGAAAGCAAAAACTTTCGACCCAGGTCAGCCTGCGCGGACTGCGCAGGCTGACCTGAGTCGATAGTTTTTGGCAGATGGATTAAACCCCTTTTTAACATAGCATGGCTCATATCTTTTTGCTTGAAAAATTCTCACGATTTCGACAGCGTAGATTAATGATCAGACTGAATGTTTTGGGCATCTTGGATCTACACTGTCTGCAAAAGCGACTTTGGTTGCGCTCAGATACCTATAGATTAACTTTACCAGACGACAAAAAATGTAGACTTGTTCAAATTGAAAGCATTTGCAGACGACATCTTTGATGTTACTCAAATGATGGAATGAGGAAATAATTTGCTTTCTATCGTGGTTAATCGTTCAATAAACCACGGTTGTGAGTTATGAGGCATATTAAATTAACTACGAGGGCGATACCCGAGTGGTTTATTCATTACGCTTCATAACTTACAACCGTGATTTATTGAACAATAAACCACGATAGAAAGAAGATTATTTCGATTGTAACATTATGTCGTCTGCAAATGCTTTCACTTTGGACTATTCTAACTTTTTGTCGTTTTGCAAAGAGTTAAAATGATCAACAGTAACTCTTAAAGATACATCTGTACTCTTTTTTCAGCCAGGTTTCAACCCATTTCATCTTTATTTCATCACACTATAATCATTCTTGTATCTTCATGCCAAGTGTTGCCCTTGGCGGTTGCAAGGTTGCACAGATTACAACAGATAGAAAGTGCATTTCATTTTCTGGAGGCCTTCAAAGAAAATCGCTGTTGTCGTTTCCAGTTGTGAATAAGGACAAACCCCTTGAGTTTCTATATCCCTGATACCATATATATTGGCAATTTATCTATGTTCGCAAAGCTTTCTAAATTTTGAGCCGTTATACACACTATCAAGTTTTAACATTTATTTTATTTTTTCTCTCTCTGGCTATAATGATGTATCTTTAAGCATAGGAATAAATATTAAATGAATTTCTGGGTGCAATTATCGATATTGCGATAAGCGAAACCGGAGAACATATTCGTAATATGTCCCTCGGCAAATGTACTTTACCCTCGGCCTTGGTTATATCTCTACCACAATCCGATACCTGAAACTGTAGATACCTTAGTCAACTTTATGCATATTTAGGGCACAATGCAGATCAAGATCAAACTAAAAAGAGGCTGTGATGTTTCGTTATCTAGAGTACAACTATGTCAAAAATGGCATTGAAACGTCAGTACTATAGCACTCAATACGGACAGATATGTAATTCGTTTAACTCTTTAACAAACGACAAGATATCAGACCAGTCCACATTCAAAGTATTTGCAGACGACAATTTCAGTGTGACTCAAATGATGCGATTCGTCTTTGACAGGGTAGAAAACATTGTGGGAAAAGGAGAAAATGCTGGTTACCAGCATTTTCTCCTTTTCCCACAATGTTTTCAAAAGGCTTCAACAACAGGGTCGTTAAACATCGTGATTGTGTGGTAAAGAGTTAATTAGATTTAATTTGCCGTCTCTTTTTTTTTTCTTCGGTATCAAAGCTTTGTTACAAAGCTTTATTTGCCATGCGTCAAATGACGTGTTGTTTTGAAGTCTAAGTTCTCATTGAAAGTCATTTCTATGAGTTCAAAAGCTGTCTGCTATAAGATGATAAAGGTCGTCTGCAAAATGACAATATGTTTTAAAAATATTACAGCGACAAATATATGAGCCATGCTCTGTGAAAAGGGGGACTTAATGCACCTTCGTGGTGCATTGTACCAAGCAAGACATCATATAAGTAGGAATCCGCTTCGTCTAAAAACCGACTGAATCATGAGGTAGTCTGGTCCTTAGACATAGAGAATATTATCCAAAGCGAAAAGTTTCGACCAAGGTCAGCCTGCGCAGACTGTGCAGGCTGACCTGGTTCGATACTTTTCGCAGGTGCATTAAGCCCCTTTTTCACAGCGCATGACTCATAAACCCAATCTCTTCCGACGACTGAAAATACAATCCACTTTAACTTAGAAAGAATTTTTCTATCATGTAAGCTTCACTAAATATGCTGACGGTTCAGATTCCAGATCAGACTGCATGTTCTGTGCAGTCTGGTTTTAATCTATGCCAACCCCGAAAGCCAACGTTTTCTACAGTCAAAATGCAAGCAGATGTAATTCACACCATTTCAAAGTATGATCCAACTTATTATGAGTCTGACGATGTATTACAGTATGGTGTGTCGCAGGCAGAAATAGAGGATCTTACATGAGTGTTTATGTATTATCATTTTTATCAAACGAGTTTACTAAAATTATATGACGGTAAAGGCTCGCGTCATATAATTTTAGTCAACTCGTTTGATAAAAATGATAATACATAAACACGAATGTGAGATTCTATTTATCACATAAAACGAATGACAGACAAATAAGTTTCCGGCATAATCACCTTCAGCCTTTATACCGTTCACGGGTCCATGTTTACAGTTGTAGTTCGGTTTCAAATGTGTTCATACACAAGTAGATAGCTCTTTGACATTTACACCGTAAATTAAATGAAACAGTTTCTAGAGGGGATAATTCCACCTATTTCCGCAATTTTGTTGATTAAACTTCGGCCGCATTTTTTTGGTTTTTATTACACATAAAAAAAAAAAACTTTTCACGTGTATACGCCATAGCAATAATGACGTCATTTTTCCGCGAAACGGCGTAGTAGTATAAATTCCGGCACGTGCTGTGGCTTGTTTCTCTGGCTTCACGCGTTCATGGCTAAAAACTGATGTATTATCGAAAATAAGTCATGGGTTTAATACACTGCTGGAGGAGGTTTTATGTGATAAAATGATTTTGAAACAAGAATAAGAGTTGCCAACTGTAAGTCTAGTTTTAAGATAACATTTTCTCCCAGCGACTGGGTTCTTGACAAATCGTACTGTAACATGTTGTCAGACGGATTTTGATATCCATACTTTTAAGTGGTATGAATTACAGTTGATTGCATTTCGACATTAAAGCTATGTCCCAAGTATAACGTACTTGTTAAGTTCTGATGAAATAGTGGCGTAAGTATTCTATAATTCCCACCTAACTGGAATATCAGAACGACATAACGGCATTCAAAGGATGATTGTTCACACGTCGAAACCCAATTGAGGATGATAGCAGAAAATTTAGTAAGAGGCCCCGAATGTTTTGACATGTCTTCGAGGTGCTCTCGAATCGCTGCGTGTCGTTTCTTAAATCTTGAAACCTTCCTGGTACATTAGGGCAATTGGGATTAAAAGAAATCTAGATTTTAAAAGTTTCAAATCTACGCTTGTTTTCCAGCTTTCATACGGCTCCTCGTCGCCAATATTATCAAACAGACAGAGGTTTCCAAGGTTCTTCCGTCTAGTTGCTCCAGATCAGAAGTTAAACGCCGCTCGTATCGCTGCCATGAAAGAGTTCAACTGGAGGAAAGTGGCTACAATAAACCAGGCACTCGAATTCTTCTCAATGGTACGTACTGCAACATGTAGACATATTTTATGACATTTACTATTGTTATCCTTTTTTTTGCGTCAAGCGAAAAAATGGTTTTGAATTTTGCAGGCAGCTTAGATCAAGATTGGAGTACATGGAACCTGCAGCATGATCTTGGGTAATTATCGCCTAATATTTTTGTGAGAGATACGGTATTTTGTCCCTGCATCCGCCTCAAAGACACACAAATTAAATTACCACCCTAGGTCTATTGTACAAAATCGAATGTCACTCGGAGGATTCAAACTTTGCCGGGGATAAAAATTGGATACTCTCCCATGGTAAAAACTGCCGTGCAGCTCAAATGATAGACTGTGACCTTGGAAGGGTAGAAAACATTTTGATGAAACACGCACGTTTTAGTTACAAGCATCTTCTTCTTTCTCACAAGGTTTTCGAATGCCGCCATGTTCAGCGTCTAAATTGCGCTCTCTTACCTTTGTTGACAGATAGTTTGTAACGGCATTTTTTGGATAGCTTCAAGCTTTTATTCGTGTGTAAATCCAAAGTTTGAACCATGTCTTCCAACTCTTCTAGAGGCTCCTTTACACAACAAGCAAAGGCTATTGTTTTGTCTTAAAGGTTAATTACTTCGATCCCTGCTACCTACTTAGTCTGACACGTATGTGTGGTTTATCTGTACATGTACTGTATGCTATTCTAATGCTGTGATATTTCATGTCATGTTATTTCATGTTATTTCATTTTATGTGTCTCCCGTTACAGGTGATTGATGATTTTGTGAATAAGGTGGTGGATACAGATATCACCATTATATCACAGGAAATATTCGTGCACGACCCCATGACTCGGGTCCAGAACTTAAAGGTATGAATCCTTGATGTGACCATGTTTAGGTTTGGCCCAGGTGCCATTAATCTTTTAATCAATCCTCATTGGGGTCTTTGTAAATCTTCTGCAGTAAACCGCGAGTCTCTTCCTTTGTTATTGTCATTCTTGACAAAGAATCGTCTGAAAATATATACGAAAAATGATCAGAATGAAAACCAATGCTAGACCATTTTGCCAAAACATTTAAGGCCGTGGCAAAGTGGTAGTTCGAACTTCGAGAGCCCTCTCGTACGGAATGAGTTCATGAAAAAGATGGCCATTCCTTGTAGCACCTTTTCGAAATATCACCATTATGAATGATTCTGAATTCAATTCTAATTCTGAATTCCATGACCAGCCAACTAAATTGGCTTAGACGTGACGTCTCAGCCAATCAGGTGACAAGTCTTGGGATTGCGTTTAAGGGAGTTTTACAGTGATTGTTGAATATGGACCTCAACCTCAAATGTACGCCAAAATGAATAAACCTGTCACTCTTCCCCGTGCACGGATACTTTTACGCTAGTGCATTAGAACTATTGCTGGGTAGCAACCTAGTTTATCACTTCTTGAAACAAATTTTTACCAGTCGACTTCATTTGTGTATAATATTGACAAACGATCCTAAGTCTGGCCATATACGTATGAGCCATGCTCTGTGAAAAGGGGGCTTAATACATTTGCGAAAAGTATCGGTCCAGGTCAGCCTGCGCAGTCCGCGCAGGCTGACCTGGGCCGAAACTTTTCGTTATTGGTCAATTTTCTACGTGGCAATTGACCATTCTCCCCCATTATACAACTGGTTGTTAAAAAAAGAGGCAATTATGAATATGTAATCATGTGACTGCTCGCTTGGTATCATGCATCACGGAGATGCATTAAGTCCCCTTTTCACATGGCATGGCTCATATACATGTACATGGTAACATGTCAAACATTTGTGGCAAAGATAGAACTGTCGTTGTCAGTTTTCTTTATATTCTCCCTTCCTTCCTCGTTGTAGACCCTTAGGCTGCCAAGCGCGACTAAGGGACCTTTTGCAGACAGTGTAGATTAAGACCTTATTAACCCTTAGGCTGCTTAGCTCGACTAAGGGACCTTTTGCGGACAATGTAGATCGAAGTCAGACTGCACAGAACGTGGATCTACACTGTCTGATAAGGAGATTTTTTTTTTATCCAAAAAATAACTTTGAAATAGAAGCAATTGGGTTTTTACTATCGGTTTGAAAGTTTCATTTAACCTTTTTTTTGTAGCAGGTTTAGGGTTAATATATTTCTTATAATTTGAATGCAGACTCGCGATGCAAGGATCATTGTAACCGCTATGTATGAGGACAAGGCAAGGGAGACGCTTTGCGCAGTAAGTGCAACTTTATATAGTGTTCACTCATTTGCCTTTTATTGGATTTCATCTGTTAAACTTTTAGATATGAGCAATGCTCTGTGAAAAAGGGGGATTAATGCATCTGCAAAAAGAATCGATCCGTGTCAGCCCGCGCAGGCTGACATGGGTCGAAATATTTTGCTATTTATAATTTTAAATGCGTGTCAAAGGACGATTCTACCTCCAGACCCAGTCGATTATTTGTCTAAATGGATTTGTAATAATGTGATGGCTTGCCTCGGTATAATGCAACAAGGGGATGCTTTAAGCCCCCTTTTGCCAGAGCATGGCTCATATGTTATTATGAACGCTAAAGTATTCCACAGAGCTTGTGTGGTTGTCTGTATGTTTTCCTAGTAATAGAGAATAAAAAGTAAAAAAAAAAATAGTTATGTACATGTACAAGAATAAAGTTGTGATTAAATATTGAGTATCTTTTTCAAATTCAGGGGCCCTGCGTGGGTCAGTGGTGCAGTGTAGGACTCGTGACCTAAAGGCTCCGGGTTCGAACCTCACTGAATCCACTTGGTCTTTCGTGAGAGCGACCTTGGACAAAGCACTTCAGAGCCCTAGTAACTAGTACCGGTGAAACCCAGGAAATAAATTGGAGCTGTGCTCTGTGAAAAGGGGGGGTTAATGCATCTGCGAAAAGTATCGACCAAGGTCAGCCTGCGCAGTCCGCGCAGGCTGACTTGGGCCGAAACTTTTCGCTTAGGGTCAGTTTTTTTGTATGTCAAAGGACCAGTCTACCTCGTGATTTAGACAGTTGTTCGACAAAATGGATTCGATAGATCCATAACAACATGGCGACTTGCTCGGTATCATCCATCACGGAGATGCATTAAGCCCCCTTTTGCCAGAGCACGGCTCATTAATATGTGAGTTATGGCCGTGGTATGATTGGAATAATGTTGAAAGCGGCGTGATAGACCTTTTAAATCTTTAAAATTTAGGCCTACAAAGTGGGGTTATATGGGCCGAAGATTGTGTGGATGTTTGTGGCCTGGTACAGTCAAGAGTTTTGGTTGAAGAATCTCGACTCCGTCGATTGCACGGCAGAGGAGTTGTCCATGGTTGTCGAAGGGTCTTTTGTATTTGGTTTCTTCTACAGAAATCCCCTCAATGAACGGGGAATAGGCGGCATGACCCGTGAGTATCATAGTTTTGATAATGATGTCTTCAGTAATCATTTAAAACTTTTGCACAAGCAAATATGTACACCATTGTTTCTCAAAAACTGTTGTTGTAGAAACTTCACTGTCATGATTTTTACCAGTACTTTTTATGGACGAGAAAAATCAAAATTCACAAAATCCATTCTTATCTTAGATCAACGCCAAGCGCCACTTTGTCATGAACAAGATATCTCTTTGTTTGCAGTGGATATGTACTCATGACTTTGATTCCTATCATCTGCCTAATCAGTAATCTTTTTTCAAACGAATTTTCTTTATGAACCATGCTTTTGAAAAACGGGCCTTAATAGGTCTGGGAAAAGTATCGACCCAGGTCAGCCTGCGCGGACTGCCGAAACTTTTCGCTATAGGTCGATTTTCTCTATGTTAAAGGATCAGTCTACCTTATGATACAGTCGGTTGTTCGACAAAATGGTCTTTATGGATTCGTAATTATATGATGGCTTGCTTGGTAGAATGCATCACGGAGGTGCATTAAGCAGAGCATGGCTCATATAAGTTTGTCATATCTCAAAAGTTAACCACTCTCACCAAGAGACAATGCTTTTAAAACACACCATTTTTCTGATTCTATTTGTCAAAAATCGCAAGTTTTAAAAACTAGTTGTCTCATTTCGCAGCATCTTTTGTCGACATTTGGAGTTTTGAATGATAAAAGAAGTCAGTTAACTGTATGCCAAACTACAGAATTTTTTGACTGTTTAAAAACGAAAGCATTTGCAGACGACAAATTAAAGGCGACCCAAATGATGAAATTTGTCCTTCATAGGGTAGAAAACATTGTGGGAAAAGGAGAAAATGCTGGTTATCAGCATTTTCTCCTTTTCCTACAATGTTTTCAAAAGGCTTCTTTCTCAGGGTCGTTAAAACTTGTGGGAAAAGGAGAAAATGCTGGTTACCAGCATTTTCTCCTTTTTCCACAATGTTTTCAAAAGGCTTCTTTCTCAGGGTCGTTAAAACTCTTGGGATTGTGTGGTAAAGGGTTAAATGTGATGACGGGTTGAGATATAAAATTTTATGTCGTATTTATTATTTTTCCACAGAAGACGAGTTTTATGCGCGCTACAGAAGTCATCCTCTGCGCGAGGAAAGTTTCCAGGCAGTAGAGTACGTTGCGACGCAATGCTATGATCATATTTGGATTGCAGCGCTAGCGCTTAATTGCACAGC
The DNA here is from genome assembly GCA_945859785.2 of Tridacna gigas. NCBI lineage: Eukaryota > Metazoa > Mollusca > Bivalvia > Cardiida > Cardiidae > Tridacna > Tridacna gigas. Next base: position 45,304,714 of record OX244039.2, on the reverse strand, counting down.
GAGCTATCTCGCTCGCACAGGTAATGCAAATAAGTCAGTATACCTCTCATGCATCTCGCGGTTAAAGAATGCGCTTTTATTTCATTCAACAACGGGTTTAACCCCTAAAGCGCCTGTCACGACTATAGTTGCTTGGTGGTCAGTGTGGATAAAGATCAGACTGCACAAAACGTGCAGACTGATCTTTGATCTACAGTGTCCATTTAGCTGAGATATTCTGGACAAAAGAAACCTTGAAATTGTATTTATTTGCGTCTTATTAGTGGATTGAAAATGGCTATTTGGGTTATTCCGGCGCCCTAGGGGTTAAATTGCTAAGCGAGCTACTTTGTGAGATTGGGTATTCCAAAGAAAGTCAAGTTACATTGCATTTCCTCGTCTAAGCATATCCTTGATAAGAGGGAGTGATAGCATTCTAAATCCATTATTTCTCTTCCAAACCCTCTGTTGTGGGTACTCATTAGAATCGTATCGATGAGACGATTCTAATGAGTACCCATAACATAGGGTTTAGTGGAAAGTGATTAATATTTTCAATTTTGAAATCAAAATCACGCCCTCCATCTGGAGTTCTCGTGCCGCCGCTGCTATTTGCACTGTGAGCGACTTTGTATACTTAGACGGGAGTTGAACTGGTCAGTTCCATCTTTTTGGCGAGGCATGCTGTCTTCGTTCTTTCAGGAGCGACTTTGCACTGCACGGCGAGCTATCATGCATGGACGGACAATGAAAACGAGTCAGTTCCATGCATCTTTTTGTCGAAGGATGTACTTTCGTCTTCCTTTCGACAGCGGCCTTCATTGCAAAGCGAGCTATCCTGCATGCATAGGTCTACATCCACATGTAGATTACTTTACCATGCATTTTCATCCAAATGGTGTCATTTATTATTTCGACAGCGGATGAATTTTACATCCGTTACCATAACCACCCGATGTATGACGAGAGTTTCAGATCGGTGGAGTTCTCCGCGACGTGTTGCTATGACCATATCTGGATAGCAGCCCTCGCTTTCAACTGTACCCAAGAACTCTTGGAGCGGACGGGTAGTTGTTTTGTTTAATCAGATATTTGATATTCTTTATTACGTATAGTTCTCACTCGATAAACCTTTCATTATCACTTTATATTATTGTTTATGTTTCGGATAACAGGTTTAAAATCACGTACCGTGACAATTGATAAACCCAACTCGATAAGGTTTATATCATCTCATCACGATTTGTGGTTTTAAACATGTATTCCCCTAAAACAAACAATAATTTAAACTGTTAATGAAAGGTTTATCGAGTTAGAGTTATACAGGGTGTTTCATAATATCTGCCCTTATTCTAAACATTATTACTGCTCTTACGGACATGAAAGTTCGCAACAAATGCATAACTCTAATACAAACCGCCCCGACTGGGATTCGAATCCGTGCGGCAGATATCCTCTTTTACTGAAGTTTAAAAGACCACTACACTAACCCCTGAGCTAAAGAGATTTCTCCCCAACGCAGTTGTCAGGTATTGATTTAATATTTAATTAATACGGGAAGAAGCTATGCTGTAAGGAAGGAGTGATCTCCCGTGATACTGTCCACACATATTGGTATAAACTAAATGGAAAGCTACCGCCGTATTGCAGACACAAAACTACTTTATTTGATATTTAATTCACACATATTAATTAAAGATTCGTTGATATACTACACCTTTTCTTGCAAGTCCATTTCACAACAAGTGACCTACATAACGTCAATTAAATAACGCCAACCCTGGATTATCTTAGAAACATACAGGTTTACAAGCAGCAAAATGGGTTTAGGGCAATAGAGAAATGGAGCTTCCATTGTGAAAAACTGTTACATAATGAGACAGTTACATCCTAGGCTGCTTTCATTGCAGATGGTATTGTGATTCCCATGTCTTTCGCAAATAACGAGGACAACAGCGACGTTGTAAAAAGGGAGGGCTATCTTTATTCTGGGGAGGACCTTCATTCCAATGCCAACAGGAAAAAATAACATTGAAGACATGTGTAATAGTAGATACATTTGGTTTTCAGCAAGGTTTCACACAACACATGGCTGGAAGCATAATTGAATGACTTTTAAAAGCTTTCTAGCAACAGTCCATTTCTCTCAGGAATGGCAACACAGTCTAACCCTCAAGACTTTTTCTTGTCAGGTGAATTATAAAAGGGGTACAGCCGGATGTCAGTCGATACACAGGGTTTTAAAGCTGAAATCTAGGAAGTGATTTGTGAAAACAGCAGGGGAATACGTAGACATGTAATGAAAACGTCTCACCTTAAAGTCGACGTCATAGCTGCTCAGAGTGGACGTCATGTTGGGCAACTGCGGTCTGGATTACCTGCCCCTACCACTACGTTATCGGGTCAGGCAAAGCTCAATAATGGCGGCCACCTAAGTGACCTCAAGGGTACCCCTACATGCTTCCCCGTTCTCCCTAATTTCATGTGATCCATTTTGCTGTTAATAAAATGAGATCAATTTTGAACAAAATATACATTACCGAATCTAAAATGTGCTGTTGGGATATGGTTTACATATAAATTCGACTATGAATCATTTTTAAAGTAGCCCTGTTTTCGGAAGTTATGGAGGTCCATTGACATTTAGGATACTTGAAGCGTTTCTGATACGTAGTTTTTCTCGCTAAAAAAGAACGACATGTAGAAAAACTCACTGCCATGACTTTATTGCAAGCGATCTGTTTTGAATTCAGCCTATGATCCGTTTTGATCATGTGAAATAACAATATCCCGTCTCTTCTGCATATTACCAACGGGGGCCGCCATTATTGTGCTTTGCCGGACGTACTCTTGTAGTACGGCGGGGTACCAGACTGGGGCAACTGTTGTAAAATGGACTTGTCAGAATCTACAAAAAAGTATCGACTACGGAAATGTTTGCTTTTGATCAATTTCCTGCATATCCAAGGACCATTTTACCCCAGGATTCGGTCATTAGTAAGAGAAAATGGATAAAATGGATCCAAAATTATGAGATGACTTTGCATGGTTTGAAGCAGCACGGAGATGCATTAAGCCCCCCTTTTGTCAGAACATGACTCAGATGCACTGTGTATATTAAAGTGTTTTCTATAATACGGATATTTATTCCCACTAACTATATTTCTAGGTCATCCAAAAACGCTCGATCAGTTCTCCTACAGCGATAGCGACATTAATGACGCCATCTTCACGTGCATGGAACAGATTCAGATGGTTGGTGTGTCAGGAAAAATAGCTTTCAGCGAAGGGGCGGATCCCAATTTGTTAACAGAGATAAAACGAATCCAGGGTAATTACGTTGTAACTCTTTATCAAACAACAATTTTTTTTACCAGTCTAAACTGAAAGCATTGGCATACGACAAAATAAATGAAACTCAAACATTGTAATTCGTGTTTTTGTTAAGGATTGAAAACATTGTTGGAAAGGGAGAAAATGCTGGTTACCAGCATTTTCTCCTTTTCCCACAATGTTTCAAAAGCTCTATTCTTTGGAGTCGTTAAAACTCGGGGGTTGTGTGGTAAAAGGTAAAACATCCTTCTCCGAAACAGAGGCCAGTTAAAAGGAAATGACGTGCTCCAGAGGAGCAAAATCTGGTCATTAACACTTTTACCAAAGGACAAAACTTTAGACTGGACCAAATTGAAAGCATCTGTAGACGAAACAAGAAGTATACCTAGTTTTCAAACAAAGATAGACGGCGTAAGAGGTATCTGGGTATGACTATTGAAACTCTTTTGTGCTTCACTATAAAAAGAAAAAAAAAAAAAATACTGGTATCATAAATATGCCCGTAGACAGGCCTGCAGAGGCTCGCCGAATAAACATATCCACATTTTTGACCAATCACGAATTTCTGTTTATTCATTCGAGTATATCAATGCCAAGAAGTAGGTCAAAAGCCAGCGTATTCAGCTACGCCGAAAAATAGAATCGACTCAAAAATTGAATTTTATATTTAGAAGGTTAGACAACACTATGTAAATAAGAGAAAATGCTGGTTACCACTTAATGTGTTTCGACATGGGTCGGTACGTTTTGCAGATGCATTAAACCCCCTTTTCACAGAGCTTGGCTCATTATTATATTCAGCTTTTCTACCATTTTCTTTTCAAGATGGAGTAAGTATATCGGTAGGAATCTATCGGCCAGATAAGGACCCGCCTGTCATAGAATGGACTCCGAATGCCTTGATATGGAAAGGTAAGAGTTTTTAATCCTTATCCTGCTGGATAAATTGAGCCATGCTCTGTGAAAAGGGAGCTTAATGCATCTGCAAAAAGTATCGACCCAGGTCAGCCTGCGCAGGCTGGCCTGGGCCGAAGCTTTTTGCTGTTGGACGATTTTCCGTATGTCCAGGGACCAGTTTATCGCATGATTCAGTTGGTTGTTAGACAAAATGGACTTTATGGATCCATGATCACGTGATGACTTGCTTGGTATCATGCAGCGCGGAGATGCACTAAGCCCCCTTTTGCCAGAACATGGCTTAATCAAGTGAAACTTTCAAACCGATAGTAAAAAAAAAAAAGGACAAAATGAAATTCCAACTTTTTTTTAATGGAGAAAAATACCTCCTCATCGGGCAGTGTAGATTCAATGTCAGACTGCACGTTCTGTGCAGTCTGATCTTGATCTACACTGTCCGCAGAAGGTCAGTGAGTCGTGCTTAGCAGCCTACGGGTTAAGTATTATGCTGAAATTCTTAAACAACTTGAGGGCTTCTGTCCAAGGTTCGATTACTGATATGCTTCTTGGTTCACTTAACTCTTTACCACACAATCACGAGATTTAGCGACCCTGAAGTAGAGGTTCTTTTGAAAACATTTTGAGAAAAGGAGAAAATGCTGGTAACCAGCATTTTTACCTTTTTCCGAAATGTTATCTACCCTTTCTAAGAGCTTCGATTCATTTGTATCAATTTTGAATTCGTCGGAATTTCAGAGGCTTTCAATTTCGAAGAGTCTGTGAATTGTAGTTTGTTAAAGAGTTAAGTATCTTTTATTCTATCTAAAAAGCCCTAATAATTTTTTATGTAAGATCCTATGGAACGGTAAAAATTCACAAACCCGTGTTTCCAAGACTGTTTCCAGTATTCATTTCCAAGACGGGACTTTGATATTAAAATTCTCTGACAGACACTAAAAGTCTAGATTCTCTGTCGTACATAAATGGTTTTACTGGTAATTTGTCTGAGAGCCTATCATAAGTATGAAATATAATTTTGAATTTCTGCCATGCTCTGTGAAAATGGGACTCAATACAACTGCGAAAAAGTATCGACCCAGGTCAGCCTGCGCAGTCCGCGCAGGCTGACCTGAGCCGAAACTTTTCGCTACTGGTCAATTTTCTGTATGCCAAAGGACCAGTCTACCTCATAATTCCGTCGGTTGTTTAAATAAAAATGGCTATTGTGGATCCATGATTATGTGATCGCTTGATTGGTACATGTATCATGCATTACGGAGATGCATTAAGCCTCCTTTAGCCAGAGCATATCTCATACGTTTTTCCCTGAAGCACACGCGTAAAAAATGTTTTAAGGGCATAATATGAAGAAACTTTGGTCTATTTCTCTCATTTGACAACGAAATAAAGACATAAATAGATATATAGCAACAGTGAATGCTCACAGGGGATCATTAGAAAATATGATTTATATAGAAAGGAGTGGTACGAGTTACGTCATAGATTTTCAATATTGGAGATGAACGGCATTACCTTGGCATTTCCTTGAAATGACTTTGCCTTATAAGGTAGAGTTTACACCTGTATTGTCACGAAATGTACAGTTTTTTTCCTTCCACCTTATTATATACTACTCAAACTTTGATAGGGATCATTGAGATATTTAAATACTGGTATATGTTACAACAATACTGTTCTGTATTAAAAACATTCATTTCCCCTGGTGGGTTTAGTCATCAGTGTGGTAATGTGACATATTGAAAAACCCTTCTTTATACATGCTATACAAAAATATTGGCTGAATCCTATATGGTGATCCCTGGCAAATTTTGAGTAGTATATATGAGCCACGCTCTGACAAAAGGGGGGCTAGATGCATCTCTGTGATGCATTATACCAAGCAAGTCATCAATAATTCCTCTCGCCTTTCCACTTATAGCCGTTTTAAACATATTTTTGAATATGAAAAGTATCTGGACATTATACATGAATCTAAATACAGAACATCTTTAACTAGGCTAAGATTATCGTCACATGATTTAGCTATTGAAAGTGGTCGCAAGTATAATATACCGGAAAATGAGAGAACATGTAAAAAATGCAGCCTTGGCGTAAAAGAAAATGAATACCATTTCGTGCTAGTTTGTCCAAAATTTTCTGATATTAGATCTAAATACATCAAAAACTACTATTACATTTCGCCAACGATTCAAAGCTCGAAAACCTCTTATCTTCTCCTTCTAAAAATACTATTCTTAATTTAGCAAAGTTTATATTCCTTGCAAACAAAGTCCGTACGTAATTTGTACACTATAACATCATGTGCTCTTCAGTTAACGAATGTGTTCATTTTTCTGCTATGATATATTTGTATTTGTATTTGTACTTGCTCTAAACATGTTATGTTTTCAAGCAATAAAGTATATGTATGTGTGTATGTATAATTATGGATCCATAAAATCAGTTTTGTCTAATAAACGACTGCATTATGAGGTTGAATAGTCCTTGGACATGCAGAAAATTTACAAATATCAAAAAGTATCGACCTCTGTCAGCCTGCGCGGAATGCGCAGGCTGACAGGGGTCGATACTTTTTGCAGATGCATCAAGCCCCCTTTTCATAAAGCATGCGACATATCTCTGGGTTTTAAACAATGATCAAGTGCCGACTCTCCTGTGGACGAGTTCTACGCAGGTTCGAATATAGATGTGAACGTAGTACCGTGTTTATATCCTTTTAATCAAGGTCTACTGTTTCAATATTTTGATTTTAATCCTATTTTCTAGAAACAAACAACAAAATCAATTTTTACACTTCACAAGCCGTACAAGTTTCCTATCGTCAAGAAACTCCAAATTTCACTGTTATCATGGAAGACCGATCGGGATTTTCTCTTCAGCGTTCACATTTTACATCTGAAAACGATTTATTGTTACATTTCTCGATTTATACATATCATTTTTGCATTTTAGCATTCAGAAACTCTGTTGTGACATTGCTTAAATTTCATTGGATCTCTAAAAGTCCAACATGTATACGCACACCTGTGCAATGAATAAAGGTCATATGACGTCAAAATTTAAAGGAACAAGTAATAAACATGGTGTGCGGAAATAATTGTCAGGGAATAGTTTAGCTGTTTTATCAAGTATGTAAACAGAATCTGACAAAACGGAGCAAGATGACCATTTCCATTTAAATTTAGTCCGTCGCCTCATCCGAAGTAAGATTTTACTGAAGTGTAAACTCATTTTGTAATTACATCCATCCAAATATCGAAATTGATAATATTGAAAATTAATACTATCTAAACTGTCATCACAGTTACTCCACAGATGAAAATACCAAAAATTGTTGCCACTGCGTAAGAGACCAATCAAATGGCCAAATCACATTGATTTCTGAATAGCCATCACCTCCAAAACTTCCTTGCTATTACTATAGAACCACAGTTATAGTCTTGCGTAGAACAATCAGGGTCCATATTCACCAACCATTCTTAAAAACATTCTTAGTCTTATTCTACAGAATTTTATAACTTTGAAATTAACACGACTTCTGATTGGCTAAACCATTTGGTTTAGCCAATCAGAAGTTGTGTTACTTTCAAATTAGAAAATCTCGTATTTAAAACCTAAGAACGTACTTAAGAATGGTTGGTGAATACGGCCCATTTTCTTTTACTCTTTGCTTAGAGACATATGCCCAAAATGAAATGATATGCCGACGACGAATTTTTATGTGACTGAGTCGATGGAATTTGTCAATGAACGGGTAGAAAACATCGTGGGACAAAGGAGAACTTGTTGCTTCCTCGCTGTTCTACCTTTTCCTACGATGTTTCAGAAGCCCTCTTCTTCTGGGTTGTAAAGCTCGGGACGGTGTAGTAAAGGGTAAAATTGTATTAACAGTCCTTGGTTTACCAACAACAGTTCTCAATTCTATACTTTTTTTTTTCAGACGGTAACATACCACGTGACTCTACCTATGTGGTACAAGAAGAAGTCTTGATACCAGACTACTTATACATCACGATGTCAACAATGGCCGGTCTTGGCATAATGATTGCCTTCTTTTTGTTTGCCTTCAATGTGCATAATAGAAACAACAAGTGCGTTTCATTTTGTCAATTAATGTAATTTCATGATGTGCGTTATCGCAATGTACATTTTTTTTTATCTTGATAAGTTGGTTAATGTGCTTGAAACAGTTGACATGTTCTGTGAGAAGGGTCTTAAATGCATCTGCAAAAAATATCGACCAGGTCAGCCTGCGCTTTTTGCTATCAGTCAATTTGCTGCATGTCAAAGGAGCAGTCTACCTCATTATTCAGTCTGGTTGTCAAACAAAGTGAATTTTATGGATCCATAAGTATGTGGTGTCTTGCTTAGTACTATGCATTACGGAGATGCATTAAATCCCTTTTGCCAGAGCATGACGCAAATTAAGAACATGTAAAGCTTCTACGAGTAACATGAACGATTGAAACATCTGGAGAAAAAAAGTGCGTTTCTTATATGTAATAGAAAACAACTCGGGGAAAAAAAGATACTGCTTGTAAAAAGCAATGGACTCTTTTTTCCACAAGTTTACCAAAATATGTTCAAATCAGGAACATATGTAAACAGACAGCCTGATATTTAGTATGTGAGGGACAAACCGTTTTGTCTCGAAACCAAAACAAAATGGTTACATTTGCCCGATTGAACGAAATCGCTAGATTTAGTTGAACAATTTATATGAGCTGTCGGTTTTTTGATAAATTGATTGATTGAATGAATGGTGTTTAACTCCGTATTCAACATTATTTTAGTTATAGCGCGGCGGCTAGTGCACCAATCCATGCTTTCCTGGTACTCCGCACGATATTCCTTCCAAGCCACTGGCTGCTTTCCCACATAACCATCGTCGAAACAATGGTCAGTGGTGAGAGAAGAATGAATCCTGTCGCAGTGACTATCATCAATCCTCGGAAAGAAATTGGCCGAGCCGGGGATCGAACCAGCGACCTCCTGTTTTCAAGTCCTGTACGCTACCGACTGAGCTACGACTTAGCGTCAGTTTTTTGAGTGACTAGATAAAAATAATTCTGAACGTAGTATTTAATTCTTAAGAACTACATCTGCATGAATTTTATTAACCCTTTTCCACACAAACCCGACTTTTAACGACCCTGAGAAAGAAGCCTTTTCGAAAACATTGTGGGAAAAGGAGAAAATGCTGGTAACCAGCATTTTCTCCTTTTCCCACAATGTTTCTACCCTATCAAATTAAAAAAAAAAAAAAAAAAAAAAAAAAAAATCACCATTTTTAGCAACACTTAATTTGTCGCTTGCAAATGCTTTCAATTTGGTCCAGTCCAAAATTTTGTCGTTTGGTAAAGACTTAACTTGGAGCAAAAGGGATAAAGTAATGGCCAAGCAAATCAACCTATTCCAAGCGACGGTGAGAAGCGGCATTTGATAACTGCGCATGCTCAGTTCCATCCCATCGCAATAATGATCTATTATTTCTCGTATTTCAGGATTGTGAAGATGTCCTCCCCAAATATTAACAACGTAATGTTGCTGGGCTGTGTGATTAGCTATTGTACAATATTTATGAAGAGCACAGAAACGGATGCCAGCGATGTTTGTAAGGTAAGTTTAGGTATTCACTTTATTAAGCATGCGATAAATCGACTGCTTCTATTAATTCGATGGTCTGATTGGAATAGGAATATCGAGGTAAAAAGTGCAGCAGTAGCTTCGAAGAAAACCAATTCAAAGAGACGTGTCAAAATTATACCTTCTTCCTGAATAAAACCTTCTAACTTATTTACGCTTGCAGAAAAACAAACATGTATTTTGTAATATTTATAAGTGGTTTTTGGGAAAAAATTATTCGCGACAAAATGATCTAACAGGCCCTTATGAAGAATGTAATTCATATTGTATAATCATATCGAATATCTCAGTTTTTCTTTTTTTCAACCGCTGAATATTTGCTTCAATAAATAATTGAGGTGTTTTTTTCTTAATTTCCTCCAAAGGGAGGTAATTACTAACTTTCCATTTATAATGAAATGACACTGGTTACTTATTTTTATAAGATAATTAAAGGTAAGCCAAACTATGAGATATAGGGTTACCTCTATGTAATTCTTTCAAATTTTAAGAATATCACAACCTAGAGGATGCCATTAGAACATAGCTGCTCACCATAACCAATGCTTTACCGTAAATGTGTACTTACCTGTAACTGTTATGTTTGTATTCAGGCCCAAGTGTTCTGTTTTTCTATCGGCTTCACGACAGTATTTGGGTCGCTGTTCTCGAAAACATGGCGTGTGTACCGTATCTTCACCAACAAGAAACTGCTTCGACGTGTGAGTAAATACATGTTTGCTTCGAGTTAGATTTAGCACCGCTTTCAACAGCATTATGTATACTGTCATAAATGGACACGAACTGATTTTTTCATCTATGTATGTATTATCAGCGTGTGACTAGATCTACATACATATGAGCCTTATGAAAAAGGGTTTAATGCATCTGCAAAAAGTATCGACCCATGTCAGCCTGCGCCGTCCGCGCAGGCTGACATGAATCGAAACTTTTTGCTTTTGTTAAATTTTCTGCATGTCCAGGGATCATTGTAGCTCATTATAAAGTCGTTTGTTCGATTAAATGGATTTTATGGATCCATAATTATATGATGACTTGCATGGTTCTATGCATCACGAAGATAAATTAAACGCCCTTTTGCTAGAGCATGACTTATTTATACATTGCGGGCAAGGGCTCTGCATAACCATGTCTAAGATGGTCCAAGTCCCAGGGGAAAACGTCGCCAGTGGAGATCAAACCGTGCTTTACAGGATGTCCGAAATATATGTAATCTTTTTAAATAGATGTCGTTTCATAATAAATTGGTGATTTTAAACCAATATGTACCAAATTTAATACAAGTACATTTACAATAGAATATTTTGCTTGCTGAAATGCCTTGCAAAGTATGATTTAAGTCAACGCGTTAAATAAAAATGATGATACATAAACGCTTGTGTAAACTTTTCTGTTTCATAATTATATGGTGATTTTAATTCGTATAATTCTCACAAAGATACACAGGCTCAGGTGAGTAGTTCAGGGCCATCACAGCCCTCTTGTTTTAAATGTATATACAGTCTTTAATTCTATTCTAGGCTCATTCGTTTATTAATCGACTTTACAGTTTTCCAATCCCCTTTACCGTTGTTACTTTAGTTAATATTAAATGCACAAGACTTGCAATCTTTTATTGCACTGTCCCATGTTTTTGTTGACTCTACAATTTTACCATAAAGTATATTCATCTGCATTGAAAGTATACCTTAAAACATCGAAAGTAACGGTTTGTTACCTATACACGACATCTGTCAAAGATGCGGGTCTTTGGTCAAAGGTCAGGGTCTCCGCTGAGGGAAGGTCTCTGATACATGCATGCCCATTTATTCCATTATATTTTGCAGACTATCAAAGACTATCAACTTTTGGCTATTATTGGAGGTTTGGTGAGCGTGGTTCTGGTTGTTTTAGTAATCTGGGAAATAATCTCACCACAAAAAATAGCCGTGCAGTTTCTAACTAAAGAGGTATGCCTTTTTGTGTCTATTGATAGAACATAGCATAAAATTACGTCACAAAATCTGTATTAGACAAGTGCTTGTTAGCAGTACATAGTCATGTTTGTAAACAAATAATTGAGACGTGCTCTGGCAAAAGGGGGCTTAATGCATCTCCGTGATGCACTGTTCCAGTCAAGCCATCACATGATTATGGATCCATAATGGCCACTTTTTTAAAGAACCGACTGAATCATGAGGTAGACTGGTTCTTGGACATACAGGAAATTGACCAGTAGCGAAAAGTTTCGGCCCAGGCCAGCCTGCGCGGACTGCGCAGGCTGACCTGGGTCGATACTTTTCGCAGATGCATTAAGCCCCTTTTTTAACAGAGGATGGCTCAATTATTTATCTAGTCGATAAACCGACGGGTCGATAAAAGGATCAGGTATAGAGATATTTTACATAATGTAAAAATACGGTACTAACCTGTTAAATCTTTATCAGACGACAACATTTTACACTTGCCGAAATTGAAAGGATTTGCAGACGACAAATTAAATGTGAAGTTGAACCAATGATGAGATTTGTTTCTTTAATGCTTAGAGAAATATGGGAAAAGGAGAAAATGCAAAAGCCTTCCTCACCAGGTTGGTGAGGTCACGGGGTTGTTTGGTAAAGGGTTAGGCTAATATGTTATTGTGGCATTTGTCGAAGTGAATGCCAACATGAGTTCAATACGGCATTTTTAAAATCATGTATCGTTGTCTGTGCAAAACCGAAGGAATTAAACTCCAATTAAACTCATTTTTTCTTAGATAAATAAGTGTTTCGATTGCACTCAGACGTAAAATTGAAACTAACGTATTAGAATAGATTGGATTAGGCCACTGATTGTGGAAAAAAACTTCTTCTTGTTTTTCTTGAAATAGCTTTGCCCAGCATGGCCTTCTGTTGGCGCAATGATACACATAATCTTTGTCTCCTAACCGCTTCCGTTCTTGTTCGTCCCAAAACCAGTTCGTCACTGGGCTTGTTCGTCACTGGGCTTGTTCGCCCGGGCTTGTTCGTCCCACATGATTGCACCTACTCTATTGGATTCTGCATAACTATAAAGTAGTTTCTCTTTGAAGTGAATACTTTGAAACTATTTCTACTGTTTGTGTTTCAAATCATAAATTCCACACAACGGCTCCCTTGACAAATGCCACACCAGTGCTTTCAACGCTCTGATCCCTATTATGGCTGTTATACTTCCATGTCTGTGCTATAGGTATACATGATTGGCAACGACGCAGAAGTTCACCCGTTTGTACGCATCTGTCATTCGGAATACTCGGTCTATTTCAACTGGATTCTTTACGTCATTCAGGGTAGCCTTCTAGCCTTTGGTGCCTTCTTGGCTTGGGAAACGAGAAAGGTACACTTTTACTTCGTGACATTAACTGTTTACTAGATGACAAAATTTTAGCCTGGCCCACATTGAAAACATCTGCAGACGACAAATTAAATGTTACTCAAAACATAAAATTTGTCTGTCATAGGGTAGGAAACATTGTGGGAAAAGTATAAAGTAGAAATGCTGGTTACCAGCATTTCCTCCTTTGCAGACATTGTTTTCAAAAGCCGTCGTCTTTCTCTGGGGCGTTAAAAGTCGACATTGCGCGGTAAAGGGTTAAATTAACTCTACCAAACGACAAAATTGTACACTTGTCCAAATTGAAAGCATGTGCAGACGACAAATTAAATGTAGCGCAGATGATGAGATTTGTATCATAAAGGTCAGAAAACATTATGGTCAAAGGAGAAAACGCTGGTTACCAGCATTTTCTTCTTTTACCCCAATGTTTGCAAAAGCCTTCTTCCACAGGATCGATAAAACTCGATATTGTGTAGTAAAGGGTTAACGCAACATAATCAAAAAGACTGAGTATATTTCTCGGCTTATGTTGACTAGTCTGTCGATCAGTTTGTTTTTCTGTTGGAAGTACCGTTCCTAAATAGACACTGATTTCACATAAGTTTGACAACTTCAGTACAGACATAAATGATGAAGTATAATAAATGATTCTTACTGATAGTAAACTAAAAAGGTCTAGGGTCAAGGCCACGCAAGGTCAAGGTCACTAATACTCATTTGAGCGCACTTTGTATAGGGAAAGCGTATATCTATATTGGAAACCTGGACTGTCCAATATCACACCTCTTGGTGCTGTAAATGTGTTAGAGGTAGTTTTCCTGTTCTGTTTTTTGTTATGGTCCGACCGCTTATATTTGTGCCATACTCTGTGAAAATGGGGCTTTATGCATCTGCGAAAAGTATCGACTCAGGTCAGCCTGCGCAGTTCGCACAGGCTGACCTGGGCCGAAACATTTCGATATTGGTCAATTTTCTGTGTGTCTAAGGACCAGTCTACCTCATGATTAAATCGGTTGTTTAAAAAAATGTGGCTATTATGGATCCATAAATATATGATGGCTTTATTGGTATCGTGGATCACGGAGATGCATTTAGTCCCCTTTTGCCATAGCATGGTTCATTTATAAATTTATCCACGTTCCAACCGCCTGGAGTTTGGATATAGATCTATTTTATTTTGAAGGTTTCTGTCTGTAACAATATCACACAAGGTATCGATCGGACAGCATTACTTCAAGACCTGACTATATGTTCTGTTGCATCTACACTGTTCACAAAACAATTTATTCGCCTCTGGCTCTCAAAAGCCAAATGAATAAACGAAGGAAAAGATGAAAAATGATAGGGTTAGTTTATGAATGAAACATCCAACCATTTGGAAAAAAAAAAAAACTGCTAAGCGCGACTCACTGACCTTTTTGTGGACAGAGTAGATCAAAGTCAGACTGCACAGAACGTGCAGTCTGATATTTGATCTACACTGTCCGATAAGGAGATATTTTTCTCCGAAAAAAAAAATTAGTTTGAAATAACATTGTGTTTTTACTATCGACTTGAAGGTATCGTTTGACTTATCTAACAGGATCAGGGTTAAGCTACTTACCACCAATCCTCCTCGTCTGTCTATACATAGAGGATATTTGTTTTTTTCGGTGAACGATCGAAATCTATTTCATCGAGTGAACATCATCGGTAATATTTTCACGAGTGGCGCAGCAGCCACTCTTGAAAATATTACCGATGATGTTCACTCGATGAAATAAATTTCGATCTTTCACCGAAAAAAAAAAACCAAATATTCTATTTATTTCATGCTTCTAACACCTTTTTTTGTCGAGACTTCCATAAAAATCAGTACAAATCGGTATTCTCACTGGTCGTACCCGTGTAATATCGAAAAATATTTTCACCGCTATTTCTCGATATCCTACCGGAAAGCATGAAATAAACTCCTCTATTTGTCTGTGTGTGCAGGTCAAGATCGAAGCTTTAAACGACTCCCATCAGATTGGTCTGTGTTTATACAACGTTGTATTGTTGAGTGCTATCGGCCTTACACTCTCTCTGCTACTGAATCAACAGATTGTCCTTCTGTACGGGATCAAATCTGGATGTGTACTGATCGGAACTACTTTAACACAGCTACTAGTTTTCATACCAAAAGTAAGTGAATTACATTTGAGCGTGCTCTGGCAAAAGGGGGCTTAATGCATCTCCGTGATGCATAATACCAAGCAAGTCATCACATCATCATGGATCCATAAAGTGAATTTTGTCTAACAAACCGAATGAATCATGGGGTAGACTGTTCCTTTGACATACAGAAAATTCACCCATAGCGAAAAGTTTCGGCCAAGGGAAGCCTGCGCGGACTGCGCAGGCTGACCTGGGTCGATACTTTTCGCAGATACAGTAAGCCCCCTTTTTCACAGAGCATGGTTCATTTGTACTGCACAGTTCCTTATTCTAACAACATTGAGGAAAGGGGCTCTTGAAAACATTATGGTAAAGTGAGATTTTCAAATGCTGGTAACCAGCATTTTCTCTTTTCCTACGTTTTTCTAGCCTTTTAAATATAAACAAGAAATTTTTTTAAAAAAGATGGACGGCGTAAGACATACTGGAATATAAATATTGAAACTAATTTGTGGCTCAATATGAACTAAAATAATGAAAAGTAACCTCACGTGCAATTACCTCTTTTTCCTCACTGTTTTTTTGAAAAGTAGTATTGGGTTATTAGGTAAAGCTTATGAAAATATTAAATTTCCAAATAGCACGAGAAAAGAATCATTCTCTTCTCTATTATTTTGCTGTGGTATGAATTAAGACTCCCCGTGGTATCGATTCGCAGTAACAACGCTCGTTAACAGTGGGTTCATAAGTGTGTGATCAAATATGCCAGCAGGGGCCCGCCGAATAAACATGTGCACATTTTTGGCTAGTCGCAAATTACCATCTATTCATTCTGTATCAGTGCCAAGAAGTGGGTCAAAAGCCAGCACATTCAGCCACGCCAAAAAACCGGCAGAATCATGAGGTAGAATGGTCCTTTCACAGGCAGTACACTTACTTAACCCTTTCCCAAGCAAGCCCTGGTTTTCATGTGTCTGCAGTACAAATCTTTTGAAAACACTGTGAGAAAAGGAGAAATTGCTCGTAACGAGCAATTTCTCCTTTTCCCACAGTGTTTTCTACCCTTTTTGAGACCTTTCTGCCATTTCATCAAATTTAAAATTGTCGTCTGCAAACTCTTTCAATTTGGACCAGTCCAAAATTTGTCGTTTGGGAAAGGGTTACATTAACTACCTTTTTACGGATACAGCTCATACGCCTTTTTTCGCATGATAATCGCTTGATAAAATTTTACGGTGTGATTTCATTATCGCATGACTGCTGATAAACACACCTCTGGTCAGAGCCTCTTGGTGGCGCCGGTCATATGGAAATACGCCCTGCTCTGGCAAAAGGGGGCTTAATGCATCTCCGTGATGCATGATACCAGGCAAGACATCACATAATTATGGATCCATAATAGCCACTTTTTTTTTTCTAACAACACTGAATCATGCGGTTGAATGGTCGATGACACGAAGAAAATTGACCAAAAGCGAAAGGTTTCGGCCCAGGTCAGCCCGCGCGGACTGCGCAGGCTGACCTGGGTCGATATCTTTCGCAGATGCATTAAGCCCCATTTTCACAGAGCATGGCTCCAGTGTTTTTTTAAAGCACTACAGAGCAAGACTTTCACTAGTGACACACAAGAAACATATGAGCCATGCCCTGGCAAAAGGGGGTTTAATGCATCTCCGTGATGCATGAAACAAATCAAGTCACTATAAGTTGACATGCAGAAAATTTACAAACAGCAAACAATCTTCGACGCAGGTAAGCCTGCGAGGTTTGCGAGAGAAAAAAAAGGCGAGAGAAAGTTGGAAAAAAAAAAGAGATAGACTTTATTTATACAAGAGTCCTATCTACGCCTCTGATAACTGAGTTCCTTTTCTAGGTGTTTCCGAAATTAGGACCACTCGAGTCTTGTGCGTCAAACTTGACCCTGTCTGACGTCAAAATGACGTCTATGATCACAGATTGGCAATGATAATTTGAAAAATCCGCATAGAGTTACGTAACGTTATAATTTTACTTGGTTGTGAGAACTTTGCGGTTAAAATTTGACACCATTTCATAGTAAATGTGACATATCGACCACTCGCTCTGCGGAAGGTTATAAAATTCGGAACGTTTTGACGGTATATTCATTTGTTGAACTCAACCAAGTCGGGGACAAGATTCGAGAATGAAGGCCTGTTACAGATGTACAGTGGCTATCGCCTTTGCCATCTTGATAGCAAGTAAGTGAGCACCGCTCTGGTAAAGGGGGGTTTAACGTATCTCCTTGATGCACTATAGATCTATCTAGCTAGTCATCACATGGCCCGCAACATGCGAAATTAGACCTTCAGACATTTGCGTAAAGTGTCGTCTCGGATTAGCCTGCGCAGTCCGCGCAGGGTATTCCGAGACGGCACTTTACGACTACATGAGAGTTTTTCATACCGTAGACTTTGGTGAAACAGAAGATCGCACAGAAACGGGAAGTGTCGTCTCGGATTTGTTACAGACTGCACAGGCTGATCTGGGACGACACACTTTTACGCATAAATGTCCAAGGGCCCCTTTTCGTGTCTTGCATGCCACTTAATAACGGATCTAAAAAAAAAAATCGTCTTATAACCGACCGATCCATGAGATAAACTGATCATTTGATATGCAGAAAATTAACCAATAGCAAAAAGTTTCGACACAGGTCAGCCTGCGGGGACTGCGCAGGCTGACCTGGGTCGATACGTTTTGAAAACGCATTAAGCCTCCTTTTCATATAGCATGACTTAAGTATTTAACCCTAGGCTGAAAAAATGCGACCTAGAAGGCTTTTTGCTTTTTGTAGATCAAGATCAGATGGCACAGAACATGCAAACAATTTTGATAATTGCAATTTATCGGTCTTTACTGCTAAATGAAAACATCTGTCAACTTAGAAGTGAAAAGTTAATGGGTTCGCTTTGATAAGACATTTCTTTATACAAGTATATGTTCCGCGCAAAGTGGGTATACTAGTATATGTTCTGCGCAAAGTGGGAATCTAGAATGGTCCTGCGCAAAGTAGGAATTCCAACTTGGTTGCGCAATTCTATAAATGTGTCGGTACAATTCTAGAATTGAGCAGGGGGTTCTATCGATTTTTTATCGATAACACGTGTAGGTAGATATAGAGGATATTTGTTTTTTTCGGTGAACGATCGAAATTTATTTCATCGAGTGAACATCATCGGTAATATTTTCACGAGTGGCGCAGCAGCCACTCGTGAAAATATTACCGATGATGTTCACTCGATGAAATAAATTTCGATCTTTCACCGAAAAAAAAAAAAAAACAAACAAATATTCTATTTATTTCATGCTTCTAACGCCTTTATTTGTCGAGACTTCCATAAAAATCAATACAAATCGGTATTCTCACTGGTCGTACCCGTGTAATATCGAAAAATATTTTCACCGCTATTTCTCGATATCCTACCGGAAAGCATGAAATAATATATAAAAATCAATATTGTCAAAATAATCATATTTTGGGATCAGCATTGAAATCTTAATTATACAGTCAGGCAATGATTTGATTTCATCGATTTGATTGAAATCGTCAACTTGTTACCAAATAACAAATTATAGACGGGTCTATATTACAAAGATTTGCTGACGACATGTGGCTGAAATGATGGAAAATGTCTTGAGAAAAGCAGAAAGAAAGAGAAATAGACAATGCTGGTCACCCTTTATTTTCTCCGATTCTAACAATTTTTCAAAATTCTTATTCTTCTTTAGGTTCGAGGAAATACGGGATTTTTTGGGTAAAGGATCAGAAAGAAAAATCCTGTTTAGTCAATGGCATGCTTCAGTCATTCCGGTAGATCTTGTATTTATTTCATGCTTTTCGGTAGTTTATCGGGTAATAATGGTGGATTATGGTTTGATAATTTCAACGTTTCGACCAGTGAATTTACCGATCGATAAACTCACTGGTACGGAAATACCGAGGGCTCCCATGTACTCCGCCCTTTCAAACGCATCAGATACATTTCAGACAAAAAAGGGGCTTAGAAGCATTGAAATAAATAAAATGTTCGATTTTTGGTGTGAAAGATCGAAATTTATTTCATCTCGTGATCACCATACGGTTAATATTTTCACGGGTGGCACCGCCACTCGTGAAAATATTACCATTGATGTTCACTCGATGAAATAAATTTCGATCTTTTACCGAAATAACAACAACAAATATCCTCTGTATATATTACTGTACATCTCTTCATTTCATTACCCAGGTGTCTCCTGTTTCCTGGATAATCTTGACTGTAACAAAGTGTACGATTGTACTGGAATGTTGGACAAGGTTTGTGGCACAGACGGCGTCACGTACGACAGTAAATGTCACATGGATAAAATGAACCAGGAAAAGTTTTGCAAGTAAGCACAGTTCAAAATTCTTGATTACCCAAACATGCAATAATTTGAATACAGTGGTTGGTTCAGGGCGCATTTGGTTTAGCCAATCAGAGGTTGTATTACTTCCAGATCTAGAAAATCTTGGAAAATAAGACTGAGAATGTTCTTGAGAATGGTTGGTGAATACGGACTCCGGTAACTGTATTTCTCTTCGGAATACATCAAATGACCAGAAATTTTTGTTCATAGAGAATTAAAAGTGGCAAAGAAACGTGGCCGTAATATGTAATCAGCTTCAGAGGATGCATTTTTAGCATTGTAAATAACAATTTCTTGACAAATACAGCCTTTAACGCCATTGTAGTTGATAGCATACGTTTAAACCATGGTGGAAAAGTTGTTTATCATCAGCGAAAAGTTTGTGAAATTTGGACGCTAATGACTGTAACAGGTGCTTTCGATGATTGATCTACACTGTACAGATATTAAAAAAAAAAAAAAAAAACTGTTGAAAATTCCATTATTCGGTTTTGTCTAAACAGGTAAAATCCAACTTGTATCAATTTCACCTCTATGTTTTACGCAAGGTCTGTACTTTCAGTTGAACAGGGCTTTGATCTCATTATATAAATATGGCCCGCAACATGCGAAATGAGACATTCGGACATTTGCCCAAAGTGTCGTCTCGGATTAGCCTGCGCAGTCCGCACAGGCTAATCCGAGACGGCACTTTACGACTACGTAAGAATTTTTCATACAAAAGACTTTCGTGAAACAGAAAATCGCACAGAAACGGGAAGTGTCGTCTCGGATTAGTCACAGACTGCACAGTCTATTCTGGGACGTCTGACTTTTACACCTATGTCCGAAGGCCCCTTTTCGTGCTTTGCACGCCAATAATATTGAAAATTGAAGTAACAGTGCATTTTGTAATTCCAGATTTGGGGATTTGAATACAGTCATGGTTTTCCAGAAGGGAGAATGTCCGCCAGGCGCTGGATCGAAGTGAGCTTCAAGCTGCAGTTCTTCACAGAAACTAGACGTCTTCCATTGAACAAAATATTTGTATTTGTTGTCAAAATATTCTTTAATTGAATGTCACTTCGAAATAAAATATCTGAAATAGCTTACGAGTTTTTTTTTTTTGTAAATTGTTATAAGTAGTGCCATAAAATGTAGACAGGAATCTATTGTTAACCTAAAATGAAATTAAGATAAATACATGTAATCGAATAGAATCGAGCTATGCTCTGTGAAAAGGGGTTAAAATGCATCTGCTAAAAGTATTGTCCAGGTCAGCCTGCGCAGTCTGAGCAGGCTGACCTGGATCGTAACTTTTTACTATAGGTCAATTTTCTGTGTGTTCAAGGACTATTCTAGCTCATGATTCATCCGCGGTTGTTAGACAAATTATATTTCATGGATCCTTAATTGAGCCATGCTCTCTGAAAAAGGGGCTTAATGCATTTGCAAAAAGTATCGACTCGGGTCAGCCTGCGCAGTCCGCACAGGCTGACCTGGGCCGAAACTTTTTGCTTTCGCTCAATTTTCTGTATGTCAAAGGACCAGAGTGCCTCATGATTCAGTTTTTTACAGATGTATAATAGTGTGACGACGTGCTTGGTATCATGGATCACGGAGATGCATTAAGCCCCCTTTTGCCAGGGCTGCCTCAATTATGTAATGACTTGCTTGGTCTAATGCATCACAGAGATGCATTATACCCCGTTTTGCCAGAGTTCCGCCCAAATGTACGTGTTTTTTGTAGTTATAGAATAAAAATGATATGGTAAATGGGTTAGAGTACCAATATTGACTGTTATATCCGTGTTCGCGTATCTTATAATTACTTAGGTAAATCAAAGTACTGAAAGTACTGACAGAAGGTGATGGTAGACATTCGCTAGCAAACAACATTGGACCATTTCTTTCAAAATTCATACCATGACGGTTGACAACATATTTCTAAGCATTTTGTCCGACCTTTTTCCATAAAATCGTGTATCTAAGCGTTTTGCATGCGGCTTTAGGTGTTAGGAAAGTGGTTTGGGTGAATGACAGTAGTTGGGGTGTTTTTCAGGTGGTTTAATAGTTTTTGGGTGTTTCTCTTACTAAATAATCTGCGATGTAGCGTTAATATACTAGACCATGTCAAGCCTGCGCAATGGGACCAATTTCAAATCTTCAGCTAATTCTATGATATTTATCTCTGAAGTTCATTGTTTGTGTCATTTGCTTGGACAGTTTTTCAATCCACTCGTTATTTTTCACATATCAAATGACACAGACGCGCCTGTTCATTGACCTATGAGGATCTATTTTTCTTGAAACAAGGGAGTGATTCGTCGTCACAGTACTTACTTTATGACGGTTGACATAAGAAGCTGAGACCTGAAAGGTCATCATCTTCTAAAAATAGCATTTTGACGAAGGTAAATGACGTTGCACTGTTTCATTTTAACTCTGTACAAAACGGCAAAATTTGAAACTAGACTTAATCGATATCGTTTGAAAACGATATTTAGAAAGTGTCTGAAACGATGGAATTTTTTTTCGAAAGGGTAGAAATCATTGTGGAAAAAATCTCCTTTTTCGGCGTAGCTGAATGTGCTGGCTTTTGACCAACCTTTTGGCACTGATAGCAAATGAATAAGTAGAAATTTCTGATTGGTAAAAAATGTAGAAATGTTTATTTTAACGGCCCCTGCCTATATTTTCTTGCAACTTTACTTCGTCTATCTTTTTTAAATATATTTATTTCTTGTTCTTTTATTGCTTTCCAAAAGCCTATTTCAGAGTCGGTAAACTGCCTGTTTTCTTTTTTATCTTCTTATCCAGTGAAAGGTCTCGCGTAAATGAAAGAGTTAAATTAGGTCAAATTTACGAGCTACATGTATTTGTATCGAAATAATCAAATGATCTGTTTGGTCACTTAACCCTTCGGCTGCTAAGCTCGACTCACTGACTGTTTGCGGACAGTGTGGATCCAAGATTAGACTACACAGAATATGCAGTCTGATCTTGGATCTACATTGTCCTCTAAGGAGATATCTTTCTCAAAAAGAAAAAAGAGGTTGAAATAGCATTATTCTGATTTTTACTATCGGCTTGTAAGTTTCGTTTACCATATTTAGCAGGATAAGGGTTAAAAGTCCATGTCTTAGGGGACAAAATAAATAGGTTATCTTCTTTGGCCTGAATCCTTTACAGTGTTTTATGGAACTTTTCAGGCTATGATCTGAAGACTCTATGGAAAAATGTATAAAGAGAAGTTTAAATTGAATTCAAAGACCAGCCTGAATAGCTCAGTGGTGGAGCATGGGACTTGTTAACGCCCAGTCTCGGACCACTTGAGGGTGTGGGTTCGATCCCCACGGCTGACCATTTAGAATTAATGATAGTCTTTCGAATTCGACGTTAAACCGAGGTCCCGTGTGACGGCACTATATACCTGAACATACGAGCTATCTCATCATAGTGTACACCTTTCGATTCTTTACTAAATGTATGTTCCCAATTAAATGTATCGGCGATTTTTTTTCCCTGAAGATGGCTTAAAGGCCCATTAGCGGCCAAAAAACAATGCAGGTGTTAAAATGCATTTAAATCTAAATCATACCATTTGAAAGTATGGAAAATATGGTGAAGATGACCGTCTGTTATTGTGTAGTCGATCCAAGTGTTAGTTGCTGTTAGAAAAAATGAATTTTAAAATCGGGCAAAAAGTAAGCAAAAGATAGAGTGACCTGCCAACTTTTAGCCTAGTTTTGAAATTAATTTCTCTGCCAGCGACTAACACTTGGACCGATCGTACAATAAGAGATTGTTATCTTCACAACAATTCGATTACTGTTAAATTTAATGATTTAGATTTAAATGAGCCAGACTCTGGCAAAGGGGAACTTAATGCATTTGCGAAAAGTATCGACCCAGGTCAGCCTGCGCACTCCCCGCAGGCTGACCTGGGTCGAAACTTTTCGATACTGGTATTTGTGTGTGTGTGTGTGTGTGTCAAAGGACCAGTCTACCCCAAGACCAAGCCTGTTGTTAGACAAGATGGATTTCATTGCTCCATAATTATGTGATGACTTGCTTGGTATAATGTATTACGGGGATGCATTAAGCCCCCTTTTCCGAGAGCATGGTTCAAAAGCATTTTTAACACCCGCTTTATTTATTTTAGGCAGCTATTGTTAGTTTTGAATGCTTATTCGATACTAGTTTATAGAACACCTATTGTCTATCTTTGCAGGTACTGTCCGTGTACCAGAAAAACGCCATCAGCTCTGCAAACGGCACGTCAGCCGACCATCAGTCCCATAGCAAAGTCAGCACCATACCAATTTCATTTGGGGCAATGTCGGGTTCAACTGAACACCATCCGTCCCAGGATGTGTAGCCCATTCCCAGAGTTGGCAGAAGCGTTACTATAAGATGAACCATGCTCTAGCAAAAAGGCGTTTAATGTACCTCAAGTAATGCATTACGATGGTCGAGCAAGTCATTATATAATTATAGATCGATACAATCTATTCTGTCTAACAGCCGACTGAATTATGAGTTAGAATTGCCGTTTGACATGCACAAAATTAACCAATTACAAAAAGTTTCGACCAAGGTCAGCCTGCGCGGACTGCGCAGGCTGACCTGGGTCGATACTTTTTGCAGATATATTAAAACTTATTTTAACAGAGCATGGCTCAAATTATTAAAGACTGCAAATCAAGACTGCTATTTAACTTTTTTACCAGACGCCAAAGTTATAGACCTTTCCATATTTAATCCTTTAACAGACGACAACAATTCATACTTGTCCAAATTCAAAGCACCTGCAGACGACACACACACACACACACATATATATATATATTCAGATAGAGGGAGTGATTTTGATTTCAAAATTGAAAATATTGATTACTTTCCACTAAACCCTATGTTGTGGGTACTCATTAGAATCGTCTCATCGAGACGATTCCAATTAGTACCCACAACATAGGTTTAGAGGAGAAATAATGGATTTAGAATACTATCACTCCCTCTTATCTGGAGACGATTCTAATGAGTACCCACAACATAGGGTTTAGTGGAGAAATAATGGATTTAGAATACTATCACTCCCTCTTATCTGGAGAGAGAGATATATATATATATAACACTTACAATTTGATAAGGATCATTTAAATATTTCAATATTGGTATGTCTCACAACAATACAGTTTTGCATTCAAACATCCATTTCAACAGGTGGTTTATTTTATCAGTGTATTGTCAATGTAACATGTTGAAAATATAAAACTGATACACGTACATGGAACACATATAGATCCATATCGGTTTAATTTAATATGGCAATCCCTAGCAAAATTTGAGTAGTATATATTTAGCGTAGCTCCAATGATGGGATTTGTATTTGAAAGGATAGAAAACACTGTGTAAAAAGGAGTGAATACTGGTTACCAGCATTTTGCCGTTTTCTGACAATGTTTCCAAAAGGCCCTTTTCTTAGGGTCGTTTAAACACGGGGTTGTTTGGTAAAGGGTTAAAATGTCTCAAGGGCAAGTATTCGCAAACCATTGATATCTGAAATTTTTGACTCTGAATTTAAAAAAAAAAAAAATCTGATAGGCTAAACCATTTGGTTTAGCCAATCAGAAATTGCGTTGTTTTGGAACATATAAAATTCTTGAGAAGTGGACTGAGAATTTTGTTAAGAATGATTGTTGGGTATGGACTCAGATGTCAAATGAAATGTAACTCAAATGATGGCATTTGTCTTAGAAAGGGTGGAAAATACTTTGGAAAAAGGAGAAAATGCTAGTAGTTAGCATTTTTTTCTTTCCAACGATATTTTTAAGATACATTTTTCCTCAGGGTTATGAAAGCACGAGATTGTTTCTTAAAAAAAAATAATATTGTGAAAGGCATTATTCCCTAAAGTGAACAACATAATCCTTATGTTTCTATTTTTTACATTATACGCCTGCGTATTGTGTGTTATGGGCGTTACGCCCGTGGATGATAGTCTAGTCAGTTCGTGGCCTTTCCAAAGCGGGCCAGCTAAAAGGTCCCTCTAACTGACTGAGAAACTCTATCATCTTGTTCTATGTTTATTGTAATGTAGAAATTATAAAAAATGAGCCATGCTCTGGCAATAGGGGGTTTATTGCATCTCTGTCACATAACTATGGATTCATACCATCCATGTTTTCTAACAACTGACTAAATTATGAGACAGACTAGATCTTTGACATGCAGAAAATTAATCAAGAACAAAAAGTAGCGATCCAGGTCAGCCTGCGCGGAAGCGCAGGCTGACCAGAGTCGATACTGTTTGCAGATGTGTTAAACCCCCTTTTCACAGCGCATGGCTCTAATATATGTGCTCAAGACGAATCGTATGGGACTCTCTGTAACAGCATACTACATTAACGTGTCCAAAGATCAGTTTGAACTAGGGAGAACAATGGTCAACATCTATTGTATAAAACTTTGTTAGAAGAATATTATTCTTTATCGTTTATTTGGTTATTTATCTATTCATTTTTTATTCCAATATAGTTAAACATATTAAACACATTCCTTCAGTTAGAAAAAAAGGATTTTGACTTAAGGTGTAAACTTATTAAGTCCTTCTTCAAGTACTAGTGACATGCGCCATGAACAAAAATAAATTAAATCATGAAACATGACAAGACGCTGTGATCATACGCAATGTCTTTTTTGTTACAGTTGTAAGGTTTTTCGATTATTAAGTCAACACCATCAACAACTAACCTCAGCCTTCAAAGTCTGCTACGATAGATGCAAACTTCAAGAAACAAGTTGGGGAAAAAATAAGGAAACGCTGTTCGACATAATATTTTAAATGTGTTTCTACAGCCGTATAAAATCCTAATGCATGACAATTTACATAGTAGACCATAGTCATTAAATACTGAGAAAATAACCACCAAGAGTATTTAAAGGCACACTAGTGGCCAAAAGTAAAGAATTGGACAGTCAAATTGCAGACAAATTCAATTCGTATACCATTTTAAAGTATGAGTATCATTATGAGTCTGATAATGACTGTGTTATAATGATTGATTGGTTGTATAGTGTTTAACGCCGTTTTCAACATTATATCAGTTATATCACGGCGGCCAGCGTACCTATCCATGCTTTCCTGGAGTTTCTGTTACCAGTACTCCGCACAAAATTCTTTCCAAGCCAATGGCTGCTTTCTCACATAACCATCGTCGAAACAATGGTCATCGGTGAGAGAGGAATGAATCCTGTCGCAATGACTATGATCAATCCTCGGAAAGAAACTGGCCAAGCCGGGGATCGAACCAGCAACCTCCTGTTCTCAAGTCTTGTACGCTAACGACTGAGCTATGGCGGCTCGGCGACTGTGTTACAATGCGGTCTGTCAAAGTTCCAGTCGCAGGCAGAAAAATGTATTGTAAAACTAGAATAATACCGTAGTTGTCAACTTTTGTTATAGTTTTACGATACAGGGCAGCATATACTGCCTAGTGTATAAACTGTATACCTAATACATATGAGCCATGCTCTGTGAAAAGGGGGCTTAATGTATCTGCGTAAAGTATCGACCCAGGTCAGCCTGCGCAGTCCGCGCAGGCTGACTTGGACCGAAACTTTTCGCTACTGATCAATTTTCTGTATGTCAAAGGACCAGTGTACCTCATGAATCATTCGGCTGTTAGACAAAATAGATTTTAAGGATCCATAAATATGTGATGACTTGCTTGGTATAGTGTATCACGGAGATGCATTAAGCCCCCTTTTGCCAGAGCATAGCTCATACTACAATGCATATACACGATCTTCACTGACACACACCACTTTCGTCACTTGTCACAACCCGGCCGGTTCCGTAACTACATCTTACCTCGTCCAAATCGAGGATCCATTCTGAAGCACTGTCGGTCACATGATCTTAAAAATGACGGCGCCCATATAAATCGATTAGCAACGCCACTAACAATCACGGGAAGTTATTCACATATATCAACCTGTCAGTAAAATCTGCCAGCGAAATTGATAGACAACGTTAACATTTGAATGTACAAAGTGTTTGTTAAAGGAAATGTATTTAGAAAGATTTTGATAGAAAATTGTGACTCGTGTTTAGTTTTGGAGTCTTAAGAATTTAAGAACGGTAAATCGGAGTATTTCCGGCGAAGAAATGTACCTTGTAGGTGCATTATGATCACCCATTGTAAAACACCCGAGGGATTTGATCAACCGATCATCCGAAGTCTGCCGAATGCTCTTTCGTGAAACCTTGTGTGATTGGTTTGTATTACGACACTGGCCCTAGATGTATTTTGAGTGTCTGCGCTAAGCAAGGATGCTATCGCGAAACGTTTGGTGGGTGCTTGGATGATCATCTCCAGCATGCCGCCAAGTGTACTAGACAGCTGAAAGGTCACACAGGCTCTAGTTTAACTGTATGGTGCACGCCAAGTACCTTGCCAACAGTATTATGCGTAGCCTGTTGTTCTACCACCATAGCCACCCGCCATATTTTTTATTTTGAAAATTGTCTTCGCACGTCTTAATTGGCCCTTTTCCATCCGTAAAACTTAACTCTTTGCCAAAGAAGCCCTGGTTTTCACGTGTCTGCAGTTCAAGTCTTTTGAAAACACCGTGGGAAAAGGAGAAATTGCTCGTAACGAGCAATTTCTCCTTTTCCCACAGTGTTTTCTACCCTTTTTGATAACTTTCTGCCATTTTCATCAAATTCAAAAATTGTTGTCTGCAAACTCTTTCAATTTGGACCAGTCCAAAATTTGTCGTTTGGGAAAGGGTTAAGGTCTTTTGAGAATACCCTTTATGTGGCGGGTAAATGAATGCAGTGTATCACAGTAGTGAGAAAAGTTAGGTGTACATCTTTTCCATGACTTTTAGGACAGTTGCTCACCATAAAAAGCTTATATTTACACACTAAGGGCTATCTGAAAACGAAACTGTACAATATTCAAATAAGATATCACAAATAGATAACATAAACTTTACACTGCTTGGAATGGAATGTGTGGTGCTTAGCACTCTTTGTGTAGTATACATAAAAACGAAGTCCATGAAGGAAAGGAGAGCCCCGTTCAATAAAACACGTGAGTATCGTAAAATGTGTATACACTATTTTCGGCCAAATGTGTTTTTTGGTTTAGCTGTTAAATCAATACGTGCTTTCAAGTTCAGAAAATTCTGATTGTTAAAAGAGTGAATACATGGATTATCTCTGTAAGTATACACTTTTTGATAATTTTATTTATTCAAGTGACTGCTATGGAAAGGACATTATACAGATGGAAAACGATGGGTAGCCGATGGCATATTTAGCCAAAAAGTGTTTCGTGCCTTTGTCGGTTTTGAAAATACCACTTTGCTGTTATTCTATATATGAGCCTTGCTCTGCAAAACGTATCGACCTATGTCAGCCAGCGCTGTCCACGCAGGCTGACCTGTGTCGAAACTGTTGTTGGTCTATTTTCTGCATGTCCAAGGACCATTCTACCTCAGCATACTGCCAGTTGTAACAGAAGATGGATTTTATGGACCTAAAATTATATGATGACTTGTAAGCTTGGTATAATGCATCACGGAGATGCATTAAACCCGCTTTTGTCAGAGCATGGCTCAAATACAAGGGCACAATACCGGCTACTCCCCACCGCTGTATCCCGCAAACCCATGAAAATCACAATTATCCGTCAAAAAAAAAAAGATTGCATTTTTTACGGATTTGTTCCGTATACATCAAATACAATACTGGTCAACGGAATAAAGCTATACCTTCATTAATTTCCTGTCGTTTTACTCATTAAACAATGTCACCTATATGCATAGAACTGTTTAGTGTTGAGGATTGGTCGGTGTTATGCCAATGCGAGTATCTAAATATATAGCTTACCTGTCGACCATTTACAGCAATTCTATACATACATATTAAGTCCTTAACGCAGCAAACGACTTTGAAAATATCCTTGCCAAGTCTGTATAATTAACCCTCTCAGCGCCAAATATATATGCCATGCTCTGTGAAAAAGGAACCCAATGCATCTGCAAAAAGTATCGACCCAGGTCAGCCTGCGCAGTCCGCGCAGGCTGACCTGGGCCGAAACTTTTTGCTTTTTGGTCAATTTTCTGCCTGTCAAGCGACTAGTCTTCATCATGATTTACTCGGGTGTTAGACAAAAATGGATTTTTTATGGATCCATGATTATGTGATGACTTGCATGGTATCATGGATCACGGTGATGCATTAAGCCCCCTTTTGTCAGACCATTGCTTATATTATAAACTATACCTCTTTAAACGGCTGAAAGCACAATCCAATGAAACTCAGAAAGAGTTTTACATAACAAGCTTGACTAAGCAAGCGGATGGCACAGTTTCGAGATCGGACTGCACGTTCTGTGCAGTATGATCTTGATCTATGCCGTCCACAAACGCCCAAATGTTCGCCTATGTCCCTGAAAGGGTTAACGTGGCAGATACGATACAGGAATACATGTAATATAGTGTGGCAAGGGAATAAGTTGCTTGTAACGACGGTATTGCTTGTTAAGAAAATCGATGTAAGTTGTAGCAGAGATGTAAGGAGTTTGAATCAAGCTCCTCAAAGCTATATTGTTGATATTAATTTTCAGTTAAGTTCTGATGTGTTTTTGCCCACTATGAAATTAGTTGAGAAAGACAGATTTAGTTTGAGAGAGAGAGAGAGAGAGCCCAAACTCTTAAGGAAGAGAGCTCTTAACAAAGAGAGCCCAAACTCTTAACGACCAGTTCTTTTCCATCTTTCCGTCTTGAGCACAGTCCATGTTTTGATGGGCTTACAAAGGGACATAAGCATAATGCATCCCCAATATGCGGAATAAATCAGAGTTCACGCCCTTAAATTGTGGTTCAAGGATAGAAGCATTGCAGTTTAAAGTTAACCTGACATAAAGCAAATTTACCCCATATGTATATTCATGGAACAAATATCAATTGAAATTATTTGAACTGCTTATTTACCGTGTTGATTAAATGGACATCTGTTCGTCTAATCTTGCTACAAAGTCTTTTCGAAATGGTCCAATAGGTTGACTCAGAGATCCCTTACGGACTTTGTACAGCTAATTTTTTAGCAGTCGCATTGGTTTTCCCGTCGGTCATTACTGGAACAATTATGCAAGTTTTACTTGGACAAACTGAAAATTGTGCTCGAACACGCATTGAGTCCACATTTGATTGATTGATTGTATGGTGTTTAACGCCGTTTTCAACATTATTTCAGTTATATCGCGGCGGCCAGTTCACCTATCCATGCTTTCCTGGAGTTTCTTTTACCAGTACTCCGCACAATATTCTTTCCAAGCCACTGGCTGCTTTCCCACATAACCATCGTCGAAACAGTGGTCAGCAGTGAGAGAAGAATGAATCCTGTCGCAATGACTATCATCAATCCTCGGAAAGAAATTGGCCAAGCCGGGAAATCGAACCAGCGACCTCCTGTTCTCAAGTCCTGTACGCTACCGACTGAGCTACGGGGCTTGGCGAGTCCACATTTGAGGTTAGGAGATTCTTACTGACTAGTTCATACGACAAGCACTTCTTTTAGGCAGAATCCACCCTCTTTAGCCATATATACGAGCCATGCTCCGGAAAAAGGGGGTTTTATGCATCCCCGTGATGCTTTGTACCAAGAAGGTCATCACATAATCATGGATCCATAAAAACCATTTTGACAAACAACCGTCTGGATCCTTAGGTAAAATGGTCCTTTGACAAGAAGAAAATTACAAATAGCAAAAAGTTTCGAGCCATGTCGGACTGCGCAGGCTGACCTGGTTCGACACTTTTTGCAGAGGCATTAAACCTTTCTTCACACAGCAGAGCTCATAAAAAAACACGGTCCCCAAATTTATTACCTGTCGAACATGACCCTACCCCGTCATTTATCAGCGCTCAGAGCTCCAGATAAGAGGGAATGGTGGTATTCTAAATCCATTATTTCTCTTCTAAACCCTATGTTGTGAGTACTCATTAGAATTGTCTCGATGAGACGATTCTAATGAGTACCCAAAACATAGGGTTTATTAGAGAATAATTGATATTTTCAAATTTGAAATCAAAATCACTCCCTCTATCTGGAGCTCTGAGTATTTTTCACATTTTTACGTGTTTCTAAACTCGAACTGGAAAAAAGTATTACTTTTATCGGTTTCTGCGGCAATTTATCTTCGATTTGGTATATTGAACGAAACAAAATGGAGAAATGTTGAGAGAGTTATGAGTGTCGAAACTTTAGAGGCGGATATTTTTTCCTCGTTCCACCGTGAAATGGAAATTTTAATAACATTGTGAATACTTTGAACGAATCTTATTGGTCAGTGAAACTTAGATGTCGGCTTTTGAAATTACAGCAAACTGATGAAATACTTGAGCCATGCTCTGTGAAAAGGGGCTTAATGCATCTGCAAAAAGTATCGACGTAGGTCAGCCTGAGCAGTCCGCGCAAGCTGACCTGGGCCGAAACTTTGCGCTATTGGTAAATTTTCTGTATGTCAAAGGACCAGTCTACCTTATGATACAGTCAATTGCTAGACGTAGAGAATTCTATGGATCCCTAAATATGTGATGTCTTGCTTGGTACAATGCATCACGGAGATGCAATAAGCCTCCTTTTGCCAGAGCGTGGCTCACTTCTTATTTCCGTAAGTGGAATTCTTTAAGTTAAAGGCGCGTTTAGATCTTCTTCCGGGACCATGCGTAAACAAAAATCAATGACATTATATACGAAGTACTATCAGACGCAGCCATCTGTACTTACTAATGCACATTTTATTGAGATGCAGTGTATATATAAAGGCTTTATTTTCCAATTTTTATTTCCCCATTGGATAAGTTAAGGATTTGGCCTTTTTACGGGCACCATGAAGGTTCCGATAATATCGCGCTGTCTAGCGGGGCTTGTTTATTTTCCTACCATAAATGCACAAGAGTGCTTAAAGACAGATAACTTAATCGGACTGCCGAAAAAAGAATTAGTATTGACCAATCATATTCGTTCAATATATCACTTATATCGTGCACGACGATTTGTCTGTAACAAGGAATACGTAAAAAAATATATATATATATATTTTGAAGAGTAACCTAAATGATTTGTCTTAATCATAAAGCCTTTTGGTCAGATTGACATGAAACTTGGAAACCGTTGCAAATCGGGTTTTCCTTGCCTAAATGATTGTTGGTGTTACTTCTTTACTACACAGTTCCGCCTTTTAACGACCCCGAGAAGAAAGCCTTTTGAAAACATTGTGGGAAAAAGAGAAAATGCTGGCAACCAGCATTTTCTCCTTTTTCCACAATGTTGTCTTACCCTTTCAAAGACAAAAGCTGTTAGCTCAGACACATGTAATTTGTTGTTTTGCAAATCCTTTCTGTTTGGACCAGTCTTTAATTACCGTATGTGGTTTGGTAAAGGGTGAAGCGCAGTTATTTTCCCTTCCAAGTCTCCACTATGTCTTCTGACAATGCAACATTCTGCTGTACTCGGACATCGTCAAGGTAAGAGCGATATGGTTCACACCAAAAAAGTTCACCAAATTGGAGATAGGGGGTCCTGCTTTGTCTCAGTGGGAAAGTATAGGATAAGAAACCTGCAGGCCGAGGGCTCGATCCTTACTCGAAGTGTTTGCTCTTTCTAGGGAATGTCCTTGGGCGAGACAGTTCATGGCTCTAGCGTAGTACTTGTGAAACTTAGGGCATACTTGAATAAATGAAATGTCGCCATGATATGTCGTTTTTTATTGGAAAAAAAGAAAATGGATACATTTGGCGTTTAATTACTTTTTTTAGATG
The DNA here is from genome assembly GCA_945859785.2 of Tridacna gigas. NCBI lineage: Eukaryota > Metazoa > Mollusca > Bivalvia > Cardiida > Cardiidae > Tridacna > Tridacna gigas. The sequence continues at coordinate 45,271,132 of OX244039.2, read as the reverse complement.
AATGTCCATGCTTTTTCACTTTCTGATCGGTTGGACTAACTCGTAAGCTAGACGAGACCTATGTGTACAGCAACTGCAAAAAAAAAAACACTAGGTTGAAAAAGATTGCGTTTGGATAAGTAAAGGTAGGTCACTGACTTAATTTAAATACAAGCAAACATCTTGTATGTTGTTGATGGCATTTTGTTCAGTGTATTTTGTAAGTAGGTATCTTTCAAATTGGGAGTGGTAGAAATTTTGTAGTTTATATTAACAATGTGAAATTAAAAATAATCAAGATTTTTAAAAGAACTGTTTTCTGTGGGGCAATATTTGGAGACTGTTGGGTCTTTTGTTTACATTTGAATTCGGGTCACTTTCGATGGCAATAGACTAGCGATCTAATGATGATCGCTATTCTAAAAGAAATGAGGTTTCGTGAAGCAGCATGGCTTCTTTCAATGGCTCCTAAAGCGTTTTATTCCAGTGAACCCTTTTTCCAGTTACGTATGAACGACGATGATATTTCTGGAAAACTTGGTCGAAAAATGGTTGCAGTCTGATATGTTGGGATCTAATTCCGCAGTATATGTGACATGCATGTCGGTTTTCACATCTTTGTTGTTATCACCCTATCTTCCCATTTTTAGAGATATGAAAAAGTTTCCGTTTAATTAACCCTTTCCCAAACGACAAATTTTGGACTGGTCCAAACTGAAAGAGTTTGCAGACGACAATTTTAAATTTGATGAAAATGGCAGAAATTTCTTAAAAAAGGTAGAAAACACTGTGGGAAAAGGAGAAATTGCTCGTTACGAGCAATTTCTCCTTTTCCCACAGTGTTTTCAAAAGACTGTTACTGCAGACACGTGAAAACCAGGGCTTGTTTGGGAAAGGGTTAATCCATCGAGAGCTGAAGTACTGTAACAGAAACTGACATGACCTAGTAGAATTATCACAGATACTGAAATTTTGATAATGTACATGTTTTTTGTAAGCTGAACCTTTTACCACACAATCCCGAGATTTCATGACGTGATAAAGAGGACTTTTGAAAACATTGTGGGAAAAGGAGAAAATGCTGGTAACCAGCATTTTCTCCTTTTCTCACAGTGTTTTCTAACCTATCAAAGACAGTAATCATCGTTTGAGTTACGTTTATTTTGTCGTCTGCAAATGCCTTCAATTTGATGTAGTCCCAAATTTTGTTGTTTGGTAAAGAGTTAAATCTTTGAGGTCTGAAAGTGCGTTTCAAAGAATATACTTGAGATTACATGCATTATATTGATCTAAACTGCCCCAAAAAGCTTTAACTCTTTACCAGACGACAAATTTTTAGACTTGTCCAATTTCAAAGCAGCTGCAGACGGCAAATTAGATGTTAGTCAAATATTGCTTTTGTCTTTTACAGTGTTAAAAACCATGGTGGAAAAAGGAGAAAATGTTGTTCACCAGCATTTTCTCCTTTTCCCGCCATGTTTTCAAAAGCTTCTCTCTCTCTCTGGCTGCTTAAATGTTTGATAGTGCGGTACAGGATAAAAAATGGGGGTAAAGTGGCGGGGCTAAGGATTTGATTGTAGATCGAAGAAACCGTAGAAACTGCCAACACTTGTACCACAGCGGAAAAAATACGGTAATAGGCAATTAGTTTGTAGATTATTTGTAAACCACTTACCGCCTCTCTACGTCTACAAAAACTACCAGAGGGAATGACAAGCAATAATTGCAGTCTAATTGATAATTATTCGAATCGCTGATTTACAATCTGCCTAAAGATACAAATGTTCTTCAGTATCAGACAGATTCTCCTCAGATAAATAATGCGTATAAATGGCAGAAAGCTTCAAAACGAAATTTTCAGACAAGTAGTTCCGGCTCCCATTTTGTTTCCGTCGCGGAAGCGTACATCCGACACGAATAGTTCTATTGTTGACACGATATCATACAGGTGAAATGTGGCTATCTAAAGCTAAAAGGATGTGTTATATATGATGGGCAGCCCCTTTATCAACATCTTTGAATGTAAAATTTAAATGTCGAATTTTGTATGTTGTAAATTCTCATAAATATTGTCAAATCATAAACTGAGTTACGCCGTTCAGGCACAATAAAAACATGCATTTGAACACGTTGTGACAGAACTAGCTAAATATACTGGCAGAATTTCATTTTTTTTTTTTAAATTCATTCAACAATCTTTAGACACACTCATTATCCAATCCATCACATTATGTTCTTAATGACTGAATATCTTAATTGCACACAATTTGGTCTCAAAGTAACTAAAGACTAAATCGGAATCTGATTGTATCATTGGGTAAACCTTTCAGGGGCCTTTGGTCATTGAATACTCGAACCCTCAAAGCGCCTCACAACACTATTGCTGCCCTTTCCGTCAGTATAGATCAAGATCAGACTGCAAAAAAAAAAAAAAAAAAAGAAAAAAAAAAAAAAAAGAAAACCGTGCAGTCTGATCTTTGATCTACGCTGTCCGCTTTGCTGAAACAGTAGAGACAAAAGGAAGCACCTAAAGTGTAATTACCTGGGGGTTATAATGAAAATGTCCATTGTGTTTATTCGGCTCTTAAAGGACTTTTGAAGAGCATTCGTCGCTGTCAACGATGATTGTTTGTATTGGATTTTAACGCCGTTTTAACAGCTTGGGTAATATCATAGTGGTCAGCGCACCTACGCATGTGTTTCCTGGCTTTCTTACACCTGTACTGACACAATTTTTTTCCAAGCCACTGACTTCTCTCACATGCATCAGGGGCGAGAGGCTAAAAGTCAGCCGAAAGACAGTTTACCTCTACTACGTATCGACCCCGCAACCACCATGTCACGAGTCAGACACGCTAACCACTGAGCTACCCGAGCCCCGGCCGGGCTCGCGGTCAACGAAATTGTATTTCTACTCCTATCAATTTGATGTTCTACATAGCCTTCTGTTTACTATATACCTACTGTAACCTTTTCACTATATTCAACTTCTTACCAAAACGACATAATTTTGGTTGATTGGTTGATTGCATGGTGTTTAACGCCGTTTTCAACATTATTTCAGTTATTTCGCGGCAGCCACTGCACCTATCCATACTTTCCTGGAGTTTCTTTTACCAGTACTACGCACAATATTCTTTCCAAGCCACTGGCTGCATTCCCACATTACCATCGTCGAAACGATGGTCAGTGGTGAGAGAAGAATGAATCCTGTCGCAATGACTATCATCAATCCTCGGAAAGAAATTGGCCGAGCTGGGGATCGAACCAGCGACCTCCTGTTCTCAAGTCCTGTACGCTACCGACTGAGCTCTGGGGGCTCGGCACATAATTTTGGACTCGTCTGTATTAGAAGTAATTGTAGAAGACTAATAAAAATGTCGACATAAAATATGGGATTTATCTGTCAACAGGTAGAAAACATTGTTGAAAAGGAGAAAATGCTGGTTATCAGCATTTTCTCCTTTTCTCAATATAATTTCAAAAGTTTGCTTCCTCAGGGGCGTTAAAATACGAGATTGTTTCTACAGTTTTAATTCTTCTTTGGTAACGGCACACGCTCCACGATGATTTATGACATAAACCTACAAAAGCATGTAGCATAACACTGCATTTTATGGGGGCTCGTATTCAGCCATTCCTATTGAGTTTTGTGAAACAGCGATAGAATTAATCAGGTATGGCGAGAAACGCCTAATTGTATTTAGCTCTTTTATTGAAGAATGGAAATCATAGCTAATGAAATACTTAGCATTAGACAAGGAAACCCGGGTCCATATCCACCAACCATTCTTAATTCATTCTAAGTCTAAATCTAGATTAAGAAAGTAACGCATTTTCTGATTGGCTAAATCATTTGGCTAAACCAAATGGTTTAGCCAATCAGAAGTTGCGTTATTTTTCAATTTTGAGAATTCTTGATAAAAAGACAAGGAATTTTCTTAAGAATAGTTGGTGAATACGGACCCTGTAAGTTGGTAACCTTGCTGCCATTTCTCATAGACAAGCCTTAAACGCGTGCCAATAACTTATGGGGAAGGCTAAGGGTGACATGTAAATGGCGAGACAGGCAGCTACTTATATCTGGTGAGGCATTGTCGTTGTACAAGATTTATTTGGTATTATGACGTTTGAATGATCAATTTTACTCGCATTAGATGTGCCGCTGCTGGATGTGACGTCATAGCAGTAGCTTTAGTTTGTGGGTCTCCATACATACTCCATTTTAAGTTTTATGTTTTCTTTAGCTTCACACATTTCTGTCGGTTAGACGTTTTACTAATCATTTAAAGGCAAAATTCAACTTGATGAACATGAAGTTTTTTTTTTTGTAAATTCTTTTTCCCATACAGAAATATGATACTCTCCTTTTAAAGATAAGGCCTCATAGCCAGAAAAAAAAAAAAACGCCATAAAAGTTTGATCAACTAAAGAATGGTTAAAAATTTAGTCAGGTGTGTAAACACAGGTAAATCACCGACATATATTGAATAAAGGCTAAATACAAATATCGGAAATCTTCGATTTAAAAGATTTCTTTGATGGCCTCCAGAAAATAAAATGCATTTTCTATCGTGATCTATGCAACTTTGCAACCGTCATGGGCAACATTTGGCATGAAGATACAAGAATGATTATATAGTTTGATAAAATAAAGATGGGTTAAAAAAAAAAAAACACTGGCTGAAAACGGGTATAGATGGATCTTTAAAGATTCTACACAGATCAATTAAGTATCACTGACTTGTTCGTATTTAGTTTTCTACGTAGATGTAACTATTCGTGAATTCTTGTGTCAATGACTTTGTTGATTTTCCATATGTTCATTTTCTTTTTTCGATTCATGATTGAGAAATCATGTCCTAGTATATCTATCATTACATTATTCATCTCTAAATACTAATAATAAAAATTCTCATTTACAGTTACGTGAGGTTCCTGATGTACATTTTTTACTCTATAAACATATGAGCCATGCTCTATGAAAAGGGAGCTTCATGCATCTACGAAAAGTATCGATTCAGCTCAGCCTGCGCAGTCCGCGCAGGCTGACCTGGACCGAAACTTTTCGCTATCGGTCAATTTTCTGTATGTCATAGGACCAGTGTACCTCACGAATCAGTCGGTTGTTATGTAAAATGGGTTTTATTGATCCATAATTATGCGATAACTTGCTTGGTATTATGGATCACGGAGATGCATTAAAAGCTTCTTTTTGCCAGAGCACGGCTCATATAGAAATAGCCAACCCACTTCCGGCTGTAGACTACCCCTGTGTAAAACCATTCATTGTCGTTTCATTCTTCTACTTAGTCACTTCAGAGCCCCAGCCTAATACAGGTGAATCCCGGGAAATACATGAATATGTGAATTATCGCGGTAATTTGACTGAAATAATGTTGAAAGCGCGTAAAACACCATTCAATCAATTGATCGATCCATCGATTGATAGATCGATCGATCCATCCATCCATCCATCAATCAATCAATCAATCAATCAATCAATCTTCTACTTAGTGTTTGAAAATACAGGTTGTTTTTTAATACTTTCCATAATAAATCCATTCTCAATTTCACTGTTCAGCTCACATGTTCTTTGGCAAACAAATTTGTCTTCGCAAATTCCCAGTTTGCAAACAGAGCCTTGGAAAAATTCTTTAAGGAACTGATTTTATTTCCTGGATTAATGAAACACATTACTGAAACATAAATTCAGTGAAAGATTCCCCTGAACTGGTAATGAACCAAAAAATATCATCAAATTTCTTCAGCCTATTTATGTGTTACGAAGCATCAATGTCCTTCACGGACAAGGGGGTCGTTAGGAATCGTTAGGAATCGAAACCTTTAGGGCTCTCTTGGCAATATCGGGTACTTTTAACTCTTTACAAAACGACACAATTTTAGACTGGTTCAAATTGAAAGCATTTGCAGACGACAAAATAAACATGAATGAAAAATTAAAATTTGTTTTTGAAAAGGATAGAAAACATTGTGGAAAAAGGAGAAAATGCTGGTTACCAGCATTTTCTCCTTTTCCCACAATGTTTTCAAAAGGCTTTTTTCCTCACGGTCATGAAAACTCGGGATCGTGTGGTAAAGAGTTTAAAAAAAAAAAACCAGTACATCTAAAGTCTGACAACACAGAACCCACAGTCAGGGTTCGTATGGAACGTTCCCAGTCTTATTCTCCAGAATTTTCTAAATGTGAAAGTAACACAACTTCTGATTGGCTAAACCAAATGGTTTAGCCAATCAGAAGTTCTGTTACTTTCACATTTGGAAAATTTTAGAGAATAAAACAAAGAATGTTCTTATGAATGGTTAACGAATACGTATCCTGATCTTGGAAGAGCAATATCCTTCTACTATCTTAAGAATTAAGCAAAAAAAACCACATAGAATCATATTTATTTGGCCTTTTCATTTATTTGGAACAGTCGATTTTATCTTGAAAGCATACAAAGAGGTAAATTAGCTTCCTTCTATTTCCACTAAGATGACAACTTTCGTCTGTAATTCTATCTAATTTGTTCGTTGAGAGGCGATGCAAAATAACTAGGTTTCACAGCGCAATTCATCTTTCCACATGGTTTGACTTTTTTTTTTCAACGCGCAATCTGTTAGCCCTTGAGCTACTAAGCGCGACTCAAGCACCTTTTGGGGAACAGCGTAGACCAAGATCAGACTGCCGAGAACGTGCAGTCTGATCTTTGATCTACACTGTCCGATAAGGAGATATTTTTCTCCAAAAATAAGTTCGAAATAGTAACATTTGGGTTTTTACTATCGGCTTGAAAGTGTCTTTTAATTCATTTAGCAGGATAAGGGTTAACTCTTTACCACACAATCCCGACTTTTAACGACCCTGAGGATGAGGGCTTTTGAAAACATTGTGGGAAAAGGAGAAAATGCTGGAAACCAGCATTTTCTCCTTCTCCCACAATGTTTTTCTGTCCTTCCAACAACAAACTTCAATTTTTTAGTCACATTTATATTGTCGTCTGCAAATGCCTTTAATTTGGACATGTCTATAATATCACTGTTTGGTAAAGAGTTAAGGTAATTGTCTCGCTGATTGTAACTGAAGTCTTCTGGCCATAGCTACTGTAATAATGTCTACTCTCAAACTGCAGTACCTAACTTGATTCAAATAGCCCCGACGACGCTGGTGGTTTTTACCACTCATAAATTATTCGGGTCCCGCCGGTTTATCTTTTTATCTAGGGCCACAGTAACCTGTTCTTGGTCCCTCTTGTCCCTATAAGATTCGAAAACTAAGCTGAAAAAAAAAAAATTCCGAATCAGTGAAATCACAGGCTTCTGAAGCTTCAGCCCGCCTGGGTGGCTCAGTGGTGAGCGTGTCGGACTCATGACCTGGTGGTTGTGAGTTCGATACCCGGTTGAGGCGAACTTTCTTTCCGGCGTATTTTCGCCTCTCACCTCTGCTGAAGCATGTGAGAAAAGTAGTCGGTGGCTTTGGAAAGAAAGTTGTGTTAGTACTGGTGTGAGAAAGCCAGGAAACACATGTGCATCACCGACCGCCATGATATGACCTTAGCTGTTAAAGTGGCGTTAAACCCCAATACAACCAACCAATCTGAAGCTTCAATGGTCTATCACGGAACATCGAAATTTCAATTGGTTGATCATCGAATACTGTTACTAAATAGCACATTGGCGCCTGTATATCACAGAATACTAAAATTTTCATAAACATCATTACTAAGAATAGCATATTGGCGACTGCCTCTTTATCTATAGGATAAAGAGGCATTCGTTATGTGGTATTTTTAGTAACGGTGTCCGAGGATCGAGCAGTGAAAATTTTGGTATCATATGATCGACCAATGGAGTTTCATTGGCCTGTGGTTAAACCTAGACATAGGCCTACTGGCTTCCACAAATCGTACGGTGGGACTGAAGCTTTTCCCATTGACAAGAAGCTGTTTATGTGAGTTTTGTATAAGAAAGCAGTCAGCCGATTTCAAAAAATGTGAAACTTAGCGCCACTAAAGAAATGGGTAAATTGCATGGTGCGCTAGCCGCTATAATGTAGCCAAAATAACAAACTCCGAAAGTACAATTTCAAGGCTTTTTCTTTAGACATACAGTCGATAAAAGCAGCCGAATTTGTGCGAGCAGGCTATTAGAATTTAAAGGTGCGTTTGAGTTATCTATCGCTATTTATTTCATGCTTTTCTGTAGTTTATCGAGAAATAATGGTGGATTACGGTTACGACCATTGAAAATAACGACTTTACAATTTCTGACTCTTCAATTGAAGACGAAAACAATAGTTCCCGCGCAATAGTTATGGGGGGGGGGGGGTACGCCACGGGGAATTACCGAAAACAACTGTACTGGATTTTGATGAAAGTTCCAACAACATAGGGGCTAGAGGCATAAAATAAATAGAATATTTTTTTTTCGTTGATAGATCGGAATAAATTTCATCTCGTGAACATCATCAGTAATATTTTCACTCGTGGCTGCGCCACTCGTGTAAGTATTACCCATGATGTTCACTCGATGAAATTAATTTGAGCCATGCTCTGTGAAAAGGGGCTTAATGCATCTGCGAAAAGTATGGATCCAGGTCAGCCTTCGCAGTCCGCGCAGGCTGAACCGGGCCGAAACTTTTTGCTAATGGTAAATTTTCTACATGCCAAAGGACCGGTCTACCTCCAGATTCAGTCAGTTGTTAGACTAAACGGATTTTATGAATCTATAATTGTGTAATCACTTGCTTGGTTCATGCATCATGGAGATTCATTAAGTTCCCTTTTCACAGAACATGGCTCATTTCGATCTTTCGCAAAAAAAAAAATCCTCTATTTCACACATGAGCTATTTCGTTGCCAACTGAACGAACTCGATTTTTTTTTTTTATAAAAAGAGACTCCGAATTGAATACTATTTTGCTTCTGTATACTATCAGGTAATGGACGATGTAAATCCAAACTCAGACTGCACGTCCTGTGCAGTCTGGTCTTGATCTACGCCGTTCGCAACAGTATATTAGGTCGCCACGAAAAAGTTCTTTGATTGGTTCTCTAAGTACGGTGAACGGGCTGCAATATTTGAGCCATACTCTTGCAAAAGGGGACTTAATGCATCCCCGTGGTGCATGACACCAAGCAAGTCATCACTTGATCATGGATCCATTTTGTCTAAAACCCGACTAATCCTGAGGTAAAATGGTTCCTCGGACATGCTGAACATTGACCAATAGCAAAAAGTTTCGGCCCAGGTCAGCCTGCGCGGACTGCGCAGGCTGACCTGGGTTGATACTTTTTGCAGTTGCATTACCTACCCTTTTCACAGAGCCTCATTTATACATTGCGTGGTAATGGATGCTGCAAGCTCATTAATTAAACCAAACGAAGCGAGGTCTGAACGAGACGGCCGACGAGAAATAATGCGTTCTGCAGTATGAGTGCTGATTGAATCGATCGATTAAGATGGAATCAATTAAACAAGCACAGCCATTCAATGAATACAAATAGAACAATTTTCCAAATAAGAGAGACATAAATAACTTAAATATTGTTTATAGATCTATAAATCCGTGCAAGCTGTTAGATGCTTTATTTTGGACATCAACTACGTTCAATATTTGAGCCATGCTTTGGCAAAATGGGGTTTAATGCATCTCTGTGATGCATTATACAAAGCAAGTCGTCACACAAAAATGGATCCATAAAATCTATTTAGTCTAACAGCTGACTGAATCTGGAGGCAGAGGGGTCATTGGATATGCAAACAAATTAAATTAGCAAAAAGTTTCGACCCATGTCAGCCTGCGCGGCTCGCGCAGGCTGACATGGGTGGATACTTTTCGCAGATGCATTAAACACCCTTTTCACAGAGCATAACTCATTTTAAACCTCCTTTCATAGAGCATGACTCCTTTCATAGAGCATGACTCATTCATCTCCATCAAAGATATACAGGCATTTAGCGTAAAAAAATATGTCCCCCCCCCCCATTTGGTGTAACGTTAGAACGACGCTTCCAACAATATTTAAGTCAAATCAGATAAGAAAACCCAGCTCTTTTCCTGCAGTGCCTTCCCAAGGACAGTTCAAGTGGTTTCACTTAGGTTACCCATATTAGACTGGTCAATAACTGTTAAAAATCATTGCTTGGAATTACGTTGTAAACGTTCTAAGTGAAATCTAGTCAAATAGAGATTAGGCGGTAAATGTACTGTAACCTTCTTTTGAATCCATGACAGAATGCAATGCTAAATGAGACGGAAGGTAACGGTTCTGGCCGTGCATGTTTAAGTAGATATTACTTACGGTGAACGTTCTCCAAGTTTCACTAGAAATCATCCGTTTTCGTTCAGAGTTCACCACAAAGAATCCGGTTTTCTTCCTCAGACAGATCGAGGGAGTGAAAGTCCGAACAAAACACGGGTTGTAGAAAGTAGTCGATCTGTGGAAATGGCCTTCACCTTTAAGGCTTTACCACACAACCCCAAGTTTTAACGACCCTAACGGAAAATGCTTTGGAAAACATTGTTGGAACCAACGTTTTCTCCATCTTCCACAATGTTTCCTGTCCTTTTACTCACAATTTCTGTCATTTGAGCCACATTTAATTCACCGTCTTTGGTTTGAAATTTGATCAGTCCGAACTTTTTGTCTTTTGGTAAATAGTTAAACTATCTCCCACATTTCTTAGAGTGGATATATTTTGTTTGGTTTCAATTCTCAGGCAATGGATTTGTTTTTCAACCTTACACTGTCTAGAGTAGATAATTAACCCTTTTCCAAATGACAAATTTTAGACCCTTCCAAACTGAAAGAGTTCGCAGACGACAATTTTAAATTTGATGAAAATGGCAGAAAGTTCTCCAAAAGGGTAGAAAACACTGTGGGAAATGGAGAAATTGCTCGTTACGAGCAATTTCTCCGTTTCCCACAGTGTTTTCAAAAGACTTGTACTGCAGACACGTGAAAACCAGGGCTTGTTTGGGAAAGGGTTAAAGAAGAACAAGAAAGCTCTTTACGTGACATTAATAAACAAGGGTAATGAAAGGCGGAAAAGCTCTTTTTCCAATAATGCTTTCAGTAGCTGCATACTTCCGAGACCTAAAAATTCGTATTGCAACCTGGGGCCATATTCACCAACCATTCTTACGAACACTCTCCTATTCTTATTCTCGATAATTTTCTAAATTTGTAAAGTAACACAACTTCTGATTGGCTAAACCATGTTCTTAAGAATGATTGGTGAATACGGACACAGAAATCAGATTATTTTGAACGATTAAGAACAACCTTGGAAGCGCTCTATAGCAACCAACGACCTCGCACCTCTCTACCTCTCTACCCCCCCCCCCTCTCTCTCCGGTAGTGTCTCCTTTCGCCCATGGTATCTCTCTCTCTCTCCTATCCATGTTCTTTCCATCTCCGCTATTTTATCAGTCTATTTCCCTCCCCCTATAATTTGTCTCTACGAAAGAAGAACGTCGCCTTCTAAAAGCTCATTAGTATATGAGCCACGCTCTGTGAAAAGGAGGCTTAATGCATCTGCGAAAAGTATTGACCCAGGTCAGCCCGCGCAGTCTGGGCCGAAACTTTTCGCTATCGGTCAATTTTCTGCATGTCCAAGGACCAGTCTACTGCATGATTCAGTCGGTTGGTAGACAAAGTGGATTTTATGGACCCCTGAATAGGTGATGTCTTGCTTGGTACAGTGCATCATAGAGATTCATTAAGCCCCCCCCCTTTTTGCCACAGCATGGCCAATATGTTGTACAGGCTATCACACCTTACTAATATAAAGAAAGAGGACGTAACTGTTAAAAAAAGATCTCAAGTAGTCATTACCGTCAAATTAGGGAATCGCGGGCAGAAAAAACTTGGTCAACTAATCGATTTTTACGATATCATTGTTTTCACCGAGTATAAAAATGAACCGTAATTTGGCTTTTAACACTTACGATAACGAGGGCAGCTTTCAGATGTTTTGGGTACAATGCAGGTCAAGATTAGATTGCCCAGAATGTGAAGGCTGATCTTGGATCTACACTGCTCGAAGTTTTGAGATAATTTGATTGAAACAACCTTAAAATTGCAATATCTAGGTACTTATTAGACTGTAAATTTTCATTTTTTTTTTTAAGTCAGTGCTCAAGGGGTTATAGAAGTGGAAATGACACGCTTAAATGATAGTTTCTCCGTAATGAGGTGAGACGCGTTGCCGAGCTTATCTTTTTTGGATTTTTGTAACATTCTTAAGACAAATAAAGGGACATGATAGATTTTGTACTGGTTTAATCTTTACCAAACGACAAAATTTAGACTTGTCCAAATTTGAAGCAATTGCAGACGAAAAATTAAAAGTAACTCAAAATAAGAAATGTGTCTATCACAGGGTAGAAAACATTGTGGAAAAAGGGTAAAATGCTCGTTACCAGAATTTTCTCCTTTTCCTGAAGTGTTTTAACCCTTTCCCAAACAAGCCCTGGTTTTCACGTGTCTGCAGTACAAGTCTTTTGAAAACACTGTGGGAAAAGGAGAAATTGCTCGTAACGAGCAATTTCTCCGTTTCCCACAGTGTTTTCTCCCCTTTTTGATAACTTTCTGCCATTTTCATCAAATTTAAAATTGTCGTCTGCAAACTCTTTCAATCTGGACCAGTCCAAAATTTGTCGTTTGGGAAAGGGTTAAAAGCCTTCCTTCTCATGGTCGTTAAAATTCGGGATTATGTGGTAAAGGGTTGGAGCAGGCTCTAGGCTGTCACCGGTTTGGTGTTTGACCAGAGATCCTGGGCCTATTCCAGTCTACAATACATAATTACTACCAGGAAAGGTTAATCTCTTACGCAGTTTGTACTAGCCTGCAGTTTTCAACTTCAACAGCTAAGTTCATATTCTCTAACAGTTTTGAATCTTTTTTCGAGTCCTTGACCCTCCCCCCTCCCCCCAAAAAAATCTGATCGGCTGGATCTATCTTTGTCATTCAATTAGTTGCCCAGTCTTAAAGAATTTGAACTGTGTACAGAATGATTAGTGATTAATGCCCTCTACAATTTGGAAACACCTGATATAGCTTTTATTCTGTTGATATGGCCTGATGGAACGAACAGGCCTAGTTTTTTGTACTTTCAGTACTTTGATTTTAACTCCGTGGGATGGTGCATTGTAGGGGGTTTGGCCCCTTTAAAGGTAAAATATCTAAGGAAATGGCCCCAATCTTTGTTTTCCTTTTTTGCGAGGGAGTCATTGTATGCCTCCGTTGCTCAAACTGTTGATTGTACCCAAAACAGCTTTATCGAAGGACGATCCCACGTGATTAGCGATTCCGCGGGGTGGGGGGAAAGGGGGGGTAGCAAACCAGCAATTAGTGATAACTTGTCTAATGGCTGAATCAATGAGGGGTGGCGGACCCCTACCAATTTACCAATTTAATGCATCTGCAAAAAGTATCGACTCATGTCAGCCTGCCTAGTCCGCGCTGGCTGACATGGGTCAAAACTTTTTGCCATCAGTAAATTTTCTAAATGTCCAAGGACCATTCTACCTCAAGATGCAGACGGTTGTTACACAAACTTACTTTATATTATGAATTCACGAATTATGGGAGGACTTGCTAGATATGATGCATCACGGAGATGAATTAAATCTTCTTTTCGTAGCGCATTGTTCGTTAATAGTTTATCTTTTTGGAAGGCAACGAAAGTACATTGTACACAATTGTTTGAACACAGACAGATAAAGGTAAGATTGATTGATTGATTGTATGGTGTTTAACGCCGGTTCCAACATTATTTCAGTTATACCGCGGCGGCCAGTGCACCTATCCATGCTTTCTTGGAGTTTTCTTTTTACCAGTACTCCGCACAATATTCTTTCCAAGCCACTGGCTGCTTTCCCACATAACCATCGTCGAAACAATGGTCAGCGGTGAGAGAGGAATGAATCCTGTCGCGATGACTATCATCAGTCCTCGGAAAGAAATTGGCCGAGCCAGGGATCGAACCAGCGACCTCCTGCTCTCAAGTCCTGTACGCTACCGACTGAGCTACGTGGGCTCGGCGATAAAGGTACGGTAGAGAGGGGGTGATAGGGGGAAGATACATGTAGGTTATTTTATGGGGAAACCAAACACAACGAAAGTCGTTTTCGCAGACCGTGTTGATAGAGATCACACTGCATAGAACGAGCGGCCTGATCTTGAATCCGCACTGTCCATAATTTTCTGAGCTTCTTACAAATAAAAAAAGAACTGTGGCATTGCACTACTGACTTTTGTACCTTTACATTCGTTTCATGTTTTAATCCTTATCCTGCTAAATAAGTGAAATGAAATTTTCGAACCGGAAGTAAAACCCGGATAGTGCCATTTCAAACTTACTTTTTAGAGAAAAAAAATCTTCAGAACGGACAGTGTAGATCCAAGATCAGACTGCACGTTCTGTGCAGTCTGATCTTGATCTACACTGTCCGCAAAAGGTCAGTGAGTCGCGCTTAGCAGCCTAAGAGTTAATTTTGGCACTGTAAGAGTAGACATTCTCGTCAATAATACGTAAGACAAATCTCGATAGTAAAACCAGGTTATTTTCTGGGTTATCTTCGTGCTTCGAGTCAATAATGTAATTTGGCTATACCACTGGATATACAAACGGCAACCAACGATACAAGGATCAATGACTGTTTAATGACTTATTCATTAACACATGAGCCGTGTTCTGGCAATTGGAGGCTTAATGCATATCCGTGACGTATGATACCAAGCCTGTCATCACATACATAGTTATGGATCAATAATTTCCATTTTGTCTAACCGCCGTCTGAGTCCCAAAGTAAAATGCTCCTTAGACAGGCAGAAAATTGATCATTAGCAAAAAGTTACGGCTCAAGTCAGCCTGCGCAGTCTGTCCAGGCTGATTTGGAGCGATACTCTTTGCAGATGCATTAAGTCCCCTTTTAACAGATCATGGCTCGTATCTAACGGATCTCTGCTTTTAACTGTAGGGTTAGATAAAATCTAGGGCGTTAACTCACACGAGATTTAAAATCAGGTTTGTGAATTTTGGCAGCAATTGCCCTTCCTACCGTCTCCTGCCAATACCCAACATGCACACATCCTCTAATTCTGAAAATTGTTCAATGACTGCAATAACTTAGTGCACGAAGAGTCTTTAAACCAGAAAAATGGCGTTTAAAAGTCTGGCAAAATCTCGATTTCTCCTATAAGTGTTGGAGCATTATCTCCCCTTGAACTTATCTTTTTGTGCGTGATTCAAATGGAGGTTTAGACAACTTTCTATCGAAAAACCAGACAGAAATGTTAATTGATTTTTTTTGTTACTGTTGGCTATCGGCCGTATGCCTTTGGCAAGTTTTTGATCTGCAACACAAATATTAAATTGTTACATTGTGTCTGTGATCAGTGTGTAGACCTTTTAATGCTGTGACAACTGGTGGAAAGTTACAAAAACACAGTAAGTAGTCGTGTAAGGTTCCTTATTTCTTACACATTCTGACATGATGAACTTAGTACATGAAAAAGCTTAGTATACGAGGGACACTTTTTAAGTTCGTAGAGTAAGCCTATAACTTTTTAACGCGATTATGAAGTTGCACGATTTTTTACACAGAACTTGCGTAATCATTCCTCTCTCGAACGGTGTCACGGTATGCGGCGCACGAGGTCCATGTGCGCGCTGCGCTGGGTATTTTCAACACGTGGTTTTATACACTATAGTAAAATGTAGCGTTCAATATGGATGGAAAAATCTCTGAACAGAGGGTATATTGTAAGATTCGAGCACAGCTCGGGTTTCCGCCAACAGAAATTCATGCTGATTTGCAAAAAGTTTATGGGAATGGTGCTTTAAAATATGCTACAGTTTGCAAGTGGGTACGTCGTTTTAATGATGGTCGGGAGTCAATTGAAAATGACCCTCGGGTGGGTAGGCCGGTTTCCGTTTTGACGGAAAAGAACGTTGCTACTGTGAAAACGTTAATTGAGGAAGACGCACGTTATACCGTGCAAGAGATAGAAGAATTAAGTGGCATTCATTCGTCAAGTGTTTTGAAGATCTTACATGAACGACTTGGGCTACGTAAGATCTGCGCGCGCTGGGTGCCCCATTTGCTCACTGACGAGCAGAAACAAAGTCGGGTTAGACTTGCATCGCAAGTTATAGAAAAATATGATAAATGTGACCCACGTCGTTTGGAAGAGATAGTTACAGGTGATGAAACCTGGATCTATCATTTTCAACTCGATTGTAAGACTAAAAATAAGGTTTGGGTTTCATCTGAGGGCGACAGACCTGTCATTGCGGGCCGTTGCAAAACATCAAATCGCATGTTGTATGCGATGGAAAGGTCCAGTCCTTCAAATTCCAGTCCCGAAAGGTAGTTCTGTCACTGGAAAGTTTTACAGAGAAAGTGTTCTTACTCAACTTGTTGATTTCTATCAGAAACGCAGACCGCGCACCGGTGTCCGCGGCTTCAAATTACTCCATGATAACGCACCGGCCCATAAATCCGCTACGGTACAGGAATATCTGAGAGAATCTGGGCTCGATGTCTTAGATCATCCCCCATACAGCCCTGACCTGTCCCCCTGTGACTTTTGGTTGTTCCCAAGACTAAAGGAAATGCTGGCAGGGCACCGTTTTGAATCCCGTTGTGGTATAGGCAGTGCGGTCTACCAGTGTCTGCAACATATACCTAAAGAGGACTACCGGGCGGCGTTCCGGAAATGGGTAGATCGGTGTAAAATGTGTGTGGAGGCAGACGGGGCATATTTCGAAGGTCTTAGATAAATAAAATTTTGATATTTCAAGCGGTTTTAAAAAGACCGCCCTACTCTACGAACTTAAAAAGTGTCCCTCGTACATCTATACTAATTTTCTGCCAGTTTTTAACCCCTTTCATCTTTATTTTATTAAACTACAATCATTCTCGTATCTTCATGCCAAATGTTGCCCCTGACGGCTGCAAGGTTGCACAGATTACGACGGATAGAAAACGCATTTCGTTTTTTGGCAGCCTTCAAAGAAATCACTGTTGTCGTTTCTGGTTTTAAATCGAAGACAATGCCCTTGAGTTTCCCTATCCCGTTCACCATATATATTGATGATCTATCTATGTTTGCACAGCTGACCATATCCTGAGCCCTTCTACATACTTTCCAGTTTTAGCAGCGTTTTTTTTTTTTTTTTTTTATTTCCTTTTCTCTCTGGCTGTGTGGATGTATCTTTAAAAGATCAAGCAAATGGCGTTCAAATTTCTGGCAAAAATCTCAACATCTCCTATAAGTGTTGAAGAATCATCTCCCGTTGATCATTTCTATTTTTATTCGAAATTAAACGTGAGATTTGAACATAATTCTTCATTATCAACGAACCAGTATACCGTTTTTGTGACAGTTCGAGCTGTCAGCTGTACCTGAAAGTATGTTGGTCAGGAGAAAGGGACACAAATACTTAAATTGAGCTCTGTCAAGTGCCCTGTAAATGGAAACAAATTTGTCTTAGTGTCAATTCACTTGATTATGCACCATTCAAAAGGAGGGGGATCCAATTTAGCCCTGTCTCCGCCCTGTAGTAAATGAACAAACACAAAAACGCATTATTGTTGCGAGCAAATTGGATCTATTGTGGCCTGTGTCAACAGCTAAACACATTGTTGTCTGAAAACCTTTATTACATTATCAAATCTTCCTGGTAACTCCCCAAATTAATTCTCGACCTTTGTCTAACGTTGAAACCAGACAAAATAAAAACTAAAAGGCTATATCCACCAACCATTAACTCTTTACCAAACGACAAAATATTAGATTGGTCCAAATTGAAAGCATTTGCAGACGACATATCAGATGTAGCTCAAAAATTGAAATTTGATTTTGGGAAGGGTAGAAAACATTGTAGAAAACATTGTGGGAAAAGGAGAAAATGCTGCTTACCAGCATTTTCTCCTTTTCCCTCAATGTTTTCAGAAGGCTTTTACTTCAGGGTCGTTAAAAGTCAGGATTGTGTGGTAAAGGGTTAAGCTACGTTTCGAGGTCAGCCTGCGCAGAATGTGCAGGCTGATCTGGATCGATACTTTTTGCAGATGCTTCAAATCCCTTTTCACAGAGCATGGCTCAATTCTACTTTCATGATTAGACAGCCGATATGCACGAGAACTTCTCTTTCGGCTAGTTAAGTGGCTAGTCTTCGGATTTGAAATGAGAAGAATTGTTTATGAACAAGACAAACAGACACTTCAGTTGAGCTACATAAACAGTAAAAGGTGGCATTTAAGGAAAAATTTATATTGAACTTACCTAGAGCAAGGAGTATCTTTAAAAAAGACAGACGGCGTAAGTTTGCCAGCAAAAAGACAGGAGCCCTTAGAATATACATATCTATATTTTTGACAACAGGGGGCCCTTAGAATAAACATGTCTTCATTTTTTTTTTTACCAATCACAAATTTTGTACTTATTCTTTTTTATATCAGTACCAAAAAGTAGGTCAAAAGCCAGCACATTCAGCTACGCCGAAAAATGTTACTATACCAGTCTGAGGCCGTAAGAAATAAGGCGTATAATGACAGAGCTTTAAGCGATGACGTAAAAATTTGCTTATCTCCAACGTGTGTGAGATCAGGGCCCGTATTCACCAACCATTCTTGAGAATATTCTTAGTCTTATTCTCCAAGATTTTCTATATTTGAAAGTAACACAACTTCTGATTGGCTAAACCATTCGGTTTAGCCAATCAGAAGTTGTGTCACTTTCAAATATAGAAAAATTCTGGAGAACAAGACTAAGAACGTTCTTAAGAATGGTTGGTGAATACGGGCCCAGGGCCCGTATTCACCAACCATTCTTAAAAACATTCTTAGTCTTATTCTCCAGATGATTTGATTGGCTAAACCAGGTGTGTTACTTTCAAGTTTGGAAAATCTTGCAGAATAAGAGAGACCGTTCTTTAGAATGGTTCCAGAATACGGACACAGAACATTCATAATTGCTTTAAATGATTACGCTGAAGAAAAAGATAGTTATCTTACATAGATGTCATGGCTATGCCATGTGGCGGGTAGTACCGTCACCAGTTTCGGGAAGTCGTGGTTAAAATGCAGTTTTTGAACATGTCTAGTCAGTTCGATCCTCTGTTACCAGGACTTGTCAACTGTTGCATACAACAAATACGTTTCTAAAGAGCCGTGGCCAGGATACGCTAAGTAAAGACTTAACTACGGTGGCACTGAGGTGACATGTGCATTTTTTTGTATTTATCTCGTTCCCACGAGATAATAATTTGTTTTCTCGACTTTTTTTTTTTATATAAAAAAATATGCAAAAAACAAAATTAGTTTTCTAGAGTTTTTTTTTATATATAAACAATTTTGCAAAAAAACCCAACTTGCATTTTCTCGATTTATTTTCATATAAAA
Source organism: Tridacna gigas (assembly GCA_945859785.2). NCBI lineage: Eukaryota > Metazoa > Mollusca > Bivalvia > Cardiida > Cardiidae > Tridacna > Tridacna gigas. The sequence continues at coordinate 45,251,733 of OX244039.2, read as the reverse complement.
AAATTATGCAAAAAAACGAAATACTATCTCGTTCGAACGAGATAATCAGCCAATCAAAGTCATCCATGATGTCGTTCGCACGAGATAATAAGTCGTGCTCACGACATAATCATCCAATCAGATTCCTCCTACTAATTCCTATATTTACACGGAGTCCATATTCTTCATAGTTTCATTCAACATGGTAGTTTGCATCCACGATTGTTTCAGAACTCAAGAAAACAATTTTTGTTTTTTGCATAATTTTTTATATAAAAAAAAAAAAAAAAACTCAAGAAAACGAATTTTGTTTTTTGCATAATCTTTTACAAAAAAAATCTCGAGGAAACGAATTTTGTTTTTTGCAATCTTTTTTATAAAAAAAAAAAAAAAAAACCTCGAGAAAACGAATTTTGTTTTTTGCATAATTTTTTATAAAAAAAACCCGAGAAAACGAATTATTATCTCATGGGAACGAGATAAATACAAAAAAATGCACATGTCACCTCAGTGCCACCGTACTTAAGGCTTGAACATTTCTGTTCTTTTTTGCTATTAATAGTTGTATGCTTAAATTTACATCGGTATTTGTCATCTGTACGAGATTACTCGTAATTACTCTGAAAACAAGAATAGTTGTCCGATATAAACAGATGTCCAGTTGCATTTTGTTCACGAATAATTACTACAACCTGCTCTCTCGCTTGAAAATCTTAACGTTCAGTCTGCTATGTATATGAGCCACGCTCTGGCAAAACGGGGCTTAATACATCTCCGTATTGCATTACACCGAGCAAGTCATCACCTAATTATGGATCTATAAAATCCATTTTGTCAAACAACCGACTGACCTATGAGGTAGAATTATCCCTTGAAATACAGACAATTTACAAATAGCGAAAAGTTTCGGCCTATGTCAGCCTGCGCGGACTGCGCAGGCTGACATGAGTCGATACTTTTCGCAAATGCATTGAGCCCCTTTTCACAGAGCACGGCTTATATAGATTTATAACGAAAGACAATGTGGCGTAACACTAGAATTTCGAAATTAACGCAAACATGTTAGGAGAGATGAATCGATGATTTTGTGACCGTAAACTGTGTGATTAATGAGATTCACAACCCGGTCAGTCCACGTGACCCTTTCGCAGGAGTTGTGTGCAAACTTGATTCTTTGTTTCGGGTGTTCCTTGTCGATGAATGTTCTGCGGAGGTCTGGGTCTGAAACCTACTTATGGTCTATTGTAACATTTCTTGAAAAAATTACTGACGTCTGACATTAACAACCTCGTAGACTGACCGGGTTGTAAATCTCATTTTTTATACAAAAAATTATGCAAAAAGCAAAATTCGTTTTCTTGAGTGTTTCACTATTATGAATAGACAGCGTTAAAGAAATGAAACTGTCGATTGACATACATAATGTGATCATGTGGCGATATATAATGACACGCACAAACAAATAAACATAAATAAAAAACGGCACAGATAAACAAACTATAATAAAGGTTTCAAGTGAAGGCCACAAAGCGATGTTAAATCCAATTCAAAATACCATGAATATGGGGATATGACTTTGAAATACTTTTGTTAAGAAATGATCTTTTCAAAAGAAATCAGTAACAGATATAATGGTGGTTTGATCAATTTGTAGAGGGCCCTTGATTTTTATGACCAGAGAAAAGAACCTCTTTCCAGTAAATAAGGTTGAAGTGCGCGGAAGTTTAGAGGTCAATAAGAGCAAACAGTAGCGAAATAAAAAGTGTTGACAGCATGTCGATACCCGGCTGACGATAGGAAATGTTGTTTCCTAGAGAAGTACAACTACATGTATTTACCAACAATGAACTTAAATGTGAGCCATGCTCTGGCAAAAGGGGGTTGAATGCTTCTCCGTGATCCATTATTCCAAGCAAGTCATCACATAATTATGATTTCATAAATTTCATTTAGTCAAACAATCGACTGAACCTGGAGGTAAACTGATCCTTTGACAAGCAAAAAATTGCATAGGCTGACCTAGGTCGATGTTCTTTGCAGATGCATTAAGCCTCTTGGCACAGAGCGTGGCTCATGTAAATGAATAAAAGGAAGGGAATGGCAACCTCCTTAAAAGATCTTTATCAGAAGACGATTGATTGATCGATTGAAAGGTGTTTTACGCCGCTTTCAACAATATTTCAGTCATATCACGGCGACAGCTCACATATTCAAGTATTTTCTGGGTTTCACCAGTGCTAGGCTAGGGCTGTAAAGTGTCTTGCCCAAGGACACTCCCATGAAAACCCCAGTGGATCCAGTGAGGCTCGAACCGAGGGCCTCCAGGTTACGAGTCCTACGCTTTACCACTGAGCCACGCAGGACCCCATCAGTAGACGAAGTTTTCCTCGAAGTTTTCACAGGATATATTTGCTAGACCACATCTAATTCTGGATAAGAACAATTGCCTGTATTGTCCACAGCCATTAAACACGGACAAACGGCTTTCCCCGTCTGAAGCTGCGTTACTTTCATACCTAGAAAATTCTTCAAGAATGAGACTAAGAATCTTTTTCAGAATGGTTGATGAGTACAGAGCCAAATTTCAATGGGAAGAAACGTTATATGTAAATAAAGCACTGACAGTATGTCAATGGAATGTCCTGTTTTATGACAACCCAACTCATTCCTCATTTTGGCATAGATGTTCCAATGCGCCCCCTACGATGACCTTAGCAAATAAGGTGGTCAAAAGTTCGTTTATGATTTGCTTAGGACTACTTTTCTCATAGAAGTATTTTGACTCGAACGCTTGGAAAAAAGTTCAATATTTTGGTGAATTAGTCGGTCGGTATTGACATCTGGAATATTGATAATATACGATATAACGTCTACGAATGAGCCATGTTCTGTGAAAAGGGGGCTTAATACATTTGCGAAAAGTATCGACCCAGGTCAGCCTGCGCAGTACGCGCAGGCTGACCTGGGCCGAAACTTTTCGCTATTGGTCAATTTTCTACGTGTCAAAGGACCATTCTACCTCATAATTCAGCTGGGTTGGTAAAAAAAAAGTGGTTATTATGGATCCATAATTATGTGATTGCTTGCTTGGTATCACGCACCACGGAGATGCATTAAGCCCTCTTTTGCCAGAGCACGGCTCAAATGAAAGTACGTCTACAAATCTCGTATGTATAAAACAAACGTTTAAAACTATGCTATTCTATTGATAGTTTCTGTTTTGCCTGACTGGAGCTTCGAGAAAATAATACCAGATTTGCTGATCCATTTCATTTCATTCAATGTTACCATGGAGACAAAAAGAGCTCTAGTTAATTTGTATCATAATTGTGAAATGATTCTGTAAAACATATGTTTTAATCAAATAACAGCATCTACGCATGTTCTCTTCCATCTAATATTGTTTTACATTTAGGCTGATGAATGCATAATAGCGGTACACTAATTCAAGAGTACAGGACTTGAGAACAGGAAGTCGCAGGTTCGATCCCCGGCTTGGCCAAATTCTTTCCGAGGACTGATGATAGTCATTGCGACCGGATTCATTCCTCTCTCACCGCTGACCATTGTTTCGACGATGGTAATGTGGGAAAGCAGCCAGTGGCTTGGAAAGAATATTGTGTGGAGTACCGTTAAAGAAAACTCCAGGAAAGCATGGATAGGTGCACTGGCCGCTGCGATATAACTGAAATAATGTTGAAAACGGCGTTAAACACCATACAATCAATCAATCATTCAACTAATTCAAGATTCTAATGCAGACCCCAGTTTTACCCGTTTGGGCTCAGCATAGAAGAACAAGAAAATATATTTAGTCGGGGAATAAAATCAAGATATTCCAATATAAGGCGTAGATTGCAGGATATCTACAGAATGTTATGTTGTAGTACATGTAACTTTCCTGATGCTTATGTGTGCATTGAGCAAAGTTAGGTCGAACGAGATATGCTAGAATTTTCAGACCTCCAGATAAAAGGGAGTGATAGTATTCTAAATCCATTATTTCTCTTCCGAACCCTATGTTGTGAGTACTCATTAGAATTGTCTCCATGAGACGATTCTAATGAGTACCCAATACATAGGGTTTAGAGGAGAGTGATTAATATTTTCAGTTTTTAAATCGAAATCACTGTTTCTATCTGGAGCTCTGATTTTCATACACAGCGAGACGTCTTTTTCACGATAAAAGGTTAATTGTTGTTAGTTGGTGTTTTAAGGCGCATCGACAGCTGTGGTCATTTAGCGCTCATGAAAGTAATATTTATAAATGAAACAATAAAATGTTGATTTGAAAGTTAAAATCTATATTAGAGTCTATATTTTATTATAAAAATCTATCTCTTTTAGGTATTCTAAAATGTTATTCTGTTTTACGTTTAAAAATAAATTTTGTAAGCTGTCAACACTAAATGTTTTGATCGTATACGGTCGAAATTTTTACAGTTTAATAAAATATGTTTTACAGTTAAAGGTTTATTGCAGTTTATACATTGTGGTGCTCTTTCATTTTTTAAAAGATGAACATGGGAAAACCTTGAGTGTCCTATACGACGTCTTGTTAAAATTACTTGACTTTTTCGGTTACAATAACATTCATATTTGTCATTAAAATTTGGTTTGATCGCTAAAAGTTTGTTGTTAAGACACTGTTGCCATTTAATTTGACATTCAGACTTGATGAAATCATTTATTTGTTGTTTTTTGTCAGAATAAGGAATTTTTATGTTGGGTATGTCCATATTTACGGCATCCTTTGCTTCTTGATCAGCTATTTCATTACCTTTTATATTAATGTGGCTGGGTATCCAGCAGAATATTATAGTCTTTGATCTACATAAATAAATATATTTTCTGAAAAATTGCTGAATCAATGGATATGGGTTATCAGGATGTTTTAAAGATTGTAAAACTGACATTGAGTCAGAAAAAACTATGAATTTTTTGTTATTATTGTTTTGTATTGAACAGAGAGCAATGTTTAAAGGTACAGCTTCTGCTGAAAAAATGGAGCTATGATCTGGTAGTCTTATTTTGGCAGTTTCTTGTTTGTGTACTGAAGCGCAACCAACTTTATTATCTTGTTTCGAACCATCAGTGTAAATTGAAATGTAATCTTTATACTGTGATTTGATTTCTAAAAACTTATTTTTATAAAATAATGGATTTGTAACCGATTTCTTATTTACACTGAGATCAAAAAATAATATTTGGTGGATCTATGGTCCACGACTCTTTTACAGGAAGTTTAAAGGGCTTAATATTCCTTACATTTATGTTTGATTCATTAAGAAGAGGTTCAACTCGTAGACCAAGCGGTTTGATAAAATTATGTTTATTTTGAAAGAGTATTTTTTTGGTGGATTGAAAATGTCATTGTAAACCGGACTTTTTGTATTTGAAGCCAGTTTAGTTACGTACTGTAAGAATAGTTTTTTCCTTCTATCATATAAGGATGGCTCCTGGGCCTCTGAATACAAACTTTGAACAGGTGACGTACGGAAAGCTCCCAAAGCTAACCGAAGACCCTGATGATGAATAGTGTCCAACTTTTTTAGGTAGCTTTTTCGTGCAGAGCCATATATAATACATCCATGATCCAGTTTTGAGCGTATTAAAGATCTATATAGATTTAAAAGAGTTTTCTTATCTCCTCCCCAGTCAGAGTGGGAAAGTATTTTTAAAACATTTAAAGCTTTTTGACATTTCAGTTTCAAAGCATTAATATGTGGAATGAAAGAAAGTTTTTTGTCAAAGATAACTCCTAAAAATTTTGCTTGATCTATTATTGGAATAGGACTATTATATATTTTCAATGATGGATCCAAGCGCAACCTGTGCTCTTGGCAGAAGTGTACACAGTTTGTCTTTGTCATGGAAAATTTAAAACCATTTTCTATAGTCCATTTCTCAATTTTGTCTAAATTACTTTGAAGCTTGGTTTCAATTGTTTTCATATCTTTGGATCTGTAACATATTAAAAAATCATCCACATATAAGGAACAGTTCACATCGTCATCTAAACATTTTACAATATTGTTTATCTTGATATTGAACAGAGTAGGTGAGAGGATACTTCCTTGAGGAACTCCCTGTTCTTGTTCATAGTCATCAGGAAAAGATGTGCCTACCTTAACTTTGAAACATCTATTTGATAAAAAGTTTGAAATAAACTTGGGTAGATTTCCCCTTAATCCAACTTTATGAATGTCTTTTAAGATGCCATGTTTCCATGTGGTGTCATAAGCTTTTTCTAGATAAAAAAATATGGCAACTACATGTTGTTTCTTTACAAAAGCATTTCTGATAAAGATTCTAATCTTACTAATTGATCTGTTGTGCTTCTGTTTTTTCGGAACCCTGATTGATGTTCCGATATATTATTATTGGATTCGAGGTAAAAATTAAGTCTATTGTTTATCATTCTCTCCATGGTTTTACAACTAGTTAAAGCTATGGGTCTATAGTTTGTTGGATTTGTATGGTCTTTATTTGGCTTAGGAATTGGAATGATTGTAGCTTTGGACCAACTTTTCGGGAAGATGCCTTGTTCCCATATAATGTTAAAAATGTTTAACAGAGTTTGTAATGAAATACGAGGTAAAGGTCTTAAAAGTTGATAGTGTACTTCGTCTGCACCTGAAGCAGAATCATGAGCATTTTTTAGAGAATCTTCAAGTTCCGGTAGTGTGAAAGGCAAGTTGTAGTTTTCATTTGTATCCGTTTCAAAATTAAGTTCTTCCATTTCTGCTTCTTGCTTATGTTTTTTAAATTGTGGTTTATAATTTGCAGAAGAAGAGTTTGTTTTGAAAGTTTTACCCAGGATATTAGCGATTTCTTCTTTACTTTCGTAGATTTTGTCATCTACCTTGATATGCGAGTGTTTCATGGTTTGATTCTTTCCATTTATTTTCCTTAACATATTCCAAATGGTTGTCATGGGAGTTCTAGCATTAAGTTTAGAAACAAATTCTTTCCAAGATGATCGTTTTGCTTGTTTAATAGTACGTCGAGCTTTAGCTCTTATAATTTTGCAAGCATTTAAGTTTGTTTTTGTTGGATATTGTTTGAAACGTTTTAAACTGTCTTTACGTTTTTTAATAGCTTCTTTACAATCATCATTAAACCATGGCTATTTGTTGAAATCTTTATCTTTGGGATGCACTAATTTGATATGTCAATTAAAGTTTCAGTAAAAGAAAGCATTGGATCTTCTGAATTTTCAAAATTGTCAATCGGTAATTTTTCATGGCAAAGAATATTGAATTTTTCCCAGTTAGCTTTTTTAAAATTCCATTTTGGAATTTTCTCATCTTCTGTTTTCTCAGTTTCTTGTATAATAACAGGGAAATGATCACTTCCATGAGAATCCTCACATACTTTCCATTCATAATCAAGGTACAAGGAAGGATGGCAAAGTGAAAGATCTATTGCTGTGAAAGAACCTGACCCAGGATGCAGGTATGTATGTTGATTGGAATTTAATACACATAGATTATTCTCTGTAATGAAATCTTCAATTATTTTACCTCTATCATTGCTATCTGAACAACCCCATAATTCGCTATGTCCATTAAAATCACCACATATGATGTAAGGTTGAGGTAGTTGTAGTAAAAGATTTTCTAAATCATTTTGATCTATTCTTTTATTTGGTGGGATATATATAGAGCATATTGTTATATTTTTATTTAAAGATGCTTTTATTGCTATTGCTTGTAGATTTGTGTTTAAGTTTATCTTACGATGAGGTACCGTAGAATGTTCTTTGATAGAAGAACCACCAGATGCTCTTTGGCAATCATTATGTATGTAGTATGTAGGAAGAATAGTTGCGAACTTCCAAGTTATCATTGGGGGTTACAAAAGTTTCTTGAAGACAACAAATTTTTGGATTTAATAAAGATAAAAGAATTAGTAGTTCATTAAAGTTGGCTTTTAGACCTCTACAATTCCATTGTAAAATTGAGTTTTGACCCATTATACTTGTATATTGGGAGTCTGAATTAACTTAAAAGTTATTTGACTGAGGAGTCAATTTCCAATTCCATATCTTCTAAACTTTCATATTTATTTGCCAGCTTAATAGGATCCTGTGACCCTTTCTTATGTCAATTTGATTGTTGTTTATCTTTTTCTTTTTTATCTGGTTTATTTTTCTGGCTTTTATTTGGTGATGTAGGGCATGAATTAGATCTAGAAGCTGTTCTTGATCTACTAGGATCTTTTGTTTGGTTAGATTTTGAAACTGTTTCAGATGTTTGAGGTGGTTGGACAGATGGAGACGTAGATTTCGAGGAAGGCTTAGCGCCTTGCCCAAAATCCGCGGGATCGTACTGTGTTCCACAGGTTCTTGTCTGAGGTTTTGCTGCTGCTGATTGAACTATCTTAGAGTACCTAGGTTCAAAAGCTGTCTCATATTGTTTTTTTGCCTCAAAGTATGAAATCTTTCTTATTGTTTTAATTCTCATAATTTCTTTTTCTCTTTTCCAGACTTCACAGTCAGTTGATCTTGCACTGTGATCTTTACCACAATTTACACATTTGAAAGGTCTTTGGCAGATGCTAGATGTGTGTTTGGATTCACCACATCTATCACAGATTACTGCATCTGTGAGCTTGCAGTTGTCTTCGTGATGTCCAAATTTTTGACAATTAAAACAGCGCAAAGGATTTGGGATGAACTGTTCCACTGGTACTGTACGATAAAAGATTCTAATACTCTGAGGCAAAGTGGTGGTGTTAAAAGTGAGGAGTACTGTATTCGTTTCAACTTAAATGTTATCTTTTTTTATTTTGAATTTTTTGCACGCAACAACTCCTTGCGGTGCAAGATGTTCAACAATTTCTTCCTCTGTTTTTCCTTTCAGTACCCTGTCTTTCACAATTCCTCTGGATTTGTTAAGTGAGTTGTGCTCTGAGACTGAGACTTTCAAGTTGTAAAACTTTTTAACTTTTAGCAAAGATTCAGCTTGATTTGCTCTTGATGTTTCAATGAGTAGTAGTTCGTTTTTTAATTTTTTAACTGATTTTGGAGTGCCGATTAAACTTTCTATTTGTTTTTCTATTATGAAGGGAGACAAAGATGTAATGGGCTTTGTCTCCTCTTTTGATAACCAAGAACTTTGTAGCATTGGAGTATGAAGTTTCGTTTTCGTTATTCGGTCGGGGTCTTTTGTTTTTGGAAGCCATGATCTTGTTAGTGTAATTTCAATAGCTATGCGCTCCACACTCCTCGGAGCCCTACAAGGGGACGTCTAATGGAAATGGGTTTCCTATTTCAGACGCCAGAGCTACATAGCTATTATACTTAACAAACCTTAAGTGAAGAGAAACTGAAGGTCTATTAATTAGCCCATCAGCCGCCGCTTTATAAAGGAAAACAATGTAAAAGATGAGAAAAAAAAAAAAAAAAAATCTAACCCGGTTGGTACCATAAGATACAAAGGAAGAAATATAGATAAAAGTATGTAATCCTAAAAGCTAGGCACGACCGAGCCTAATTGAGACGGGTCGGGCCTAACCCATCCCTCTCGTCTATCCGAGGCCAGGGCCAAAGCAGTGTGTTGAGTGCTGGAGATCCCTGGGCACTCTCAACTACCAGGATCCCCTTTTCCGGCATACGAGATGCCACTCACGGCAAACAAGTGGCTTCTGAATCAAAGACAGAAATCTTTTATCAGAAGAAAGTTTGCTCAATGAAATATTTTCAATCAAGAAAGCTTTAGATATAGAGTGTTAACATGATAACTTTAATGCTTAGAGCTAATAACTTATAGCTTACTAGAGTTCCCATTAGAGGTCTCTTCTTGTAGGTAAGGTTCTAAATACAAGTATGCCAAATGTTTCAAATTCTTCAAACATATAGTGCTAGAGATTGGAAAAGGTGTTGACGAATACAAGAACAAAACATAGATGTTATACACAGATGATGTTATATTCTTCGTCCAGTGTGCTACCCACTGGCACAGATGATACACACACAAATGAGCATGTTAGTATATGAGATAGGAAAGTATATAGGAAAGATGTGTCTTCAAAAAATGAAAAAATAAAAATCACTTTTGGAATGAAAAATTTGTTTAGGAAATCCTTTCATCTTAATTTGTCTTGTTCTTCAGCCACTTTTATGTTTTAATTTTGGGTTTGTTAATTTTTTGTCTGGAAATATTTAATCTTATTGACTTTAGTGTTTTTATTATCCTATTTAGGTTGATTTTATTATTGGTTTTTCCTAATATTTACTTTGGATTGATTTATTTTGGACCAGTTTTATTAATTTTAGGCTTAGTATTATCGGTCTCCTCTGTTTCTGGGGACTTTTACCACCCATATGCCACAGAGGCGAAGGCAGCCACCAATTTCTAAGGCCCCGAGTGGCGGGGGCCGCGATAAGAGGTTAATCAAGGTCATCATTAGATGATAAATATAACGACAGAAAACTAATATATCTTCTAATAAATATGTCCAAATTTTTCACCAATCGCAAATTACTAGTGCTTTTTGAAACAAGGAAATATCAGACAAACGTTTGCTATATTTTTGCTAAAGCTCCGAAATAAGCAAGTAGGCCCGTTGAATTTTTTCCCTAACATTTCCTCCTTTAGTAAGAACCGGAACTGTTTTTCTTTGCCGGGGGGGGGGGGGGGGGGGGGGGGCGGTTTATGTAAAACTTATTCAAGCCATGGCTTTGTAAATATTACAATTCATTTGTATGATTAAGGGAAACACGTTGTTTTCGACATTTTTTTTATTTCTTATGAGATGATATATAATTAAATGTTCTGTAACCTTTTTTTTAAATCGTCTTCTGATAATACCTGCTTCCTTATTAACCTACCACCATAAAATCAAAGCGTTGAAAGCACTGGTGTGGCATTTTTCAAGGGAGCCATTGTGTAGAATTAACAATTTGAAAAATAGACAAACAACAGTGTGGGACGAACAAGCCCAAACGAACAAGCCAAAGGACGAACAAGCCCAGGGACGAACTGGTTTTGGTACGAACGCGGTCAGGAGACAAAGGTTGGGTGTATCATTGCGCCAATAGAAGGCCATAGCGGGTGTAGACATTTTCAGTAACAACAAAAAGAAATATTCCCATGATCGATGTCCTAATCCAGTTTATTTTAATACGCCGTCGTTAATTATATACCTGAGTGCTATCGAAACACTTATTTGGTTTTAGAAAAAAAATGAGTTTAATTGAGTTTACTCCCTTCGGTTTTGCACGAACTATGATACAAAATACCGTATTGAACTCATAGTGGCATTGTCTTCGACAAATGCCACAAAAGAACAAGTCCGTTAGCATAATATCTTTCCCGTTTGAAACGATGACTCAGTATTTTTCAAGCGGACCATAGCCTGATATAAAGGGAAAAAAAATATATGAGCTGTGCTCGTGCAAAAGGGAGTTTAATGCATCTCCGTGATGCATTATACCAAGCAAGTCATCACATAATTATGGATCCATGAAAACCATTTCGTCTATCAACCGACTGGATCATAAGATGAAATGTTCTTTTAGCATGTAGAATATTGACCAGTAGCAAAAAGTTTCGACCCATGTCAGCCTGCGCGGACTGCGCAGGCTGACAGGGGTCGTTACTTTTTGAGGATGCATCAAGCCCACTTTTGACAGAGCATAAATCACCATGTTTATATGTATAACAGTAATGGCTTGAAAGATATGTTTTAAGCTGTCTGGGGAGGTAATTTAGCTTTTCCGTAAATAGCTATGTCAGAGCTTGATTGCACGTCAATAAGAGGTTTTATCTGTCATGATTAAAGCTATCACTAAACAAAGTGCTTTAGAAATAACAATGTCTAGAATACATTTTGACACAAAGGTGAAATAGTTAAAGGCGAGGAGGAACTGTACTGAATGATACTGAAAGCATTGCTTGAAATTTGAGCATTTCCTAGAACAACAAAGATATTCTTAACTTTAGATGAATAAAATGTTTAATGTACGGTATTGCTGGAGCTTCTTGACGTTCCATCGCACACAGGGTTCAGAGTGCAGTGCCACGAAGTGAGAAGGGAACAATACCTGTCGCATGCACTAAGTCTCATTAAGTGCATGTATCTGAAAGCACTGTTGTCCAAAGCGTTGATGAATCTTTCGTCCCAGGTATTGCCATCTGTATTACCCAATCGACTGAGCCAACTGAGCGACGTAGACGTGCTATCTGGTCGATACACCGTAATCCGATTACTGTCGCTAATGTACAGACTGTATAAAGAGGCATAGGTACAACCCTTAAAAAACATTTCGTGTAACTGTTTTGTGTAGTGTAGGTCAAGATCACTCTGCACAAATAGTGCAGTCTGATAGTTGCTTTCCATTGTCTTTTACATAGTGAGATGTTCTGGCCAATCCATGTACAGTAATTTTCTTGACTGAACATTTCTGCTTGATTTACTAGTGGTCTAAGGGCTCTGACCTTAGGCATTACATAATCTATGATTTATATCAAAATAGGTAAAGCTTGTATATTGACAGCTTTGGGTAATCGGTAGCCTTTTTCATCACATAATAATACGAGTAAACATGGGCGGCCAAGAGATCATCTATCGATGCAAAGTGACCAAAAACTTAACCCCGTAATTAGAAAGTTTGTTTTCGCTTAACTCTTTACCAAACAACCCCGGATTTTCACGACCCTGAGAAAGAAGCCCTTTGAAAACATTGTGGGAAAAGGAGAAAATACCAGCATTTTCTCCTTCTCCCACAATGTTTTCTACTCTTCCCAAAACAAATTTCAATTTTTGAGTCAGATTTATTTTGTCGTCTGCAAATGTTTTCAAATTTGGACGTGTCTAAAATTTTGTCGTTTGGTAAAAGAGTTTTAATGGATATGACGTTGTCATTTTTATTACCTATTTGGAGGTGTAGTGGACGGAAATTACGACTTGTGCTCCTACACGGTTGCCGAGTTTCTGATGGGATAATAAAATGAATCTTCGTAAAGTGTGAAGGTAGTTGGATAAGAACATATATGTATAGCTAGGGTGAAATCAGTTCTTTGAAATGCCAGATGCTTTGATTGACGTCTGCTGTCTGTCTTTAAGGATCCAGATAGACGCTGTTCGTCGTATTTTCCGCGGATGTCTCTCGAGGTACATGTACGCTTCGATGCTGTTATTGGCAGTAAAAAAAACAATCCACTCTGCAATTTTTGGTGGTTACAGATACATGTATACTCGTTTTCAGCCCGTTATTAACCCAGTTCATCTTTATTTTATGAAACTGTAATCATTCTTGTAGCTTCGTGCCCAAATGTTGCCCCTGGTGGTTGCACAGATCATATAGAAATATTGTATAGAAAATGCACTTAATTTTCTGGAGGCCTTCGAAGAAATCACTGTTGTCGTTTCCGGTTTTAAACCAGGACAAATCCCTTGAGTTTCTCCCTTACACCATATACACATATATCGTTAATTTATCTATATTTACACAGCCGACTAAATTCTGAGTCATTTTACACATTAACGAGTTTTAACAGCGTATTCTTTCTCTCTGGCTGTATGGATGTATCCGTAAAGCTAAAATATCTGGTATCTTGAAGTAATCATGTCCCAGCTTTGACTGACTGTCGCGAAGGGGCTCAACTAAGTTAACCTTTACCACACAATCCAGAGTTTTATAACGACCCAGAGAAAAGGGGGCATTCTGAAACACTGTGAAAGACAAAATGCTGGTAACCACCATTTTCTCTTTTTCGCACAATGTTTTCTGCGCTGTCAGAGATAAAAACTATCATCTGAGAAACATTTAAGTTGTCGTCTGCACACGCTTTGAATTTGGACAATTGTAAAATTTTGTCGTTTGGTAAAAGGTTAAGGGGTGCAACCAATAATTCAACAAATTCGCAGCAGACGAGTTTCAAAACAACCATCCAAAATCTGGATAAACACGATGAATTAAGGTCTTCTTACATAAATGCATGTGAAAGCATTGTGGCGAAGACGAAATTGCGTTACGTGCAAGTTATTATTTTATAAAAATTGGCCATGTTCTGTGAAAAGGGGACTTAATGCATCTGCAAAAAGTATCGACCCAGGTCAGCCTGCGCACTTCGCGCAGGCTGACCTGAGCCGACACTTTTTGTTTTTAGTAAGTTTTCTGCATGTCAAAAGACCAGTGTACCTCATGATTGAGTTGGTTGTTAGACAAAATGGATTTTATGGATACATAATTATGTGATGACTTGCTTAGTATAGAGCAGCAGGGATATGCATTAACCCTTTCCCACACAATCCCGAGTTTTAACGACCCTGAGAAAGAAACCTTTTAAAACATTGTGGGAAAAGGAGAAAATGCTGGTAACCAGCATTTCCTCCTTTTCCTACAATGTTTTCTACCCTATCAAAGACAGAATTCATCATTTGAACTACTTAAAATTGTCGTCTGCAATTTCTCTCAATGTGGGCCAGTCTGAAATTTTGTCGTTTAATTAAGAGTTGAGCCCCCCCCCCCCCCCCCCCCCCCGTTTCACCAGGGCATGGCTTAAATGTTTTCAAAATTGATCTGCTGTCTGATGTAGAAAGCTGTATACAGAAAGTAGTAAGTTAATATCAATCATCTGATTAAACGACTTCGTCTCATCCCATCCTAAATGTCTAGGGTAATATGCTAAAAAATTGTATCTCATGGTAATGTGAGCCATGCTCTGGCAAAAGGGGGTTTAGTGCATCTCCGTGATGCATGAGACCGAGCAAGTCGTCATGTAATTATGGACGCATTAAATCCATTTTGTTAAACTCCTGACTGAATCATGAGGTAAACTGGTCCTTTGACTTGCAGGGAAGTTACCAAAAGCAAATAGTTTCGACTCAGGTCAGCCTGCGCGGGTTTACTTGTTGATGTTTTAAATCCCCATTTCACCGAGAATGGCTCATATACGGGTGATATTTCATGGCTTGTAAATATTCCAGTTGACAAAGGTTAATTGTTGTCGAGGCCTAATTGTATCATGAACTCAAGGCACGTATGAGGCTCCCCCCAGTTACACAACGATATATGTCGTGAGTGATTCGGCATTTCATAATCAGAAAGGATTAGAATATCGTCAGTAGGAAGTCTTTGGGTCCTCTGTGATTCATTGGCTAACCCAAAACCCTTTCCGCACAATGTCGCCTTTTGACGCCCTAGGGAAAGAAGCCTTTTGAAAACATTGTGGGAAAAGGAGAAAATGCTGGTAACCATCATTTTCTCCTTTTCCCACAATGTTTTCTATCCTATCAAAGAAAGGTTGCACCATTTGAGTCACATTGAAATTGTCGTCTGCAAATGCTGTCAATTTTGAAAGGCTAAAATTTTGTCATCTGGTAAAGGGTTAAGCTGATAAATAGATGACACCTAAGTTTCCACTCAATAGTGAAAAACCCAAATATTGCTATTTCAAAGTTGATTTCACTGGAAAAAAAAAAAAAACGTATCGGACAATGTTGATCCAAGATCAGACTGCACATTTTGTGCAGTCTGATCTTGATCTACACTGTCCGCTAAAGCTTCCGGAGTCGCGCTTAGTAGCTCAAGAGTTGAGGCGTAGGATTTGTTAATCGAACCTCAAGAGTGGCGTTTGTCACGTGGGAGTCTCGTCGGCGGAGTCACCGCACAGACCTTAGGGTTGGCAAAACGTAGAAAACATCAAATAAGTAAACTGTCCGCATGATAAATTTGCCATTCAAAGCGGCTGATAACAATATAAAAACAACACTAGTTCTTTATGACACAAATGAGCAACAACTGTAAGACATTACAACTTCTCCTATTTTAAATTGAAGAGAAATAGAGCTGGAAAATGTGCGATTTTGTCTGTTGGCAGTTTAAATGTCCAGTATACTGAAAAACAAATTATTGTTTGATTAAAAAAATTGAACCAAACTGATCTCTGAGTAATTCATTCAATCTCCCACAGATGACCTTATGAAGAACAATAGTTAAACGTATATTTGAGCCATACTCTGTGAAAAACGGGCTTAATGCATCTGCAAAAAAAAGTATCGACCCATGTCAGCATGCGCAGTCCGCGCAGGCTGACATGAGTAGATAATAAAACGCCCGTTCTGGCTCATTACCATTACGCTCACGCATTCGCTTTAAAAAATAATCCGTGGTTAAATGAGCCAGCAAATTTAAGTTGCGCATGCATCCCCATTACGCTAACGCATTCGCTTAACAAAATAACCTATGGTTAAGTGAGCCAGCTTTTTTTAATTAAGCAATTCATTAACGTTTATCTAAATCAACCACGCTTAAGCACGTTGTGCGTAATTTATACAATCCAACCACCCTTAAGTTTATAGCTAGCCCTTATCCATTCAACCCATCCTTAAGATTATAGCTAACCATTAATCATATTAACAATTTCATGTAGCATTAACATGCTCATAAAATTAAAAACAACAATGGGTACAAGGTCAATCTGATTAAGGTCAGCAAACAAAATGGCATAACCTTTTTTAACAACATTTTTTACTTAAATCAAATTTTTAAAAAAATAAAAAAATTTTTGATTAAGAAAAAAAACCAACGCACCAGCTAACCAGTACAAGGTGCATCAGCTAACCAATGCAATAACCCCCAACAATCACTTACATCAGACAATTGCTTAACCCTTTTCCCACCCCATCAACCAACCCATCATGCATCAGCTAACCAATGCATAACCCCCCAACAAACCCTTACATCAGACAATCGCTTAACCTTTTTCCCACCCCATCAACCAACGCATAACGCATCAGCTAACCGGTACAAGGTGCATCAACCAACCAACGCATAACCCCCCAACAAACCCTTACATCAAACAATTGCTTAACCTTTTTCCCACCCCATCAACCAACGCATCATGCACCAGCTAACCGGCTTATGTGTTTGTGGGTGGCTTAAGATTTTGATAAAAAAAAAAAATAAATAAATAAATAAATAAATAAATAAAAAATAAAAAAAAATAAAAAAAAAAAATTGAATTTTTTATCCTAATCTTGTATACGTAAACAAGTAAAATGCATGTGTTAGATAGGTTTACGAAAAAAGAAATAAAACTTTACATAGGTGTCAAATGGATAAAGCGGTTCACCTACTACCTAAAAACTTAGGAAGCTTAGGAAAGTCGGTAAGTGTTAGTCTTTTACAACAACCAAACATAGAAGAAAACAGAAGATATAAAAAATTTAAATCAGCTCTATATTTTCTTCTATCTAGAGAATTAAAAAGAAACACAAAACCATTTTATTACGCATCTTGTGTTAGATTTAATTATAGAAATATTGATGGCGGTTATCCGGTTTACAATAAAAAAGTTATTTCTTCTGAAATAACTAACGATCATCTAAAAATGCTTGCTTTTATTTCAAGAACCGAAGAATTAAATGTATGGGGTGTTTCAATCATGACAATAGTCTTTACTGATGGTATGTTTGATGAAGATGAAGAAAAAACAAATAGTGATGAAGAAATAAGTAGTAATGAAGAAATAAGTAGTAATGAAAGTGAAAGTGATAATGCTTATGCTAGAAGATTAGCATTAGAACATGGTTATGGTTTTGCTTTTGGATATGATTAATATTATTTTTATTTGTTTTTAACAAATAAAAAATTTTAATATGTTTTTGGTCTTGCTCCCTGTGCTTCATACATTTCCCTTTCTTCTTCAGTTAACTCAGATATCCTATAATGGCCATGCGATAAAGTTCTATAACTACCATCCAAGAGTATCACTCTTTTATCATCTTCAAAGCTTAATGCTCTTTTGTTCATTTTTATAGTTGTTAATTCATGAAGTTTACTTTTTATTCCTCCCATATTTGTAAAATAATCTTCACCAGTATCTAAACAATTTTTATAAGTTTTAAAATTTAGCTCATTTTTAATTACAGATGTTTTAATTCCTTTACATTTTTTAGTTTCTGTTTTTTCATCATATATCTCATTACCTTTTTCATCATATACTATTTTACCATTTTTATCTTTTTTAACTGGATTATCATAAATAAACTTACCTTTTTCATCAGTTAACGCATTACCATTTTCATCTTTTCTTAAGATAAATTTTTTCATAGCATAAGTTTTTGCTCCAGGACTTACAAATTTAGTTAAAAGACCCCCCTCTGTTTCATCCTTAAACAAACCTAGAACATTTCTATTTTTTTCACTATACAATGGATGATTAGGTGGATAATTACTAAAGTCAAACATAGCATCAGCATCCTCTTTTAAATCTTCATACAAATCTTCAGTTTCTATTTCTAAAACATAACTATCTGTATCAGTATAGCACATAAATACTTTTTCTTCACCAAATTTCTTTTTAAAATATTCATAATAATCTAATAACATTGTTGTTTTACTAATATCAAGAATGCTCACGCCTAAATAAATAGGTTTTTCATATTTAATCCATGTTTTTTTCATATGAACAGCAACCAAATTTTCATCAAATATAGTATGATTATGAAAGTTATGTTTTGCAGTTAACTTTTTAAAACGATCACAGTTTTCACCATTAACTAATTCTAAATTTACTCTATTTCTTACGTTTTCCATGCTCTTACCAAAAACAGAATTCATCATATACTTTGATAACTGATCTAAAAATTTATTTTTATCCTTCTTTGCTTGTGTTCTTAATTTTGCACACTTATCAATATATTTTTTAATATCGGTACTTTCTTTAAATTTAAACCCACTATGTATTTTTTTAATTTTTAATCCTAACCGAATGTATGTCTTTAAAGCTTGATAATGTAGTGTATATTTTTCTTTATCATTTAAGTTAGGAATTAACTTTTCTACTTTACCTGCTTTTAATCTTTCTGCTGCTAAAGGCATTTCATTGTGTAAATCATGTTTTTCTTTTGGATACTCTAAATCAACCTCTAAAAAGCAAGGATAATTTTCCCAATTATCTAATTCTTCAACAGTCATCCATTTAAAATCACCTACAGGTAAAGGTTTACTCATAGCCCAAGGATAAAGACTGTTTTTATCAATATAAAACAAATATTTACTAGGTTTTGTTGGATCATACTCATCACCCATGTATTTATTATTTGCCTTTGCATATCTAACGCTTGTCATACATACGCCACCCCTTTTTGTTCCTTCAAGAAAGTTAAGCATATTTATATCAGTAAGTTTTTCTAATTTTATCTCACTTTCCTTAAGCATTACATCCCATCCATATCCTGGTAAAGTATAATACCAAGCAGGATCTAAACCATATTCTTTATGAATAGAAAATCTAAAGTTTTCCATAATATCAGCCAAAAGTAAAACATCCGTTTCATTGTATAGCTGTACAAAATCTTTAATATTTTTACATCCAAAAACATTAAATACCTTTAAAGCATGTTCATAATCTTCTGGTTTAATATGCTCTCCATTTAAACTTGAATAAAATGACTCTATAGGTGGTTATTTAGTTTCTTCTAATTAATCAAAAGTATCTAACCATTCATATGGAAAAACACCCTTTTTTCTTAACAAACATAATTTTTCTTCTGTATAACCGTCACGATGTTCTTCTGAATAAACTTTTAAATTTTTAAAATTTTCATCTTTTAAATTTTCTGCAATTTTATCTAAACTACTAGCTAAAAACTTAAAACTATCGAGAAATCTTAACTTAAGTTGATTATTTCCTACCATAAGTTGTTTTGTAAAACTAATATATTTTTCTTCTGTGTTAGGAATACAATCAATTCTACCGCTAGTTTTACCAAGGTATTTAATAAAAATATGTGCATCATACCCAGACAAATTATGAAAGAAAACAGGAATAAAATCTGGTATTTTTGCTTTAAGATTACAAGCATTACAAGCGGCACCACGATATTTACCAGTAAAATGACAATGATCTCTTACTTTATAATTTTCATGAGTAAAACCGCCATTACATATCCAACATTTTATTTCATTTTTATGTTTTTTAACTTCATCTTCAGTTATCTTAATTTTTGCTGGTTCTTTATAAAATTCTTCATAAAGTTGTTTAACATCCATAGTTAAAGTATCTATAAAATGTTTTTCGGCACCCTCACCTGCATACCCCCTTAATTTTGGTTTTAAAATATTACTATCAAAACTACAAATTAAATAATTATAACTAACCGGTATATGCTTTTGTGTTTCAATAGTATTACTTTCTTGTTGTGTTTCTGGTTCTATTTTTTGTAGTATACATTCAAAATCAGCAATTACAACAAAAGGTACCATAATTTTTCTACAATTGTTTTTAAACTTTATTAAAATTTCTTCTGGTTTTTCAGGATTAAACTTTGGCATTATTAAATTAACTCCATCATGATCTTTACAACATTCCATATGCTTTTCTAAAAGTTTTTCATTTCCAAAATGGTTCATACAAAGCATACAATACCTTACATTACTATGATCACTTACTTGCGCTCTCATTAAAGCATTAAATTTTCCATCTTTTATTAAAACATAATGCGATTTTTCTTCTTCTTCATCTTCAATATATAATAAATTTACATGATTTTCTTTTAATCTTTTTGTAGCTCTAATACGTTTGATTTTTTCCTTACCTTTTACTATTCCAAAAACATTAACGCTAATTGTTGGATTTTGTCTTTCAAACTTATCTATATCAAGTAAAGAAACAGGATATTTAATTCCTTTCATATTTAAGCTATTTTTCTTAGATTTTAAATCACAATCAACTCTTTCTGCATTTTTTTCTTTTGGATTTAAATGCCTTAAAATACAATCTGTAAAACATTCATCATTCTCACTTATCATATTAATACATGCCTTTTTGTTAGCAATCCAATCAGGTAAAGGTATCCGCCCGCTTGCTCTTAATGGTTCATAAATAACACTATGTAATTTTAAATGAATCACACTATCAAATACCCAACCGCTACCCTGTTTTAAAAAATTAACAAAATTTTC
Source organism: Tridacna gigas (assembly GCA_945859785.2). Lineage (NCBI taxonomy): Eukaryota > Metazoa > Mollusca > Bivalvia > Cardiida > Cardiidae > Tridacna > Tridacna gigas. The sequence goes on along the minus strand of OX244039.2, from coordinate 45,230,831 downwards.
TAGAATTCTTTCCACCATTTCATAGTATAATTCTGTTACATTGGTTCCTTTTAAATTAATCTCATATACATTAGAGGAAAAATTAGCTTTTACTCTTTGTTCATTTTCACCATCTCCTCTTTTCATAATACACTGAAGATTCATTTTTACTTTAACCCCACGCTTACTTGTTAAAATTTTTATGATTGATGGTTGTGTCAACTCTGAAAACTCTTGCGGCGTATCAACTGGTATCCCTTCTATTTTATGTTCTTCAGCATAATTTTTTAAAGCAGATTTACTTAATTTTATATTAATTTGCTCTACTTTACTATATATATCTTTTATCTTCTTTTTTAAAGCATTAAGTTCAGGTGATATACTAGGTTGTACCACTCTTACATTTTCTAAGCTTCGTAACAAATCATTAACTGTAGTAGTTGGTGGAGTAGTTGGTCTTTGTCTTGATGTTGATGGTAAAGGTTGAGCTATTGTTGGTTGTAATACTGGTACATTTATATTTTCTATATCTCTATCTAATATAGGACTACCCCCCAAATTTAAAAAATGAATTAATTCTTGTCGTCTTAAACGTGAATAACCCCTTAATCCTCTATTTCTTGCTAAAGCCCTTAATCCATTTACAGTATAATTATCATAATTGTTATCCATAGTTGCTTTTTAAATATTTAAAACATATCCTTAAGTCAAATTTTATTATTTTTAAAAAATAATAAAATTATTGAATGTCAATTCTATATTTACCATTCCACACCCTACCATTCCAATTTTCTATCGTTTGAGGGCATCTATCTATAAACTTACTAGCCTTGTAAATTGATGGAAATGTTGTTTCTTCTTCTGTTTCAACATCCTTTAATATTACCGTTTTAGGATTTTTACCAATATCCTTTAGTCTATCATAATTAAGTATTTTCTTAAGTGGTATAGCTTCTTCAGGATACAATCCATGCTCTTTTAATACATCAACATATTTTTTCTTGTTCCAATAGGAATACCACTTAATGTTATTATCTTCTAATATTTTCTTAAAATCAGCAATCTTTAGCATTTTTTATATAACATAAAAATTACTTAATACACTACACTCATCTTATTCCCATCACTCTGAAAGTTAATCATCCTATCACTCAATAAAACCGCAAATGCTTCAGTATTTGCAGGAGGATTTGCAGTAAATGTTGTTTTAATATGAATATCAGTTATAGAATACTTTAACTTTTCACTTTGCTTTGATATATCAAACACAAACAAAGGAAAAAGATTTTTATAATCTGAAGGAGTAATATTAGGGTTTGATACCAATTCATCCATGTTAAAAAACTTTTTTCTAAACAAAGCAGCTTCACTATATATTCTACTAATTTGATTAGCAGGAAAATTTATATCATAATCATATAGCGGATATTTTTTTGAACCTAATATTACATAAATATTTTTAACATTTAAGTTGTCAAATATAGCTGGGTTTTGTTCTTGCCTACCACTTTTACCTGTTTGAAAACCAACAATTAAAAAACGTGGCACCTCAGGAGATGATTTAGCTGATAGCCTCCAAGTAAAACCTGTTGCTGCCTGTGGAACCGCAATACTGTCGCTTTGTATCATTCTATACCCAACTGGAAATTTTTCTTTCTTCTCGATAAATTTATAAAGTTCCAACCTATTACCATCTTCCGGCTCTACATGAGGCATAAACAAAGATACCTTCAGTAAATTAACTCTACCAGGCTCATTTAATACTGGTGGACCAGCAATCCTTGCCGGTCTATAAATCGCATCATTATCATCGTTTCTTGTTAAGGTTAGTGTTTGTTTCATACCATATAAAATTTTGTTGTAATCTTCACAAAAACCGAATATGTGTTTTAATGGTATCCTAAAACTAAATGTTCCAACAGGAACTGAACTAAAAATATAATCTCTTCTAATTTTAAAACCTACATTAGTATTCATATCAGCAGCTGCACTGGTATCTTTATACCACAATTGATTTAACCCCTGTGATTTAGAAAAGTCATCAGGGTATTTTAACAGCCCTAACATTGTAGTAGTTTGACCAGGATAATTAATGCTTTCTATCTCTTGTCCACTAAGTTGATATCTAATATTTTTAAACAAATACATCAACCCATTATTTGTTAAGGTTACCCAATCAGCAGCAGCAGCTGCATTATATACAGTTTCATCATCTTTTACTAATTCACCTATAATTTGAAGATATGCCTCAGAAGGATGATAAAAAATATCTTGAGTTTCAATATCAATCCTAATATTTCCTCCAGAGTTGTTAAGATTAGTTCCTGTAATAGGTTCATACTCATAATATTCATATTCATTAATACTATCATCTTTTAAAATCGGTGCTTTAATGTTTAAAATATCCATTTTTATTGTATACAATTATAATTTTTAAGTCAAAATTATAATTGTGTTTTGTTTTTAATATTCTAACCATAGTTGAGGGAATGATTTGTTTTCATCATTAACAAAAACACCCATAAGTTTAACGGTTTGTAGTTTTTCTACTGATAAATAACGTTTTATTTTAGGATAAATTCTATTTCCATAAACAACGGTTACCTTAGGTATATTGTTTTTTTCTAAATATAGATTTACTTCATCTTCAAAACCCTTCATGATATCAGCTTTTTCAGGAGACAATTTTAAAACAACCTTTTTATAATCATAACTTGTATTGGTAACTTCAAGAATTTCACAATCTTCATTAAGTTTAAATTGACCATGAAGAATACCAACTCTTTTTGTATTGTATTTTTCATATTCTGTTATCCTAAATTTAAGATTTGACATTCTTTTTATTTAATGTAATAATTTGCTTAACTTAAATTTATTTTCATAATACTTTAACTCTGGAACCCTTACTATTTAATTTCTTAACTAAATCTTGAATAGCAATGGCACTACCATCTATTAAGGTATTAACATTTTGTGTTGCAGGTTGAGTTGTTGAAAAAGGTTTTTGAGTATATTTTTCTAAAATCTTTTTAGATTTTGGTGTTAAAGCCTTTTCAACTAACTTTTTACCTGCATCAACCGCGGCACTCTTTCCAACCTCTAACGCTTTCTTTGCTCCTTCCTTAGCCACACTTTTACCAACATCAACTGCTGAAGATGCAATTTGTTTAGCTGCGCTGCTTGTAAATAGTCTTGTAAGAAAATTAGTTAAGGTATCAAATATCCCTGCTCCGCCATAAGCATAATTTCTTTTAAATCCTCTCTTTTGTGATGTAATCATTTTTATAGTATAGACATTAATTTTTTATAATGCTTTGAATTTAATACACGCTGTCTTTTTAATTAATCACAAATACTTACCAACTCATTTCTTACACCTGTATTACCAGCTTCTTTACTTGCCATTAAGAGGTCTAATCTTTCTAATAGTGAGTTAGGGTCAGATGGAATAATGGTAATTCCTTCACCACTAATGGGTCTATTAAGCCAAAAATTTTTTAGAATTTTTTTCCATTTGAATGCTTTACTGCTTTTTGGTAAATGACTATCTTTGTTATTATTTTTATGAAGGGTGCCAGATTTTAACATTATCTCCTTGTAATTATCAAAATCCTCGCCATCATATTTATCTTTATCCGGTCTTTTTGCTACAATTAACTCCCACAAACCAGGCGTGCCTTCATAGGTTTTATTTGCAAATAAAATATCATCTCCTAAAATTTCAACTTCCTCATTGCCAATATAAAATTTACCTTTTTTGTCATATAACCCATACGTTGTATCAGCTTCATCCTTATTGGTAAATCTTTTTAACTGCTTTGTTGCAAGTGGTCCAATAAGTAATAATGGCTCTCCTTCTTCTTCCATCGCTTCCTTAAACCAAAAAATTTCTTCTATATCTTCATCACTAAATACCGGTTTTTCATAAGCTTTTATAGAAGGAAAGGTTGGAAATGTAATAGCATTAGGTAAGTCTTTGATACCCTCTTTAATAGGTTTAAGTTCTTCTTAATTTTTGTTGCTGCTTCTTTTTGTGTTTCTGTAATAGGTTTAAAAAACTTTGAAAGGTCTGTTTGTAATTCAATTTCACCTGTTTTCTCTGCAAGCTGACTATCACGAATTCTTTTCTTTGTTGCAAGATATTCTTTTACAATTTCGTCTCTTTTCACAGGGTCTTTTATCTTTAAAAATGACATATTTTTTTAAGTAAGAAAATTTTTTATCTTATTTTTTAATCAGCATTACCTATCTCACAAGCACAAGAACATTTAAACTTAGGTGGTTTTAGTTTTAGTTTTAATGGGTTCCATTGTTTCTTTCTACTAGTCTGCGAAATTCCTCCCGTGCTTCCTGTTTCCCCTTCTCGATTGAACTTTCTTGTTCCTCTAGCTTGCTTTTTTTCCTTGACTTAACTCGTATCTCTTCCTTCATCACCTTATATTTTTCCAATTCATCCATAATTAAAGTAAATTCTGAATGTTCTACTTTGTTATCACTGATAGCTTTAGATATATGTGTAAATAGTGTATTTAACTTTGCATCAGCTAACATTTTAATTTGAAGGTGTTTTTCTGATTTTGTCCTGGTTCTTCTAACTATAAACTTACCTACTAATGCTGAAAGTCCAACAAATAAAGCACAACCTTCTAAAGCTATCGTTGCTGGAATTGCTACAACAGTTGATAGTAAAGCGATTCCACCTGCTCCGGCACCTAGTGCTAAAGTGGTTAGTCCTGTTTCAACGTTATCCACACTCTTGCTAATCTTTAAATATTTTTTACTTAACTGCTCTCTAACCTTAACTTCATTTTCAAGAAATGTTTGAATTTCTGATATTTTTTGTAGCCTGAAGCTTTGCCCATTGTCTTCTGCTGATATTATTGGTTCTAATGTTGGCGCATTTGGTATATTTCATGCTTCTGGTAATACTGGATATATCTTTTCTTTTGATAGTTCCATTTTATTAATTATTTTTTTAAATAGAATAGTAAAGACGACACAAAAATTCACCTTCATTAATTTTTACTAGGTTATTAGAGTTGTTTGTAATTGTGGTAATCACATCTGGGGTTTCCTCCAACACTACCTCATTTGTTATACTTAATTGTTTAATTTTTAAGTTGAATGATAGAGAAATTAAAACGACACCCTTACTCATCATAAAACCAAAACCTAAAGCAATAGTTTTAGTTTCACCACCTTTTAATACAATAGGTTGTTGTGTAAAAACATCCCAAGAAACAGGATTAACTTTTTTAGCTGGATATTTAAGTTCTACAGGGTTCCAAAAAATAGTTTTTGGTTGAACCATTTTAGGTTTATTTCCAAATTTATACACATTCATTCTTTTTAATTTACAAAATTGCGCCTAATATAGGAATATTAGCAAATGGACTATTTGGTCCTAAAAGAAGACCTTTTCCATCATAAATTTTTCCACCTTGTTTTAAATACAATCCTTCACCTTTAGAACCTAATCCTTTACCTTTGTATGGTTTAAGATATAAACCTTCACCATCAGTTTCAACTTGACAAATACTACCACCTTTCTTAAGATACAATCCATTACCCATTGCTTTTTGAACTCCTGTTGATGCTAAACCAGTTAGGGCACCCACACCTAAAGCAGGTAATACTGTTTTTGCTAATACAGGTAAAGCAGCTGATGCCATATCAAAGGTAAAAATCCTCCTTCTACTTTCATGTTATGTTTAAGTTGTTTAGTTGACATTCTAAACGTGGTTCCCTTACCAGCTTTATAAGCTTTAGTAAGTTTATTTACTTGAGACTTGGTTAATGCTATTACATCTTTACCATGCAAATCTTCGTGTTTTAAACGAAGACTTGCTGGGATTTTGTTTTTAAAAGAATGTAAATTTTTTTCCTTTTGCCCTTCTGATATATTTAATTTAGCGTTAATGTAGTTTGACATTTTATATTTATCTTGCTTCTCTTATATGAAATCTAATCGTTAATGTTTCTCCTCTTAAATTTAATATGTTTCCATCTTGGTCAGTTATCGTAACGTTTAAATCATGTATTTCATTCAACGTTAAAGGTAGGTATACCAGATTAACTGGATTTTCTATTATTTTATAACCTGGAGCAACATTTGGAAAAAAGCTGTAAATTGTGTTTCTTTGAGAACCATTAACATAACTACCTGAGATTAAATCGATATTAACAAGTATTCTATTAATACTTAAGATATTAACTAAATTTTCGCTTTCATGAAACCCTCGAACATATTTTGCTCTGCTAAATCCTAATACCTTTCCAATACTGTTTTCATGATTAAAATTTACCTGATATCCATTTTCAAGAATTAAAACTGATTTTAATGTATTAGTGTTTGCTGATAAACAAATATAATATTCTTCATTAAATTGGTCATAATGTCCTTTTTTCTTCATTTCTTGTTGTATATAATCATTGATATCAACTACATCATAACTACCTGTTGGCATCTTCATCTTTTCCCATGTTTTACCACTATTTTGTGAATAAATAAAAATGTTGTTGCTATCAGAAATATTAGGAAATGAATAGTAAGTTTCAAGATTGACTAAAGCTACTTCATATTTTTTATCAGCTTCAAGTTGAAGTGGTGGGGTAAATCTTGTTTTAAAATTTGATTTGTTATCACTTACGATAATTTGAAATGATGTTTTATTGTCAGTGTTTTTTACTATTCTTTCAAGTAATTCTGCTTCCATTTTATATTTAGTAAAAATATATTTTAAAACAAAAATATATTTGTTAATAATAATTTTTATAATTTTGTGGAATATAAAAGTTATCAAAACCACTTCTATACTTTCCGTTGTTTTTGTTGTTGGTTAAGTCAATTATAACAAAACCATGAGGTTTTTCCCAACATTTTTTACAAAAATTAATAAACTCGGTTTTTGTCATATCATCCCCTACATGGTCGCTATAAATATGATTAAGATTTTTTAAGTCTTGTCTAAACAAGCATATTAAGTTAGCATTTTCTCTAATAGTTTGGCGAGGTAATCTAAAATAATTTTGTGATAGATAAAAACAATCAGCATTACTATGTCTCCCTCTTACGTAATAGCTTTCACATTTGTTTTGCCTTTCCAAGAGTAAATCATCAAATATCATTAAGTTTTTGTTTTCCCCGTTTAAATCTCTTGGGTCGGGCACATCACTAGCATTTTCAAAAAAATCACAGTTAATATCAGATTTTTCCTTAATTGTTTTGCTCCATTCTTCAACTAACGCTGTAGGTGAAACATTATAGTTTTGAACATCATTTTTAAGTGAAAACAACCTTAATATATATTCTTTTGGTATTTTTTCTTCAAAAGCTTTTTTAAGTATGCAATATTCTGGTTGAAACAAACTTTTACCAAAAACGCATAAGTTGTTATAATCTAACCAATCAGGTCTTAACAAAATGTTAAGTAAAAGTGTAGTTTTACCACATCCTGATTTACCTACTATTAAACCCCTGATACTCCTAGGTAAAAGGGGATGATTAAATCTTTTTGCTAACGCTTCATTCCATGATAAATTAACAATATCCATATTTTATATTAAAAAAAATTATTTAATATAAAAAATGTATTGTGTTAAGTGTAAAAAACAAACTGAAACAACCGATTTTGAATGTGCGGTAAGTAAAAATGGTAGAAATATGAAGCGGGGTAAGTGTAAAGAATGTGGAACAACTAAAACTCAGTTTACTAAAATAGATAAAAAGGGTGGTTCATTGTTAAACAAGGTTATGAATAATTTACCTGTTGAAATGCACTTACCTGGTCATCACTTTACTGGTCCTGGCACCAAGTTAAAAAAAAGATTAAATCCTGATTTAACACCTAAAGAATGGTCAAAACCTGTAAATCGTGTTGATAAAGCAGCATATCATCATGATATATGTTATCTTAAACATGATGATACAGCAACAAGAAATGCTGTTTGTGATGCTAATATGCTTAAAGAGTTAAAAGGTATCTATAATCCAACAATTAAGGAAAAAATGGAAAGAGGATTGGTTTCTTCATTAATTGGTACCAAGAAAAGATTTGGTATGGGAATTAAAAAAAAAAATGACCAAAATATAACGCTAGCAGAAGAATTACATAAACCTGTAAAAAGAAAATTTAAGAAAAGGAGAGTTAGAGTAAATGGTATTGATAGGATATGGGCTGCAGATTTAGTAGATATGCAAGCTTTTTCTAAACTTAATCGTGGTGTAAAATATCTTCTTGCTGTCATTGACATCTTTTCAAAATATGGGTGGCTAATACCATTTAAAAGATAAAACAGGGAAATCTGTTTCTGTTGCATTGAAGAGTATTTTTAAGGAAAGAAAACCTGAGAAAATGTGGGTAGATAAAGGTAAAGAGTTTTATAACAAAGAAGTTAAAGATTTGATTGAATTGTATTCCACTGAAAACGAGGAAAAATCAAGCATTGTTGAGAGATGGATTAGAACAATGAAAGAAAAAATGTGGAAGTATTTCTCTGCTCACTCAACAAATGTTTATATTAACGTGTTGCCAAATCTTGTTAAAGAATATAACAACACGAGACATTCTTCTATTAAGATGACGCCAACTGAAGCAAGTAAACAGAAGAATGAAAATAAAGTTTGGAGAACATTGTATCCTGATTATAATCAAGTAAAAGAAGATATTAAACCAAAGTTTTCTGTTGGAGACAAGGTAAGGATAAGTAAAAAGAAAAAGACTTTTGAAAAGGTTATACCACAAGATGGACTGAAGAGGTTTTTACAGTTTCAGAAGTAAAACATACATCACCTTTAACATATAAAATTGAAGATTTAAATGGTGAAGAAATAAAAGGTTCCTTTTATGAACCTGAACTACAAAAAACGAGACAAGAGTTGTATAGGATAGAAAAGGTTATTAAAAAAGGAAAAAAGAAATCACTTGTAAAGTGGAAAGGTTATTCTGATGAGTTTAATTCATGGGTTGATAATAGTGCTATTGTGAAAATTTAAATATATAAAAAAATGCATGATATTATAATTGATAATATAACTTTACCAAATAAACCTTTAAGCAATTTTGAGCTTGAGGATGCCGCAAAAAAATTAAAAATAAAAAATTTTGGAGGAATATTTTTACGAGATACCCTACCTAAAAAAGTAAAAAATAAAGAATGTGGCATATTAAACCTTGATGATACTGGTGGACCTGGTACTCATTGGGTTGCTTGGTTTAAAGATGGTAAAACTAAAATTTATTTTGATAGTTATGGTATTCAACCACCTATTGAAATTATAGATTATTTAAAAAGGCTAATACACTACAATACTGACCAATTACAACATGCAGGGGAAGTATTTTGTGGTCATTTATGTTTGTTCATTCTTAAAGAGTTGGGTTTAGGTAATAAATTTCAGAATGTTTTAAATAAACTTTTTAGTAATATTAAAAAAATGCCTGTTGATAAATTTGGAAGAATAGATGATGTTAAAACAAGTGGTGATGGTGATGGTGTTTCACTCGCTTACATAGCTAATAATTTTTTACGTAAAGATGGAACAACCCCCGTTACTGGTTCTATAAATATGGCTGGTAATACATTAATACGGGTTAGTAATCCAGTAAATCCACAAGATGTTGCTACTAAGAGTTATGTTGATGCCAACTCAGGGCTGTTAGATGAAAATGGAGGATACCATATGACGGGGTATTTAAACATGGGTTTTGATAAAATAAAAAATATAGCTGACCCTGAGGAACCAAGTGAAGCTGCTAATAAAAAATATGTAGATGCTGTTAAAAGTGCTTTTGTTTTTGGAGCAGATGGTATAGCAAGTGGTGATATTTCTATGGATGGATTTAGGATTAACAATGTTGGTTCACCTATAGATAGTCAACAAGTTGCAAATAAGTTTTATGTGGATACCGCTATTGAAGCAAAAAATACAGGTAATAATACTTTAACAAAAAACCGATATGGAACTTTTTTAGCAGCTGGTAAAATAGATATGAACACTCACCCAATTACTGGATTACCAAATCCTACAGACCGTGATGCAGCTGCCAATAAAAATTATGTTGATAATAGTCGTGCCATTGTAAAAAATCTTGATGGAAGTTTTACAGCAATATCTAATGTAGATTTCCAAGGCTTTACTATAAAAAATGTTGGGGCACCTGTAGAAGAAAGAGATTTACAACAAAATCTTACGTGGATAAAAAAGTATCACTCCCTAAACCTATTATAAGCGTGTGTGCCGAGGAACAAGGTGCATTAGCAAATGGTAATTATGAGTTTGCTTTTGGTAATGGAAGTGCTGGAGAGAGCCATGGGTTAGGAGGTTATTGTATGGCTGCTCCTGGTAGAATTTTAAGAGGAACTTTAATGGTTGTTAAGGGAACCGGTATTCTAAAAGAAGAGGTAAAAGTCAATATAGTTGTAAATGGAGTTGAACAGGTTGACTACTCCATAGTAAAAAAGAAAGGAGAAGGTTGTGGTTGTATAGTTTTTCCACAACCTTTAGAATTAGACCAATGCGGTGTTATAAACTTTATAACAAGGACAAATAACCCTAATGCTAAAAATGCATATTTGACAATACTGATAGAATTGGACTTGTAAAAAATATTTAACCTAGTAAAGGGTTAAATATTTAAGAGATGACAGGAAAAACTTACAAGAATTAGTTGTTTCCCATTAGATAGCATTCATGGGAAATATAACTTTTTTAGTAAGTTATATTTCTCTTATGATGTTATTAACCGTTTTACACACAGGACAATCATTTTTTGTATAGTTTTTAAAACAACTACTACAACAACAAAGATGACCACAGTTAGCAAATAAAACATTTATTACCGCTTTTTCATCTAAGCATAGCATACATATATCAGATTTAAATGTTTTATAGTTATTAATTTTTACGTTAGCAGTTTCTTCAGTTAATTTTTCTATTTTTTCTATACCTAAAAACCCATATGTGATATTATAGGTACCATCAACAAAATTTTCTTTATTTTTTTCCCAGAAATTGTTAAAGGAGTGCTCCGTAAATTCAAAAGCTGAATATTGGTTAGATGCTTCTGCTGTTTCTAATGATTGATGATGTTCTCTACGAAAACGAGCTACTCTTTCTTCTTCATCTTCACCTTCTTCTGTTGGTTGTTCACTATCTTCTTGTCTTAAGCGGTTTACTATGTTTTGTAGAAATCTGTTGTTTTGTTCGTTTTCACCTAGTTGCCGTATTTCTTCATGTTCATAATTTTCATACTCTGGATAGTCGGTTAAATCCTCATATCTTCCACTAAATTCTATGCATGGGCAAAGCACATCATCATGATATGCGCCAGGCATAAATGCTCCATCGTTTGTATATAAATATTCTATTTTTTCTTCATATGTTTCTAAATATTTTTCATTTTTTAGTCTAACATCAAGCCAATACATCCCTGTTCTAAATAAATTAGTATTAGCAAGCCCGATCCACATAGTAAGATTTCCCACACCATCTTCTTTCATCCTTTTACTAAATTCATAATAAATAGCAGACTTTGCTATATAAAATGTATCTATATATTGTCTTCTTGCAATTCCTGTAAAAAATACCATTCTACCATCATAATCAGGCACACATTCTATTTTTCTCCATAAAGTCTTTTTTAACTTTTTCTTAAACTCTTTGGTGATTTTATTCAAAACACTCATTTTACTATATGGTATTACAACTTAACATAGAAAAATTCAATTTTTTATTAAATGTTGATGGGTTAAAAAAATATATATAACCTAGGTAAGGTTATATATATCTAAATTTTTTTATTTTATTTTGTTTTTTTTGTAAATGCAAATTGATATACACGTCCAAGATATTTTTTAATTATGTATTCATCAACTTCTTCTTTATCATTAAAAGTTATATCTTGAATTTCTTTTTTTATTTCTTCTTTAATATCTTTTCCTGCATTAGTATCTCTTTCTTCTGGTTTTATTGGTTTTGTTGGTTTTATTATGGTTACACTATTGTTATAAATATAATAAAAAATCTTTGAAGCATATATTTCAAAGATGTAGTTTGTATTTGTTCTTTTAAAGTGTTTGCTTTAGGCACATTTATTTCCCTTACTCCTGTATTAGAAAAAGGACAAGGAATTTCTGCTTTTATAAAATCTTCTATATTTAAGATTTTATGATCTTTTTTTTCATCATCTAAATAAAATTTTGCATACTCTCTGGTACATGGTAAATATTCTCCATCTCCACCAAAGAGTTCCGTGTCATCTACCCAAGTGTAAAACACCGGCATCATACCCTTCTTGAACAGATTCAAATACAGGTAAACCGTTATATGTATCTTTCATTAGTACTTGTAAATTATCCATTATTGTATCATACGCTTAAAGTATCTATACTTATGATACATATTTATTTTTGCTAAATTTTATAAAAAAATTCAATTTTTTATTAAATGTTAATGGGTTAAAAAAATATATAACCTGGGTAAGGTTATATATTTAAATTTTTTTAAATTTTTATTTAAATTTTTTGTAAAAATAACTGGTTTTATTGATTGTTTTGTTGCTCTCTAAGAGCTTTCCATTTTTCTCTTAGTCTTTCTTTATCATTATCAAACTCTTCTTGAAGTGTGGTTATTTTCATATTCCTAGCTGCTTGTCCTTCTTGCCACATTTTGTTTTTTGTTTCATAATCTTCATTTATATTCTTTTGCATTTCCTCAAAAAGCCTTTCTACGTTTGGAAAGTAATCATAAAGATGGGTAAAACCATCATGTAAGAGAAGGAAAGGCTTGGTTTCATCTTCTATATTTTCTAAGGCTTCTTTTATTGTGTCAAATGTTGGTAAATTAGGTTCAAGTTCGTCGGTTTCATCATCAGGGTTATAGTAGTTGATATAAATTACATCGTCAGAGCTGTCGCTTTCATCTATTTTAGGGTTATTAGGTTTGTTTATTTTACACATGGTTATATATTTTACTGTATCTATGTTATTGATACATAGTTATTTTGCTAAATTTAATAAAAAATTCAATTTCTTTTTACTTATTTATTTTTTTTACCAAAATCTTAAGCCACCCACAAACACATAAGCCGGTTAGCTGGTGCATAATGCGTTGGTTGGTGGGGTGGGAAAAAGGTTAAGCAATTGTCTGATGTAAGGGTTTGTTGGGGGTTATGCGTTGGTTAGATGATGCACCTTGTTAACCGGTTAGCTGATGTGTTATGCGTTGGTTGATGGGGTGGGAAAAAGGTTAAGCGATTGTCTGATGTAAGGGTTTGTTGGGGGGTTATGCATTGGTTAGCTGATGCATGATGGGTTGGTTGATGGGGTGGGAAAAGGGTTAAGCAATTGTTTGATGTAAGTGATTGTTGGGGGTTATTGCATTGGTTAGCTGATGCACCTTGTACTGGTTAGCTGGTGCGTTGGTTTTTTTTCTTAATCAAAAATTTTTTTATTTTTTTAAAAATTTGATTTAAGTAAAAAATGTTGTTAAAAAATGTTATGCCATTTTGTTTGCTGACCTTAATCAGATTGACCTTGTACCCATTGTTGTTTTTAATTTTATGAGCATGTTAATGCTACATGAAATTGTTAATATGATTAATGGTTAGCTATAATCTTAAGGATGGGTTGAATGGATAAGGGCTAGCTATAAACTTAAGGGTGGTTGGATTGTATAAATTACGCACAACGTGCTTAAGCGTGGTTGATTTAGATAAACGTTAATGAATTGCTTAATTAAAAAAAGCTGGCTCACTTAACCATAGGTTATTTTGTTAAGCGAATGCGTTAGCGTAATGGGGATGCATGCGCAACTTAAATTTGCTGGCTCATTTAACCACGGATTATTTTTTAAAGCGAATGCGTGAGCGTAATGGTAATGAGCCAGAACGGGCGTTTTATTATCTACTGACATGGGTCGAAACTTTTTAATATTCGTAAATTTTCTGCATGTCCCAGGACCACTCTTCCTCTATATTTAGTCAGTCGTTAGGCTAAATGGACTTTATGGATCCCTAATTATGTGATGACTTGCTTGGTATAATGCATCACGGAGATCCATTAAGCCCCCTTTTGCCGGAGCGTGGCTCATTTACAATATGATCTACCCATTATTTGCTTAAAAGCCATAAATCGGAGTCTGAGAGCTTTCAGTTGACCATCAGTTATTGGCTGTATTTTCATGCAGACGTCAGTCTTTAGAGATTTGACAACCCTCAGAATAGAAAGCCAAGCCCCCGTACCTCAGTCGGTAGCGTACAGGACTTGAGAACAGGAGGTCGCTGGTTCGATCCTTGGCTTGGCCAATTTCTTTCCGAGGATTGATGATAGTCATCGCGACAGGATTCATTCCTCTCTCACCGCTGACCATTGTTCCGACGATGATTACGTGGGAAAGCAGCCAGTGGGTTGGAAAGAATATTGCGCGCAGTACTGGTAAAAAGAATCTCCAGGAAAGCATGGATAGGTGCACTGGCCGCCGTGATATAACTGAAATAATGTTGAAAACGGCGTTAAACACCATACAATCAATCAATCAATCAATCAGAATAGAAGGCTAGATAAATAAATAAAAAAAAAATGTCGGTCGACGGAAGAAAATCAACATATTGCAGATTCAGACAATTTGTACCGTGCGCAAAAATATATGTGCCATGGTCTGGCAAAAGAGGATTTAATGCATCTCCCTGAAGCATTATAGCATGAAAGGCATGACATAATTATGAATCCATGAAATCCATTCTGTTTAACAACCTTCTGAATCATGAGATAGAATGGCCCTAGGACCTGAAGAAAATTAACCCTTGTCCTGCTGAATAAATGAAATGAAACTTTATAGTAGATAGCAGAAGCCGAAAACTTTCTTCTTTCAAAGGTATTTTTGGAGGAAAGATATTTCCTTATCGGACAGTGTAGATCAAAGATCAGACTGCACGTTCTGTGCAGTCTGATCTTGATCTACGCTGTCCGCAAAAGGTCGGTGGGTCGGGATAAGCAGCCTAAGGGTTAAAAAAAAAATAGCAAAAAATTCCGAATATGTTTGCCTGCGCTGACATGATCGATGCTTTTTGCAGATGCACTAAACCCCAGTTTCACAGAGTATGGCTAATATAGTTTCTATCAGCATTTTAATAGTTTTGTTTGGTTAAATATGGGCACTGTCGAGTAGATTGCGTTAGTTGTGCTGCAAAGAATATAAAGTCTAAGCCTGTATTGACCGTCATTTACGAGGAAGTTCTCATTGGCAAAAACCATCAAAGTTGTAACATTTGGTCTGCCATTGAATTAAGAAAAGTATGGTTTGATTTCTTTGTATTCCTAGGAATGAATAATGGGTAAAGATGATCGATTTCTCGTTAACCCTTAGGCTGCCAAACGCGACCAAAGGACCTTTGGCGGGCAGTGTAGATCAAGATCAGACTGCACAGAACTTGCAATCTGATCGTGGATCTACACTGTCCGATCAGGAGATATCCCCCAAAAAAGCCTTTGAAACAGCAACATTTGGGTTTTCACCATGGCCTTAAAAATTTCATTTCACTTATTTAAAAGGTTAATGGTCAAAATAGGGTGATTTCTACCAGCAAACGGCCATTTCATGTCTTATCGTTCGAAGCTGTATACAATTTTCCCTCGCCATAATATATTCCTGCCTTTTTTCGCAATGTGAGAGAAAACTGGTTTATCTTGTGAGTCAGGGCTTCATTTCTCTTCTGATGTTTATTATCACCGCAAGAAGTTATATGGTTAGATGTAAATAAAAATTAGCGAAAAAAGGTTTAATGCATTATTATGGATCCCAAAAAATCCATTGTCTAACAACCAATTGAATCACGAGCTAGATTTGTCCTTGGGACATGTACAAAGTTTACCCTAAAAGCAAAAAGGTTTCGGCCCAGGTCAGCCTGCGCGGACTGCGCAGGCTGACCTGGGTCGATACTTTTTGCAGATGCATTAAATCCCCCTTTTTCACAGAGCATGGCTTCTATATATTTGTCTATCTTGGTCGTATCGATGAGGTTCATATATGGTAATAAAGATGGAATTCAGACAGCACCGTAATGGTTAATTTTATTGGCTACTTCTTCGTGAAATCCGTACCTTAAATAACGATCTGCACGTCAAATGGCAATTGTATGGTACATTAGTTAATTCCTCTGAAAGTTCTAGTGTGATAAGGAAACCCTTTCTTTTTTGTGGCATTTGTCGGAGATAATACCACTATGAGTTCAATACGGCATTTTGAAAATCGTGTACTGTACAGTAGTTTGTGCAAAACTGAAGGAAGTAAAACCAATTAAACTCAATTTTCCGAAGACAATAAGTGTTTCGATTGTACTCAGATATGAAAATTAAAATGGCGTATTAGAATAAATTGGATTAGGCCATCGATCATGAAAATACTTCTTTTTTATCAAAAATAGCTTGGTACGCTATGGTCTTCTATTGGCGTAATGATATACACAATCCTTGTTTCCTGACCACCCGATTCCGTGCTTGATCGTCCCAAACCAGTTCGTTTCTGGCCTTATTCGTCCCTGGTCTTGTTCGCCATGACTTGTTCGTCCCACAAGATTGCACGCTACTCTGTTGGATTGTGCATGACTATATAGTAGGTCGACTTTCAAGCGAAAATTTTAAAACTATTTCTATGGTTTATTTTTCAAATTATTAATTCCACACAATGGCTCCCTTGACAAATGCCACTCCAGTGCTTTCAACGCTTTAATTTTTAACTCTAAGCGTGGTTAGATTATAACTGGATGCTTTGCATATAGAGAAGAACAACATCATTGTGTTTTAGGGTTGTAATGCTTTTCTTTTCTTTTATTCATTATTTATTTCATGTCATCTTTTTCGATAAGCTGCTGCTAGTACTAAGCACAAACTCTTTCAAAGCTGTCGGCCTTTTTACGCCAGGCACAAGTGTTGGAAAGGGAGGGGGGAGGGGGGTTAAATGGTATCTTTAGTCACTCGGTGGTAGAGTACTTTGAATCATTCTAACTCTTTACCAAATTTAAGAATTGTCCAAATTCAAAGCATATGCAGACGAGAAATCAACAGTAATTTAAATGATGAAGAAACTTACCTTTAACTGAGTAGAAAACATTGCGGGGAAATGGAGAAAATGCTGCTTACCAGCATTTTCAACTTTTCCCATGATGTTTTGAAAAGCTATCTCTCTCAAGGTCGTTAAGACTCGGAATTATGTGGTAAAGATTAAAAGGAAATCCTGGTTTACTACACAATATATTTGCAGGGTCATATGGCAGTAAAGGAGTGCCCGTGTGCAGACTCGCCAGGCTCTGTTGAAACCCAAGAAAGACTTGAATAGGGTAGCTGTCAGACAAACTGATGTGGGACCTCTTGGGAAGAGGCCTATGAAAATACTATGGGAAAAGGAGAAAATACAGGTAAACTTTTTCTCCATACCTCATATTGTTTTCTTTTTCAAAGGCAGATTTGTTTATGAATCGAGTTTCATTCGCCGTCTAGTATTTTTGAAAGCTGCGTAGATCACTATTCAATCGAAGAAAACACAGATTCAAACGTCAAGAAAAGCGATGGGTTGGTCATGTTTTTGTTATGAAAGAAAGCACAACTTTAAATGCTGCATTGCGTCAGATATCATTTTGAAGGAGGAAAATAGGCAGACCAACGGAAATTTAAAAACTACAGAAGTGAAAGCGATAAACATTGCAAGCTACAGCTGGGTCCATGTGCAAAATGGGCTATATTGGCACAATCTGCTAGGGGCCCGAAGTCCGACACAGGGTGACGAGGATAAAGTAGGCAATCGGTAGCACACAGAAATTGAGAACATGGGGTAGCTGGTTCGAATCCCCAGCTTGGCCAACTTCTTTCCGAGGATTGATGATAGTCATTGCGATAGGATTCATTCCTCTCCCACCGCTGATTATTGTTTCAATGATGGTTATGTCAGAAAGCAGCCAATGGCTTGGGAAGAATATTGTGCGAAGTATATGTAAAACAAATTCTAGAAAAGCATGGATAGGGGAAAAGGCCAAGCGATGTAACTGAAATGCTGAAAACGGCATTAAAACCATACAATGAATCGATAAAGCAGAAAAGAAAGTAATGCCGGGACAAGAATGAGGACGATGTTTGCTCCGTGGACTTTCATCTTTACCATGGGAGAGAATATTTGTCAACCTTTAGGATTCGAGTTTTCATCTCTTTTATTAGATGTAGGTATTATTCATACGACATCATAGCACATGGTACCAATGTAAAACCTGGTATCTGATAAAAGTGGCAGGAAAACGTTTTCTACTAAAATGACTGATCTGTCGTATAGTGTTAGTGTTAAATGATAAGCAGTGAGAGAGGATCGAATCCTGTCTCAATGACTCTCACCAATCTTCAATAGGAAAGAAGATTGCCAAGCTGGGAATTCGAACTAGCGACCCCCTGTTATCAAGTTCTGCACGCCACCGACTGCACTACCGGGGCTCGGCTTTCTAAAACAGGAAGCATACCTCGCATGGGCTATACCCAACTCCTTTCCAAACGACTAAGTTTTGAATAGACCTATCCCTTTTAGAAGCATTTTCACGAGACAAATTAAACGTGGCTTAAATAATGGAATTTGTCTTCGAACTGTCAGAAATCATTGCGAGAACAGGAGAGCATGCTGGTTACCAGCATTCACTCCTTTTCTCACAGTGTTTTCAAAAAAAAAAAAAAAAAAAGAATCCTCAGGTACTGAAAATACAAGATAAAGTTGTAAAGGGTTTAACGACATTTTATCGCTGTCATGATCGTTAAAGAGAATGGCATGAAAAGAAACACCCGAAAACATAGAATATCATCAAGAGACTTGTCTGTTGAGAAACGCTCATGTCAGATAACGATACAAACAAGAACCAGTTTAACTCTTTGCCACACAATCCCGAATTTTAACGACCTTTAGAAAAAGAAAGCATCTGAAAACATCGTGGGAAAAGGAGAAAATGCTGGTAACCAGCATTTTCTCCTTTTCCCACAATGTTTTCTATCCTATCAAGGAGAAATTTTGTCGTTTGGGTCACCTTTGTCATCTGCAGTTTAACTCTTTACCACACAATCCCGAATTTTAACGACCTTTAGAAAAAAAAAAGCATCTGAAAACATCGTGGGAAAAGGAGAAATGCTGGTAACCAGCATTTTCTCCTTTTCCCACAATGTTTTCTATCCTATCAAGGAGAAATTTTATCGTTTGGGTCACCTTTTTCATCTGAAAATGCTGTCAGTTTTGGCCAGTTTAAATATTTATTTCATCTGGTAAAGTGTTAACTCTTTACCATACAATCCCGAGTTTTAACGGCCTGTAGTAAAAAAGGTCTTTGAAAAGGAAAAAAATGCTGGTAACCAACATGTTCTCCATTCCCTATAATGTTTTCTATCTTTCCAAAGGCAAATTTCAGTTTCTGATATAAATTTTTTTTGTCGTCTGCAAATGTTTTCAATTTGGATCTGTCCAAAATTTGTCGTCTGGTAAAGAGTTAATTAAAACGAATGCATTCGCTATTGATCCGAATGCAATCGATTGACCGATTGCCTGACAGATAGCATATGAAGAATCTCAAATTAAACCCAGCTAAATTGCGTATAAAAACTGCATAAATATTTTCCAGGAGTTCTTAAAAGTAGGAAAGATATCTCAACAAATTAAGCAATCGCTCATTATCTGATATTTTATCCATTTTCTACGATATTTTAAAGACATTGTCCATGTTAGTTGTGTCACAGTCAGTAAGACCTGCGTGAGGGAAAATGTTAACCCATATCCTGTTTAAAACAAAAGAAATGAAACTTTCAAACCGATAGTACAAATCCAAAATTTTCCTATTTCAAAGGTATTTTTGGAAGAAAAAAAAATCTCCTTATCGGACAGTGTAGATCCAAGATCAGACTGCACGTTCTGTGCAGTCTGATCTTGATCTACGCTGTCCGCAAAAGGTCAGAGAGTCGCACTTAGCAGCCTAAGGGTTAATATAGTCATGATGCATGGAAACACAAAACTCAGAAGATGTGCTGCACCTTTTTACAAGTCTGGTTTAACAAAACTCATTTATTTTGATTACGTTTTCATTTGTTTCGTTTAAATTCCATTTGTAGCTTCGCATTTCGGCGCCTCCTGTTGTAACTACGATTGTTACAGCTGACAGTTTGAGACAAAATCACAGAACACAGAACGGCTGAACTAAAATTTAGTAAGACATGTCCTAATGTCAAATAATACTGCAAAAGATATGAGCCATGCTCTGTGAAAACGAGGCTTAATGCATCTGCGAAAAGTATCGACTCAGGTCAGCCTGCGCAGTCCGCGCAGGCTGACCTGAGCCGAAACTTTTCGCTATTGATCAATTTTCTGTATGTCAAAAGACCAGTCTACCTCATGATTCAGTCGGTTGTTAGACAAAATGGATTTTATGGATCAATAATTAGCGATGTCTTACCTGGTACCATGCAGTACGGTGACGCATTAAGCCTCCTTTTGCCAGAGCATGACTTATATGTAGAGTATGCCGCATCTTTTGAAATAATTACTTACATATACCATAATAATAATTTTACTTGAATTGATTTGTATTTTTTTTGCGTCCCTTTCACCCTTACAAGTAGCCTTTGACGCACTGCCAAACGTCTCTCCCCTTACGTTCACGCACATTCACACACACATGCGCATGCGCAAAGCAAATTTACATTTGCGGCAGTTCTTTTCTCTGCTTCAAATGACATCAATTTGGATATAAAAAAAGCAAGTTCGATGATAAATCTATGGAAATTTGTGTTAATGGTTTTCTTTTTTTTTTTTGTACTGTTTTGTTTTTGTACTGTTTTGTTTTTGTTACTTTTAAATTGAGAGAAATTCTTGAGAATAAGACTCAGAACATTCTCAAGAATGGTTAGTGAATACTGTCCTTTCTTTATAGGTTTTATGGTTTTTTTTTGTCATTTATTTACAACTTTTGTGCAATTTAACTATCAATGTATTTTTTTTTTTATACTTTTTGTTTTTGTCCCCCCCCCTTTTTTTTTGTTACTTTTAAATTTAGAAAATTCTTGAGAACAAGACTAAGAATATTCTCAAGAATGGTTGGTGAATACTGACCCTTGTGTATAGCTTTTTTTTTAATTTGTAAAAAAAAATGTTATTTATTTACAGCTTTTGTTCAGTTAAACTATCAATGTAAAAATATCGTTTATTTACACCTTCTTTGCAAGTTAACTGTCAACGGTGACAGCATTCGTTTCACGCAATATTGTCTACATTCGCTACAAATTTGCATTTGTGCTGTTCCAAATTTCTTCTTTACTTGGGGTTGAATGAATCTGCAATTTAAATTCGCCGACGATTTACTAAATAGAACTGAGCTATGCTCTGGCAAAATGGAGCTTAATGCATCTCCGTGATGCAGTACACCGTGGAAGTCATTGCATAATTTTGAATCCATAAAATCCGGTTTTTTTTTAAACAATCGACAGTATCCGGAGGTAAAATGGTTCTTTGACACACAAAAAAATGACCAGTAGCAAAAAGTGTCGGCCCAGGTAAGCCTGCGCGGACTGCGCAGGCTTACCTGGGTCGATACTTTTTGCAAATGCATTAAGCCCCCCTTTTCACAGAGCATGGCTCAATCATATAAATTGTGTAGATCTGTCTGAGTTACTTTAACGGAAAATTAAATGAACATCAGCTTTATAAAAATAGACGAACCGCGCCCTGGCAAAAGGGGGTTTAATGCATCTCCGTGATGCATTACATAACAAGCAGGTCATCGTGCAATTATGGATCCAAAGAATTCATTTTATCCAACAACCGACTTAATCCTGAGATAAAATGGTCCTTGGACATGCAGAAAAATAGATCAATAGCAAAAAGTTTCGACCCAGGTCAGTCTTCGTGGACTGCACAGGTTGACCTGGATTGATACGTTTTTTGCAGATGCATTTAACCCGCTTTTTACAGGGTATGGCTCAAATGGTGACAGGACTCGTCCCACGCAATATTGTCTATATTCGCTGCGGACCTGCATTTGTGGTATTCCAACGTTCTTCTTTCAAATAACTGGCTTGAGGTGAATCTGCAATTTAAATTCGTCAACGATTTACAAAATAACATTATATAAATTGTGTAAGTCTGTCTGAATTAACCTTTACGAAAAAAATTAACTGAAAATCGGCTTTATAAAGTAGATGGACCAACTCTGGCAAAAGGGGGCTTAATGCATCTCGTTATTGCATTAACACTTTACCAAACGGCAAAATTTTAGACCAGTCCAAACTGAATTTGCAGACGACAAAATAATTGTGACCTAAAAATTGAAATTTGTTCTGGGAAGGATAGAAAACATTGTGGGAAAAAGAGAAAATGCTGGTAACCAGCATTTTCTCCTTTTCCCACAATGTTTTCTAAAGGCTTCTTTCTCAGGGTCGTTACAAGTCGGGATTGTGTGGTAAAGGGTTAACCAATCAGATCATCATACAATTAAAATTCATTTTGTCTAATAACCGTCTGAATCATGAGGTAGAATGGTCCTTGGACATACAGAAAACTGACCGATAGCAAAATGTTTCGACCCAGCTCAGTCTGCTTCAATACTTTCTGCAGATGCATTAAGCCCCCTTTTCACAGAACTCAGATGCTTTACGGTTGTTGTGATCCATGCTCTGGCAAAAGGGGGCTTAATGCATCTCCATGCTGTATTATACCAA
Organism: Tridacna gigas; assembly: GCA_945859785.2. NCBI lineage: Eukaryota > Metazoa > Mollusca > Bivalvia > Cardiida > Cardiidae > Tridacna > Tridacna gigas. The sequence continues at coordinate 45,208,130 of OX244039.2, read as the reverse complement.
GCAACTCATCACATAATTATGGATCTATAAAAATCCATATTGTCGAACAATCTTTAGCATTTTAACCCTTAAGCTGCTTATCGCGACCCACTGACCTTTTGCAGACAGTGTAGATCAAGATCAGACTGCACAGAACGTGCAGTCTGATCTTTGATCTACACTGTCCGTTGCGGTATTTTCTTTCCGGTGAAATCAACTTGGAAAACGCAATGTTTGGGCTTCTACTATTAAGTGGAGATTTTCGTTTCATTTATTCAGCAGCTTATGTGTTAAATAGGGTGAGATGTCGGTAGGAAAAAATGGTTGGCTCCGGCAATATATATGAGAAAGGATATGACATTGTTAATTAATGTGGTTTATTGTTAAACATTACTAACCATAAAAACGTTGCAGAATCTGGAGTCAGAAAAATGGAGGGTCGGATCAGCAGAAACACGACAATTTTTTTTCTGATTAACCCTTTCCCAAACGACAAATTTTGGACTGGTCCAAATTGAAAGAGTTCGCAGACGACAATTTTAAATTTGATGAAAATGGCAGAAAGGTCTAATAAAAAGAATAGAAAACACTGTGGGAAAAGGAGAAATTGCTCGTTACGAGCAATTTCTCCTTTTCCCACAGTGTTTTCAAAAGACTTGTACTGCAGACACGTGAAAACCAGGGCTTGTTTGGGAAAGGGTTAACTGCTACGGTACGCCCTTGCATCTAGAATTAGAATAACATTTGAGACATGTTCTGGCAAAAGGTGGATTGGTGCATCTCTATGATGCATGATACCAAGCAAGCCATTACATGACTATAGATCCGTAAAATCCATTTTATTTAATAACTGACTGAATCATGAGGTGAACTGGTCCTTGGACATGCAGAAAATTGTCCAGTTGCAAAAAAATTCAGCCCAGGTCAGCCTGCGCGGACTACGCAGGCTGACATGGATTGATATTTTTTTCCCCAGATGCACTGAGCTCCCTTTTCATAGAGCATAGCTCATTTACAGTGGTTAGTGAATATGAACTGTACTAGAAATGTCAATCGAAAAAATACCACCGTTCCGGTCAAGCCCGCAATCATTCGTCACTATTATCATTCGCTTCTTTTTGCCACGAACATCAAACGTCAATTTAGAATAATACCTTACTGCCTATTGAAAACAGATCCTTCAAAACGCTACAAGACTATCCACTCAAGGCATTCTGGCGACCATACAGTATAATTACTGGGACCAATTTATGCGGCCTGTTTGTAGACCGATCATGAAATAATCTGTCTGATGATTTCTGTTTATGTTAAACTCTTTACCAAACGACGGTTTTAGACTTGTTCATGTTGTCCAACATACAACATAACTAAAATAGCTCTAGAATGCTACTTAAAAAGTAAAATCCAGCTAAAAGTAAAAGAAAGAAAGCAGAATATTGCGATTTCCCAGTTATTTTCCGCGGAGAAAAAGTCATATAAGAAGTGGAGATCAAAGATCATACTGAGCGTTCTGTGCAATCTGATCAGGCTTAGCAGCCGGTAGGGCTGAACCGTTACCGAACTGGTTACGAGGGCCCATATATATATATATATATATATGTGTGTGTGTGTGTGTGTGTGTGTGTGTGTGTGTTTTGGCGGACATAGTGCATTATTTTTCAACATAATCAACATAATCCCTTTCAGTACCTATAAACTTTTGCCAGCGATGTTTTTAAGGGCCTCAATGCCACTTCAAAGAAGTCTCTTTCTTGACCGTGAAGAAAAGTCCACCAGTACATGTGTAACGTCATTATCTGACCGGAAGTGGGTACCGGAAATGGCCTTTTTTCAATTTCGGAAATACATGAAAGAATAATGGAGCGAGATTAAGCGAATGAAGTGGATGCTCAATCAATTCAGAGTCACGATGTTAATGGCAGCCATTGCAATGATATACTTTTGAACAAAACACCTTTTCTGGGTTTTCCTTGATGTTAATATTTTCTCTTAACTGTCTAAGAAGTGATGCATATGTGTCATTGTCCTTTGAGCAGATAATCCACCATCATAATACCATCAGCAATCCAGAAAACAGAGGCCATAATCATATCAGCTCATAGACAGTCTTTACCTTCTTTGGGGGGGGGGGGGGGTTTGAATCGAGGTGCTTCTCATTGTTTAGACTGTTGACTGGCTTCTGGGGTGAAAAAGAAAGAACCACGCATCTTCCATAGTCACAAACTTCTGCAGAAAGTTAGCGGGATCTGTCAGGTTCAGAGGAGCGCTAGACAAGGTTCGCCCGGTGTTATTCTGATCATCTGTGAGAACTCTTGGCACCCTATGGACTGAAAGCTTTCTTATAGCAAGATCTTCCGTAAGAATGAAATGTACTCTTTCCTTTGAAATTCCAACTGTACTGGCTGTATATCTTTCCGTAAGTCACCTGTCAGCCAAAACAATATCATGAACCTTATTGACCATTGCTAGGTTTGCAATAGTGACAGGCCTTTCAGGACGTGCGTCATCCTCAGGGCAATGTCTGCTACGCTTTAATTCCACCGCCCACATTTTATTGTAGCACATGAAGGGGTATCATTCCCTAGTACCACATCAGTATAGATATCCTTTGAAGGTGTTAGTCGTTTCATGTGCACAGATTGAATCACTGCTCTTTCAGCGATTTTGTCTATTTTGCAGAAGTCACCTGCCTTGTTTACTTAAGAGTGCCACCTTTTCGGTGATAAACTGACCAAATGACACTAGTCTTCGGGTACACAGCCTTTAATGGACAAGATTAGCAGGGCTGAAAAAGGACATTCCTGCTTAACTCCTTCAATACAAGGCTCACCACTACTCAATCAGCCCTTGAATGTTTTTACCTGATACTACCGAAACTGTCCAAGAATTACATAAACGATAAAACTTTTAACCCTTAGGCTGCTTATCGGGACTCAATGACATTTTATGGACAGTGCAGATCAAGATCAGACTGCACAGATCGTCTGATCTTGGATTTATTTGTCTGATAAGAAGATTTTTTTCCCAAAAAATAACCTTTGAAAGAGCAAAATTTCGGCTATTACTATAGGCTTGAAAACTTCATTTCACTTATTTAGCAGGTTAAGTGTTAAATGAAAGAAAGAATTCGTGGTTTCACAGTAACTGTATGGAAAATATTGCAGGAAAAGAATGACTTCTAAAATGTTCACTGGAGTATTCAACTTGAAGGTGTAAAATTCGTTTTTATAATGGCGTTAGTCATTTTCAGTTTTCACTGACAGAGTGTGAAGTTTTTGTAAAACTGTCATTCATTTTCTTGCATTTAATGAATTGTGTATCTTACCCTCTTTTTGTTTGATTAATTGCTTTGCTTTGTTTTCTAGAGCTCTATTCAATGCACGATCATTTAATAAAACTTTACTAGCCTTTAATTCCGAGAAGTAACCGTGAGCAAACTTAGAGTCGCTCGCAAAGACCGTTTGTTATCTCTTCACCAAACGACAAAGTTTGGACTTGTCCAATTCGAAAGCATTTGCAGACGATAACCTAAATGTGCATCAATTAATGTTTTTTGACTGTGATAGGGTACTTAACATGGTTACCAACATTTTCTCCTTTTTTCCCATTACGTTTTCAAAGACCTTTTTTCTTAGGGTCGTATAAAGACTGGATTGTATGGTAAAGTCTTAAACACAAATGAGGAATGTACATAAAGACATACATGTATGCTTTGTTTTCCTCCATCCTTATTCAAGGTTTAAAGGGTTTCTTATTCTTATAGATGAGTTCGTCTATTCTGAAAGTATGAGACGTTTAAGTCCAACTTTAGGAACAAACGACCGACGGTCGAGATCGAGCATTAGGTGGCATATTCTTTGTAGTCACTGATCGTTACTTGCTATCAGCAATATCCACATGTTGGCAATGGTGGGAAAAGGGTTGCCAATAAAAAACTGGCATGTCAATGGAACTTCAGAAGATAATTAACATGAGTATAATTAAGCAATGCCGCAGTCTGTGAAAAAGGCGTTAAATGCATCTGCAAAACATATCGACCAGGTCAGCCTGCGCAATCAGCGCTACCTGACTTGGATAGAATTTTTTTACTTTTGGCAATTTCTCTGCATGTCCAAGGACCATTCTACCTCATGGTTCATACAGTATCATTAAGCAATGTAGTAGACTGTGAAAAAGGCATTAAATGCATCTGCAAAACATATCGACCAGGTCAGCCTGCGCAATCAGCGCTACCTGACCTGGGTAGAAACTTTTTGCTTTTGGCAATTTCTCTGCATGTCCAGGGATCATTCTACCTAAGAATTTATCCGGTTGTTAGCCAAAATGGACATGATGGAGCCGCAATTATGTGATGACTTGCCTGATGTAATGGATGACAGAGATGCGTTAAACCCACTTTGGCCAGAGTATGGTCCAAGTAATTATTGAACGGAAGTCGCAGTGTAACCCTATCAGTACATGATGGATTTATAGCGATCCGAAAGGCGATTACATCATGTTAAAATGACAGTTTGGCATGTTTATTACATATTCATTTCAACAAAAATAAGCGAAGCCCGAGTTTTCTGAGACAAATCCGTTTCCTAAATGCCATCCTGCACCATGTAGAAGACAATGAAAACATAAAAAGAATGAAGACAAACCGACCTGGTTTCTGTAAATTGGTACACAATACTGCGCACAACTGAAGGCCTTTGCTCCATATGGGATCGATCTTTAAGAATACGAAGTTTGCCACCAAATAGCGTGTAAATGTTATTTATGCTTCCATTTACGAATATGACGCTTTAAGAATGAACTACGTAGTACAGGCAATTTTAACAGCACCTTGAACACTGAAAACATACCGGCGACATATATCTATATGGGCCATGCATTGTGAAAAGTGGGGCTTAATGCATCTGCAAAAAGTATCTACCCATTTCAGCCTGCGCAATCCGCGCAGGCAGAAATGGGTCGAAATCTTTTGCTATTTATTAAGTCTTTGCATGTCGAAGGACCATCCTAAACCTTATGATGCAGTTGTGTGTTGAACAAAAATAGAATCAATGGATCCATAATAATGTAATGACTTGCTTGGCATCATTCATCACGGAGATGCATTTAACCCCCTTTTGCCCGAGCAATGCTCGCATGTATTTACCCAATGTGTAACTTGTTCCATCTTTTCGGCAAACCCTACACAATAACTTTGGTCTGTTGCAAAACACTGACAGCATTTTTTTTTTTTTTTTTTCAAATGTTTTAAAATTGCATCTGAAAAAGAAATATATATTTAAAGCATGATTACTGAGGTATAGATAAATCAATGAAACTATGAATCTAAGTACAAACTAAAGAATATTAATGAACTCTAATGAACAAGGCTAACATAAAACAATTCATCATTACCACCCGGGGAAATACCAAGAATTAATTATACATACTTCTTTTTTTTCTTTTTTCCTTTTGTTATTTTTTTTTTCTCAGTAGGAAGAAAACACAATTATTTAATGTATCTGTTCTAAAATCCAATCAGCAATGTCAGCTCAATTTGAATTTTCCCTTCGACGTATCTCGTCGTACTCCAGGTTGTATTGTCGTCAAGACTGGTGAGAATATCGCGGTACTCTTCGAGAGATGTCGGCCATGAAAATCTGGTACGGAATATACCGAATGTGGTTTACGAAAAATTTGGGTCTTGTTTTGACTGTACCACAGAAAGCTTGTACAGGTATCTCATGTTGTAACGACAAAACATGTAAACTATTTTATTCCAGGGATAATGCATTTGCATTAAGAATGCATATAAATATCACTGATTGCGGATGTAATCTACATTAAACGACAAGTTGGTATTACGCTTAAATTGTCATAAAAGTCCATGAATTATTCAGTCAGTAAAGAGATCTAGATATTTTGATTTTAGAGCTGTATTTTGGTAAGAATCATCGTGTCTCACAAAATAATTGATCATGTAGATCCCAGATCACACTGCACATTATGTTCAATTGTTCCTGTTCTACAGATCCCCACCAAACAAATCAAATTGCCCCTAATGCCATTGCTAGATGTATTAATCTTTCAAGAGATAACAAAATTTAGACCTTCAAAAATTGAAAGCACCTGCTGACAAAAAATTAAACGCGGCTCAAATTATTGGATTTGTCGTCGAAAGGTTAGAAAACTTTGTGGGAAAAGGAGAAAATGCTGGTCTCCAGCATTTTCCCCTTTCCCCACAATGTTTTCAAAAGGCTTATCCGAAAGGGTCCATAAAACCCAGGATTTCGTGGTGAAGTGTTAAAGAATATCTTATGTAAAGAACAATTGTGGCGGTGATAAAATATGCGGTTTTACACTGTGATCACACAGCAAATTAATTGATACTCATTAAAATTTCAACAAACTGCTTAATTCTAACTGTATCATTCTTTTAGTTGCAAAAAAAAAACATTAGCATTTCAGTAACCATTTCATGTTATGTTTATCAGTTTATCACTGCTATAGTATATGACGAGATACATATACTTGTAGAAGTCAAATAAAATCTATCATATCATGTCTGACCCTTTTCAGGTGCACGATATTTCGCCGAAAGGGTGCCTTGTCGAAATCCATGTATGTTTTAAAATACCGATTGCTAAATTCCTAGATTTGTATCATGAAAAGCTCTGTCTGGGAGGAAGATTTGAGCCACAATTCGTCTGGGTTAGGGTAAGGGTCAGGGCTAGGGATCGTTTTCGACGAACGTGGTTTCGACGAAATGTCGCGGATCCTTTCAGAGAACTCACTTGGAAACCCGGTTCTCTTTCAAGTTTTCTTGAAGGTCGATTGGCCGCTTAACATTCCAGACTTAAAATAAATTTTGCATTGCATCTTAAAGGCCCAACAGCGGCCAAAACACAATGCAAGTGTTAAAATACATTTAAATTTGAATCATGCCATTTAAAAGTATGGAAAATACTGTGAAAATGACAATCTGTTATTGTGCGATAAGTCCAAGTGTAACTCACAGACAGAGAAATGAATTTCAAAATCAGGCAAAAAGTAAACAAAAGATGGAGTGACCTGACAGCATCTAACCTAGTTTTGAAGTTAATTTGACTGCCAGCGAGTCACACTTGGACCGAGTGTATAATAACAGATTGCCATCTTCACAATAACTTCCATACTTATAAATGGTATAATTTAAATTTAAATGCATTTTAACACCCGTTTTGTTTTCTTCCGACAGCTATTGTTACTTCAATATATTTTGAATAACATATTACCCGTAGGCTTATATAATTTTCATATGCATAATTTCAGTAATATATTTGCCTCTTAGGAAGTCGTGAGTTATATATTTCATGTTGGCCCCACCATGTTACGTTTTAGGTAGGAATCATCCTCGTTGACCCAGTTCCGATGTATTCCGTAAACTACATTCATCGAATGAATGAATGGTATTACTTCACACCTGGGTTAACGAGGGTGGGTAGGCATAAGTTGGACAAACGTTGTGCATCACTTTCGCAAATTTCAAGAACGCAGGCGATTCGCTGGGTAGAAATTATCATACGCTCATGGCGTCTAAAACATAATATTGTGGAAGAGCCTTAATGGTTAAAAACCTGCAGATTCAGTGGAATCTTGTGGCCGTTAAAACAATTTCCAATAGCAATATATGTCAGCGCACTCACTTCGATCTGTCAGCAAGAAATTTTTCGATACAACACTTGCCATGCTTAACAATATACGTTCAGGATTAGCTCTTCTTTTGTGTCTCTTGTTATGTTATCTAGTGTTTGATTAATTTCTGTCAATATCACTTTTGATTTCAAGTGTTATAAAATCAAGGGTAAAGACTATGATTGATTTATAGTTAAAGTGGACATTGGATTTCTCAAAGGCAGATCTGGTATGAATATCAAGCGTTAAAGGTAATTTGATTTAATTTGTTTGCATTAATATTATTTATGTTTTAGGCGTATAAATTTCCCATCTGATAATACAGTTACGTCATTTACTTACTTCCATTAAAATCTACATATTAAGAAACCCTAGGTATCTGAAATGAGTGCTATCAATGGCAAAATAGCTTACAAACTTCCGCACAGTGTGTAGCTAACACTAGAGTCTTGCGTCGTCTTTGCCTGGTCTGCAAAGACTTTACTGTCTGCAAAAAGGACTGAAATCGTAATAAAAAGACACCAACGTGGTTAGGGTAGTTAGGGTGAAAAATTACCCAACCACTTCAACCATAATAGACTGTACCAACTTGTGTACAGTACTTGGACATCATAAGAAGGTTCCAGTTTAAGAAGTCTTTAACCCCTAAAGCCCTGGAACCGACTTAAGTTGTTTTAGAAGAAATTATCAGACTGCACAGAACGTGCAGTCTGATCATTGATCTATACTGACTGCTACTATATTACATATTCCGACGGAAGCAACCATGAAATAGCAATATTTCGGATTGTTTTTCTTATTTTAAAAAGTCGAAAACCGTTAATCAAGCGCTTTAAGGGTTAAACATGCTTTACATGGTATTAACATGGTATTTATTCTCTGGAATGAAAGAAGAAAAACAACATTTCTAGATACTCTGAGTTTTTGAGCCGACCAAGGTGTCAGTAAAAAAAAAGGCTATGCAGGTACACCTACATGTCATGATTTGTGAGACAATCTCTTAGAGCTCTCTATGCGTTGATATATGTGCAGAAAATTTTCGTAACTAGATTATTTAATTCAAACTAAATGAGTCATGCTCTCGCAAAAGGGGGCTTAAATGCATCTCCGTGATCCATGATAAAAAGCAAGTCATGACATGATCATAGATCCATAAAATCCACTTTGTCAAACGACCGAGTGAGTCATGAGGTAAACTGATCCTTGGACACGCAGAAAATTGACCAATAACAAAAAGTTTCGGCCCAGGTCAGCCTGCGCGGACTGCGCAGGCTGACCTGAGTCGATACTTTTTGCAGATGCATTAAGCCCCACTTTTCACAGAGCATGACTCAAATGTTTGGAATTATTTCTCCTGCTGAGACTTTCGTTTGGTATTTAGCTCCTGTATAGTCTTTATTTGTAAGCAAGGAAAGGATGGTCTGATGATCGTGTAAAAAGTATTTTAAGGAAGGTCACTTGATTTTAATGTCGATTTCGGGCTGAAATGTGCACAGTGCAATAAACCTGTATCACAATGCAGGTTCAAATGGCTTTATATCGTTCGTTGCAGTGCTCTTTTATTACAGTTTTTGAGAGTGTTCTACGTTCTGTCAGCAATAAATGTTCTACACAGAACTCAATACACTTTACAATTCATATTCGATTTCACATTCTTTTACTGTGTCTTTTGTTCGTTTTTTTTCGGCGTAGGTATATGTGCTGGCTTTTGACCTACTTTTTGGTACTGATCAAAAAAAAAAAAAATGAATGAACAGAAATTTGTGATTGGTCAAAAATGTAGACCTGTTTATTGTATTGCCTATTTGCTTGCAAATGTACCGCGTCCTTCTTTTTTAAAGATATTTCTTGTTTGTTATGTACTCGAAGAATTTAATTTCAAACTTGATTTGTTGAGGAAACTTTTCAAAAGGACAAAATTCAAGGATTTCAGTGCGATAATTCCTGACAACCGCAGGCTTACTCGAATCTTTTGGGTACCCTCGACTTGTCCTCTTAAAATTTGCAACATAATAATTGCCACACTATTTTCTTTTGCTGATAAATGAACACCGTGTGGTATATTGGAGAATTTATTCTACTGCAAAAGGAAAGGAAATTGTGTACTACATCCACAAACGCTCCGTATGTCGACCGTAACAATAAGTTGGCCCTTAGGTTGCTAAAAGCGCGACCAACTTACCTTTTGCGGACAGTGTAGATCAAGATCAGACTGCACAGAACGTGCAGTCTGATCTTGGATCTACACTGTCTGATAAGGAGATATTTTTCCAAAAAAACAAAAAAAGGTTTGTAACAGCATTATTCGGGTTTTTACTATTGGCCTTAAAAGTAGCATTTAAGTTATATAGCAGGATAAGGGTTAACATTTCTTGTTCCGGATTAACTCCTTTAGTATTTCCTCTGCCTTAAAGCCAAGGATCTGTATAGTTATGGAGACTCTGACCATACTAGTTCGCAGGCAGTTTAGTTGTTTTTCTTTTTTGTAAACTTTGTTGTAATTTTGTATTGAAAATGCCTTTTCTTCCAATTTTAACTCTTCTTTGTCTAGCAATAATGTAATGCATCTGCAGAGCAGACGAATTTTTGAAAGCTTTGTAGTTAAATGAGAAATTGCTCAAACGAGCAATTTCTCCATGTGGTACAATGTTTTCAATTTCATTTCAGAAGACACGAATTATTAATCTTCCTACACAATGTTTCCAGAGTAGTTTGTCAATGAAGAGTTATTTTGCTATACTTGAGTATTTTGTTTGAATTACTGTACAACTTTATTATTTATTTGAACAGTAAATCGTGTCAAGTTGTGGTGGAAGTTGGACTCAATCATTTATCCTGGTCACGGCACGCATTTCCTATTGGTAACTAATTTTCACTGGTACTCTGGTCAGCATACCGAGTTTTACGACCTTGACAAAGACAACATTTGAAAACATTGTGGGAAAAGGAGAAAATGCTGGTAACCAGCATTTTCTCCTTTTCCCACAATGATTTGTACTTTTTCCAAGACAAATTTCAATTTTTGAGCCACTTTTGTTTTGTCGTCTGCAAATGCTTTCATTTTGGACAAGTCTAAAATTTTGTCGTTTGGTAAAGAGTTAAAGATGTGGAAAAGTTGAAGTAACAGTGGTTGATTTGCTTAAAATACACTATGCTATACCTGACCATTCACTTTCATTTTATTTGATTTTCGGAAACATCCACTGACAACATATCAAGTAATCTTTCATAACCTTTTTAATCAGCATTCAAGCCATTTCTTTAAAACTTATTGTTTTGCTTAACCCTTTCCCAAACAAGCCCTGGTTTTCACGTGTCTGCAGTACAAGTCTTTTGAAAACACTGTGGGAAAAGGAGAAATTGCTCGTAACGAGCAATTTCTGCTTTTCCCACAGTGTTTTCTACCCTTTTTGAGACCTTTCTGCCATTTTTATCAAATTCAAAATTGTCGTCTGCAATCTCTTTCAACTTGGACCAGTCCAAAATCTGTCGTTTGGGAAAGGGTTAAAACTTGCCAAAGCGTCAAGAACAGAACTAGTTGACACACGTTTGCTTAGAGTTGAAAAAGATGGTGCACTCTTTATCTGAGCCTTTCATTTCGCGAGCACGAACAGTCCCCGTGTCCCCGTGTATTAATTCATAAAAGGAAATATATCTTGAGGGAAAAGAAAAAAATCTCAGTCACAACCGGATATTAAACAACATATTAAATTGTTAATGAATCATAAACCAGCCAAGTTATAATTGTAACACGGTTTAGATACCCTGAAGGACTAAATCAATAATTAGAAAAATAAAACGCCAGTAATAAGCTATTGGTTATAAGCTACTCGGCTGAAAAAAAAGAGGATTTTATTCGAGTCCGCCGATTTAGGATGGGAGGACCAAGCAAGCGGCTTAGTTTTAAATTCTTTCAGTAATCATTATAGGTAACTGTAAATTACAACCCAGAACCGTATAATTGACAGAAAGGAGAATCAAGCATACGAAAAAAAAAACAATCAACTGAGCTATTTGTCATACGTATACATACTGCTCCAAGTTCGCCAAACACCAGATGTTTCACGCAACCATAATTGTAAAATTCGACTTAGATATATTTGGGATATTTTTATTGGATTTGATTCAGTGACGTATAGAGATGATCCCAAGTGTACACAGAAGCTTTTCTGACAGGCAAAGCTTTTTTGGCAAGCCATGAACATTTTGTATCCTCGAAAGACCGCGATGTTTGTTTTTCTATCGTGCATATCACACATGCAGAGAACGCAAATTCCGATCTTGGATTTAAACTATTCAAATTGTTGGAATTTCGTTCTTCATTCATCCCCGAACATGAGTATGACTGTTTTTCAGGAAAAGTGGTCAGTGACATAGAAAACATATTGCCCCTAGCACAGATTCTGAAATACGAGGAATTTATAAATAGATGCACTTGCGCATTTGTGTCATGGGAACATGATTAAAATCGAGTTTGATTAAGTACCAATTAATGACAAAAAATATTTATGGACACAAGAGGGTGCTCTAAATGGCGTCCAATGAATCTTCGGATCATTAGATAAAAACGTGGAAAACTTAATCTCATTCTTTTCCAAGCGTGCATGAGTGAAAAGCGTAAGTATAGAGTACTGTGCATTAGTCTGAGTTAACTGTCTAAAACGGCATTAAACCACACAAAATTAAATCAGATACCAGCCCGTCAGATTTGTCGACTGAACCGTATATAACGTGTCCAAGTAATTCAAAGACGGACTGTAAGTGTAAAATTAACACACTAATATGAGCCTCGATAATTTCCCAGTAGATCGACGATTTGTCAGACTTTATATCCGCGGAGATGAGGTTAGATAAATATCGTGTGTCGTGGACAAGGTAATGAATCGTGAAGTTCAAGACGTCCATTCATTACTAATGGCACCAATACAAAGACTTCGATGGGGCTCTCGTTTACCATTCTGGGTCTGTATTCACCAACCATTCTTCGGAACATTTTTAGTTTAATTCTAGATTTCGAAAGTAACACAACTTCTGATTGGCTAAACCATTTGGTTTAGCGAATCAGAAGTTGTGTTACTTTCGAATTTAGAAAATTGTTGAGAATAAGACTAAGAATATTCTTAAGAATGGTAGGTGAATACGGAATCAGCTGATGTAATGTTTAGTAAACTCATAAGCTCGTAATAGCGACGTTTTTGGTTGTGGCGTCCGAAGGCCTTGGAAAACATTGTGGGGAAAAGAAGAAAATGATGGTGACCAGTATTTTCTCCTTTTCCTGAAATGCTTTCGGCTATTCCAGAGACAAATCTTTTCATTTATGAGACATTTAATTTGTTCGCAGCGAATGCTTTTGATTTGTATTAGTCTTGAATTGTGTCGTCGTGTAAAAGATAAACTCGTACTGTCCTGCAGACGACATTTTTACATCAAGCGTCCTGCAGTGATCCACTTCTGTAAAAATTCATAGGAACAAGAAAATTGTGTCGTTACTCCATGTTTATAATAGATTCTTTAGAACCATTCTTAACTCTTTACTACTTTTACCTTACTCTTATAATGACAAAAATATAGACATGTATAAATACAAAATATAGGCATTTATATAGACAAATTGAAAGCATTTGCTGGCGACAATTAAAAGGGCCTCAAATGATGGAATTTTTCTTTGTAAGGGTAGAAAACATCGTGGGAAAAGGAGAAAATGCTGGTTACCAGCATTTTCTCTTTTCCCACAATGTTTTCAAATACTTCTCCGTCAGGGTAATTAAACTCGGGATTTTGTAGTAAAGGATTAAAAGTGACTAGCCTGCTGGGAATTAGTTTTACTCTGTACCAACAAAATTTTAGATAAGTCCAAATTAAAAGCATTCACAGACGACATAATTATTGAAATTTGTTTTTAGAACAGTAGAAAACATTGTGGGTAAAGGAGAAAAAGCTGGTTACCAGCATTTTCTCCTATTCCCACAATGTTTTCAAATGGCTTCTTTCTCAGAGTCGTTAAAAGTCGGGATCGTGTGGTTAGTGGGGACTAGCCTGCTGGGATCTGTTTAACCCTTAACCACGCGGGAAAATTTTGAACTCCTCCATATTGGAGGAATTTACAGACGACAATTCAAATGTTTTTTTTTTTTTCAAATGATAGCATTTTTCCCTGAATATGTAGAAAACGTTGTGGGTAAAGGAGAAAATGATGGTTACCAGCAGTTTTTCTTTTTCCCACAATGTTTTCAAATGGCTTCTTTCTCAGTGTCCTTAAAAGTCGGGATTGTGTGGTAAAAGGTTTTAAGGAAGGAGTGGATAGGGTCAATGTTTAGGAGTCGGAATGAAAAGAAAATCTCTACTATTTTTAGCAGAACTCAATGAAAAGAAAATCTCTACTATTTTTAGCAGAACTCAGTGAAAAGAAAATCTCTACTATTTTTAGCAGAACTCAATGAAAAGAAAATCTCTACTATTTTTAGCAGGACTCAGTGAAAAGAAAATCTCTACTATTTTTAGCAGAACTCAATGAAAAGAAAATCTCTACTATTTTTAGCAGAGCTCAATGAAAAGAAAATCTCTACTATTTTTAGCAGGACTCAGTGAAAAGAAAATCTCTACTATTTTTAGCAAAACTCAATGAAAAGAAAATCTCTACTATTTTTAGCAGAACTCAATGAAAAGAAAATCTCTACTATTTTTAGCAGAACTCAATGAATGTAGTTAGCCGAAGTCTTCAATTTTGAACCCAAGTTCGAAACCGGGGAAATATAGTTACTTCTGTCATCTATATTTGAGTTATGCTCTGTGAAAAGGGGGCTTAATGCATCTGCAAAAAAGTATCGACTCAGGTCAGCCTGCGCAGTGCGCGCAGGCTGACCTGGGCCGAAAATTTTTGCAATTGGTCAATTTTCTGTATGTCCAAGGACCATTCAGACAGCCGTTAGACAAAATAAATTTTATAGATCCATGACTGTGTGATGATTTGCTTGATGCAATGCATCACGGGGATGCATTAAGCCCCCTTTTGCCAGATCGTGGCTTATTTAAAAATATTGTGACTGACCGACAAATTGCTCGTTACAAGTGGGTTCTCCTTCTGCCACCATGTATTTAAAACAGTTCATGCATTAAGCCTTCCTCCACATTGATTATCCATATCTTGCAAGAAGGATGTAAAAGTCATCCTCTGCTAGCCTTTTGCAAGAAGAAAGCAGTAAATGAACAGAAAGGGAATGGATGAAAGATGAAAAATCTTCGCTTAAATCTTTACCAAAGAATACCGAGTTTTCACAACCCTAAGGAATTCGACTTTTGAAAACATTGTGGAGAGAGGGAAAAAAATGCTGGAACCTTTTACCCTTTAAAAAACAAACTTCAACTTTGGAGTCACGTTTATTTTGTCGTCTGCAAATGCTTTCGATTCGGACAAGTGTAGCATTTTGTCGTTTGGTAGAAAGTCGATCTACCAAACAACAAAATGATAGGCATGTCCAATTTAAAAGTATTTACAGACGAAAAAAAAAATGTAACTCAAATGAAGGGAATTCGTCTTATGAGACTATTGAAAACATTGTGGAAAAAGAAGAAAATGCTGGTTACCAGCATTTCCTTCTTTTTCCACAATGTTTTCAAAAGCCCTCTAGGCCTGGGTCGTTAAAACTCGCGATTGTTTGGTAGAGGGTAAATACAGTATTAGCGAAGCCCAGTAAAGGCAAGGGCTGTCTACGTGATAATTGTTCAACCTTTGGCACAAGACCTGCTCATGTAGCCACCACTTGCATTGCTTTCTTTGTAACATCCAGCCACCAATTTCCCCCCCAAGAAATTTCTGCCGCGTGGGAATCGTCGATTCGTTTGTCTTAGTTAATATATACTTTTCTTGTTTTCTCGCGGGAGAAGGTTTCGTTTAATTAGTACCGTCTGAGGTGTTTAAACAGATTTATTGTCTGCATATTCGTACAAGTAGGTTATCGTGCCTTTGGTTTGAACAGGTTGTGAAGCATATCCTACGAGATTTTAACCCTTTTCCC
Source organism: Tridacna gigas (assembly GCA_945859785.2). NCBI lineage: Eukaryota > Metazoa > Mollusca > Bivalvia > Cardiida > Cardiidae > Tridacna > Tridacna gigas. The sequence continues at coordinate 45,192,486 of OX244039.2, read as the reverse complement.
GCAAAATAGTTTAAACGTATTTATTTTACATCGATTGAGAAACAGGTTCTTGCAACTTACACTAATCTCTCTCGATTCTCGATTCCTGGAAACTACACCAGTACTCGCGCAGAATGTATTGGCCAATGAACAGTCCTTAAGTTGAAACCCGCTCCTGTGTGTCGGACTCAGGATCCTTGCAGGATATGTGAAATAAGCGAAATGAAACTTTCAAGCCAGTAGTAAAAATCAAGATTTTGCTATTTCATTTTTTTTTTTTTTCGAAATATATCTCTTTTTTTCTTTAGACAGTGTAAATCCAAGATCAGATTGCACGTTCTGTGCAGTCTGATCTTGATCCACACTGTCAGAAGAAGGTAATTGAGTCGCACTTAGCAGCCTACGGGTTAAGAGTTATTCTATTTGCACGAATAGATGTATTAAACCTTTACCGCACAATCCCGACTTTTGATGCCCCTGAGAGAGAAGCCCTTTCAAAACATTGTGGACCGACCACACAATAACAGATTGTCATCCTCACAATATTTTCCATACTTCAAATAGTCCGATTTAAATCTAGATGCATTTTAACACATTCATTGCTTTTTTTGGCCGCTATTGGGCCTTTAAGGTGCCTGTACCTCCATGAAATGCTAGTTACAGAGCGTTAAACACCATACAGACGAGCTGTTCTAAGTTTTCAGTGACCGGTCCTGACACTTGAGCAGCTCTTACGGTTGATTAATGATGATACTTTATGCCTCGTAAACATAACTGATATTCCGTTTGCTCGGGGGACATTGCAGTAATGGAGAAATATAATATAAGCCAGTTCTAAGTATGCCATTTAACACTACCCATACAATCGTGTTCTCATTTGGGATTTTACCTCATTCGGTAATACCATCTCTGTTGTATCCCGTGTTTGGGCAAGTATTTTATCCTTGTCGTTAATAACACTTATAGCGCTCTAAATAAATGATCCATGCTCTGTGAAAAAGGGTTTAATGCATCTACAAAGTAAAAAAATGCATCGACACAGGTTAGTCTGCGCAAGCATACCTGCGTCGAAACTTCACTTGTGGTAAACTTTCTGCATGTCCAAGAACCATTTTACCTCGGTTCAGCCGGTTGAAAGACAAAATGGATTTTATGGATCTGTAATTAAGCAAAGACTTGCTAGTTATCATGCACCATGGAGATGCATTTAATCCCCCCCCCCCCGCCCCCTTTCCCCAGAACATGGCTCAAATGCTATAGGGAGCTCTGCTGCGTGGCTAAGGAGCAAAAGTCTAGGATTCGAGATCTGGAGGTCTGGCGTTTGATCCTTCTCAAATCGCTGCATTTTTCTTAGGATTGTAGCCGGACAAGGGACTTCAAAGCCGTAGCCTAGTTAAAGTGAAACCCAGGACATGTAAGTATACATGAATGAGTGAGCTGTCGCTGTGATATAAATGAAATAATTTTGCGTTGAAAGAGGCGTATAACGCTGTTGATGAGTTTTCTTTCCAGAAAAGAAACTGAAGTTGTCATTGACAACCCTATTTTTAATGAATGTCTCTGACTTGCCGTGAAATACAATAGAATAAGAGTCATTTTCTAGGAAAAGGGTGTTTGATACATTTACAATAACTATCGACCATTGACCTGTGTCATAAACCTTTTGCTTTTGGTAAATTTTCTGCATGTCCAAGGACTATTCCTTGATTTTATGGATCCATAATTACAGTATGTGTTGTCTTGCATGGTATAATTCATCACGGAGATGCATTATACCCCTTTTGCCAGAGTGCAGTTCAAACACTTTTGTCTATTTGGAAACTTTTGAAGAATTCCGGTCGAGACTTGGAAGCTCAATGGGTAATTCATGGGTTCTAGTATGGAATTTCGGAGTCCCATTTAACCGTTCATATATTCCTAGGCTTGACAATTGATTTATGAGGGGTGTACAAAGATGCATGCATCTGTGCACCTAAAATTTGATACTTCATAGGTTTCACTGGATTTTTTATTTTGTTCCCTCAAAGTATTCACCTCCAACAGATATACAAAGTTTCAGTTTCCTGATCGAATCTTTGAAGGCATTTTCATAGTATTTTTTAGGTATACTAGGAAGACACTGAAATATTGCAGAACAAATTTTCGACCTGGTATTTTTTTTTTTTTTTTTTTTTAGCTTTGGGAACAAAAAGAAGTCAAAAGGGGCAAGGTCAGATGAAAACGAAGGGTGGGGTAGCCCAACGACTTTTTCTTGCTTAAGAAAATCTTGCACCTCGTACAAAAGACAGTTACTGATACTGATGATTTACACACGTTGAAATAGAGTTGACAGAAAATTAATTCCAGTGTCCTCATAGTATACCTAAAAAAAGACGATCCGCAGACTGAAACTTTGTATATCTGTTGGAGGTGAATATTTTGAAATGAAAATTTCTGTGAAACCTATGAAGTATCAAATTTTAGATACTTAGATGCATTCATATTTGAACACGCCTCGCGATTAATCTTTTGTCTCTTTTGCGCTGAGAGAGTTAAATAGAGTTAATTTTCACTGAGTCCTGTGATAGCTACTGCTTGTCTTCAACATTTACGTGAGCCACGCTCTGGTACAGTAGTGTTCGATGCATCTCGGTTATGCACTATACGGAGCAAGGCATCACATAATTATGGATCCATAAAATCCATTGTCTGACGACCGTCTGAATCCTGAAGTTAAATGGTCCTTAGACATGTAAAAATTTACCAAAAGCAAACCCCAACGACCTAGCCTAGCCTGCGCGGACTGCACAGCCTGGCCTGGGTCGATACTTTTTGCAGATGTATTGTGTCCCGTTTTCATAGAGTGTGGCTCACCTGTATTTTATAAACTCCATTAAGTTATCACTGATTCAGATCGAGAATAACTTTGAGTCGTTACAAGCCATGACTCTTTGACACGCAATATTATTTTCTAGATTTGGAAACGTAGCAACCTTTTCTTTTATCTGATATGCAGAGATACTTTCCAGCGCTAAATGAAAGAAACAGAGGATATTTGTTTTTTTCGGTGAAAGATCAATATTTATTTCATCGAGTGAACATCATCGGTAATTTCACGAGTGCGCCAAATTTATTTCATCGAGTGAACATCATAGGTAATATTTTCACGAGTGGCGCACTCGTGAAAATATTACCGATGATGTTCACTCGATGGAATAAATTTCGCTCTTTCACCCAAAAGAACAAATATTATATTTATTTTATGCTTCTAACCCCTATTTTGTTAAAACTTTCATCAAAATCCAGTACAGTTGTTTTCGGTAATTCCCCGTGGCGTATCCACATACTTACATAACAACGCATTACAATATTACGTAAAAGCGCGAGAAATATAGCATAAATTACGTCATATTTACTTCCATTTGAATGGCACACGCAAATTACTAGTTAGGTAACTAGTTCGCGGGAACTACTGTTTCCGCCTTCAACTGAAAAGTTAGAAAATATAAAATCGGTTTTTTTTACTGATCGTAACCATGAAATATCAAACCATAATCCACCATTATTTCTCGATAAACTACCGAAAAGCATGAAATAAATTAATGTATTTCATCATGAACAAAAGACTTACATATTCCGTTTCTCTGATAGGCTCAGAATATTTCACAGACTCTCAGAAAGAGTAGATTCAATATAAGACTGTATGCTAAATGCAAGCTGATCTTGAGCTGTAATATTGCCAAAGCAACCTTATTTGCCTGTGGCATTATATGGGTAAATGTTAAAGATTGTTGTGTTGTGTTTCACTGTTGAATGTTATGTCTTGTAACCCTTGCCGTGGTAAGTAAATGAGTCACGCTCTATGAACAAGTCAGTTGTCTGAATGTCAAAGGACCAGTCAACCTCATGACTCTGTCCGTTTTTAGACAAAGTATATTTTATAGATCCATAATATTGCGAAGACTTGCTTGGTACAATGCATGACGGAGATGCATTATATATCCTTTCCCAGGGCTCAAATGAAATGGACACCCTCAATTAGTACTGTTACATAATGCAATTTAAAAGCTGCCTTAGTCATAATATCTGCTGTGCAGTCTGAGCTTGATCTACACTGTCCGCAGAAGCAATTGAAACGGGACTTGATGTCAATAGGATTTAAATCACTCGGAAGCGCTAGTTTACAGGTCTTTTTCGCGACAAACTTGCTTTGAATAATCAGCCGTTTCACGTCAATGGACGGGAAAGTAAGCTTTCGCGGGCTGTTTTTATCCAGTCTTGAGTCACACCGTCCAAAACAGCAACTAACCCTTATCCTGTTGAATAAGTTAAATAAAACTTTCAAGCCGATAGTAAAAACCCGAATAATATTATTTCAGACATATTTTTACAGGAAAATGTCTCCTTATCGGACAGTGTAGATCCAAGATCAGACTGCACGTTCTGTGCAGTCTGATCTTGATCTACACTGTCCGCAAGAGGTCAGTGAGTCGCGCTTAGCAGCCTATGGGTTAAACTTATAGGAGGCACTAAAATGTTCAAATCGAAACACAGTAGTTGATTACCACAGCTAGATAAATAAGCCGATGAGAAAATGTAACGAGTATCTCGTTCTGTCTCGACTCACAGAACTTTTCACGCCAGAAAGAACCTTTTTACGGAAGGTAAACACGCTTCTGTTATAAACAAAGACAGTATTGGTTATTTAATCCTTCACATACACGGCAAAATCTTTGGTGCTTTTGCGCCTAGTGATGGTCAAAATCAGACTACAAAAAAGGTAGGTTAACTCTCTAAGATATTTTTTTATTTTAGATATTCTGGTCAATGCGAATATGGAATTTATCTATTAGATCTTTTCCTGATGGTTATGCACGTACAGTATTTCATTTGTTTCGTGCCTAAAGAGTTAAGAAAGGGGAGCACGCTTCATAAATATTGGCGGAAACGGTTCCGGTCAGTAACTGACTGCACCTAGGGAAATTAACCCGACTATTAGATGTTGATCGTTTGTCAAATGTGATCAGTCCCTTAAACGGGATACTAAAGGTAACCGAAATGAACGTAATTGTTCTCGAAGAAATAAATAATATTACATTTTCGAGACTAATTCTGTCATTATACTAATCAGGCAGTTTATTTCCGAATTCAGACTGTACGCTTTCACTTGTTAGTAGATGACATCATTCAGACTTGTCTCATTTAAAATCATTCTTATCCTTAGTTTAAAATGGCACGTTGAGAAAAGAAGTTTGTACAGTCACTTGTGAGCGGTTAATAGATATCAGGTGACTGTACAACCAAAAATTTCTCAACGTGCCATTTAAAACGGAGGATAATGAAGATTGTAGTCAACTTTGTTACCAAACCTTGACATGTTTCCACAAAAATATGAATAAAGAAACTGTTGGTACACTTTCCGTTGAGAAAACGGGTTCTTAGCGTTGATTAATCGAATAACAACGGCATAGTTTTGAAACAATATCATTTTTATTTTTAGCACAGTCAACTGATCAAGGCATCGCTATTACTATACGGAAGATTCACAGCTCGCATTCGTGTTCCTGGTATGGTCTATACATAACAAACAATTAACTGGATATGAATACTTTATAATAACTATCAAAATAAATGAGAAATCACCTGCTTGACTCACCATGTGAACACAATTTTTAACACCCAAGTGACAGATCGTCACTGTACAGAATCCCAAGTCACACACAATGCATACTTCCGGACCTACACTGTTGTATCTATCCAATACGACTAAAGTCATCCACTCTGCAGTCTCAACACCTGTTTGTTGCCTGTACATTTCAAGGTGATGTCATTTATGACGCGGTGTGCGTGACCTTTATTCGGCGAACAGGTGTGCATATCTCGGATAGATGGGAAATATAGAATAAAGAGATTTTTAAGGTATGTGCTCGCTGAAATATGAATGGTCGAAATGCTATATATAGAGGATATTTGTTTTTTTCGGTCTGTTCATTTCATGCTTCTAACACCTATTTTGTTGGAACTTTAATCAAAATCCAGTACAGTTGTTTTCGGTAATTCCCCGTGGTGTACCTCCCTCACATAACGCATTACAATATTAGGTAAAGCGCGAGAAATATAACTTAAGTTACATCATATTTCTCTCTATTTGAATGACACGCGTTTTTTACCTAGGTAACTATTGTGTGGGACCTGCTTTTTCCGACTTCAGTTGAAGAGTTAGAAAGTCTGAAATCGGTATTTTCACTGGTCGTAACCATGAAATAACAAACCATAATCCACCATTGTTTCTCGATAAACTACCGAAAAGCATGAAATAAATCAAATTATTTCTTTACAGTTCTGGATTTATTTCAACGTTACTTTCTGAAGAAGTAACTTTCAATAACAAAAAAGAATGTGCAGAATTATGCTTGTCAAGCCAGTGACAAAATGGGCTTTTGCCGTATGCTTGAAACACGTATTCTGCCGCACAAGACAGAAATAGTTCCAGATACAATGACCTTTCTCAACGGCGCAAACAAAAGCAGAAACGATTAAGCACGGGTGAACAAGCGCAAACAATTAGTAATCTTGTCGCCGATATACAGTTAGGAAAGTCGTCTTATTTTAATTTCGTTGCAATGCATAAAGATCCGTCGCAGTTAAATGAACTTCTAACTTCGTTCTTGTGGCTTCTTGCCAAAAGATTAACACTGGCAGTTGCGATGTTTTATAGATTACCACCGATAGAAATGCAATGTTGAATATGCGTCACTCTGCTTGTTCGACCAAGGGTATGACACACCGGTAATTTTTGTATCGTGACTGTTTACGACCTGCAACTTGCATATTAACGAGTAAGAAAAAAAAATGGAGTCGACATATATGGAGGGGAATATCCGCCAAAATTCTATGGGTCTAGATGACAATCTTATTTGTGAACATTAGATGTCTTTTCGTCTTCTTTCTTACATCTTACATGCATACTGCATCTCATGTGTCATTATTACTAGTGCATACTGTTTGGTGCTAATTGCCTGCATCATTCTTATAACTTGATCATATTTACTATTGTGTTTTTGTTGAATGATTAATTCTTCCTGATTACTTCCTACTGCGTCATTGCATTTGTCTTTTTTTTCCAAGTGCTTGCTGCATGTTTCTAGTAGCATTTTACTTTCTTCTAAATACATGTTATATTTGTTATACTTCCTTCTCCAGTATTGAAACTTTCCTAATTGCAGACGAGAAGTATAATGGGTGACAAATGTTTTGGTAACAAACAAGGTCGGTAAATTGGACTTATAAAAGTACATCTATTTGATGTTTCGGTAACAAGGTAATTATATAGTGTTTAACCCTTTACCACATAATCCCGAGTTTTAAAGACCTTGAAGAAGACGCCTTTTGAAAACATTGTGGGAAAAGGGGAAAATGCTGGTAACCAGCATTTTCTCCTTTTCCAACAATGTTTTCTACCCTATCAAAGACAACTTCCATCATTAGAGTCACATTTGAATTGTCGTCTGCAAATGCTTTCAATTTGGACAAGTCTACTTTTTTGTCTTGTGGTAAAGAGTTAATGCACCGTGATGTTTTTCATACCAAGTAAACTCTTGGCTCTCATTTGTTCAAGAGTTCTTTTTTCCACACGCTTTCAGACATAATAATTTTGTTATGTTGCTCCTGCCATGCTGTATGTAAAATAATATACCTGAAATCACTATCACATCTTACTTTCGATATTCCAACCATATAGTTGAGGTGATGAATAATACCCAATCCTAAGCTTGTAGCCGATGTATCTTCCTTTAAAATGTTTTTATGAATATTTCAGTGCGAAAATATTTTCTTCCTTAACCCTTTACCAGACGACAAAATTTTAGCCATGTCGAAATTGAAAGCATTTGCGGACGAAATTTCAATGTGGCTCAAATGGTGCAGTTTTCTATTGATAGGGTAGAAAACATTGTGGGAAAAGGAGAAAATGCTGGTTACCAGCATTTTCTCTTTTTCCCACAATTTTTTCAAAAGGCTTCTTTCCTAGAGGCGTTAAAAGGCGGCATTGTGCGGTAAAGGGTTAAAGACTTCCAAACCAGCCATTAACCCTAAGAGCGCCTGTCACTACTTCAGTTGCCTTTGTGGCCAGTGCAGATCAAGATCACACTACGCCAAACACCGAGTCTACACTTTGATTTTTACATGCTCCTTTTCCAAAGCATTCTGAACAGAAAAAACCTTGAAATCGCTAAAATTAAGGTTTTATTTCTACAATGAAAATGGCAGTTAGGTTTATTCGAAGCTCTTAGAGTTAAACTTATGGATAAGTTTCCAGAAAGATGGCTAATACAGAGAAAATATTGTTGCAAATGAAGATAGGGGGTGAGAGAGATAGATAGATAGTGACATATACTCTTTTGACAAATACTTTTTTCAAACAGCATGAGCAGTGTGTGATCTGAACATGCCCTATCCCCTTAACTTTTATGTATGCAGTCTGATCTGCGAATTTCTCCTCGTCTATCAATGTTTCAGGGACATAAAAATGAGTTTTAGGGTTTTTGTTTTTAATTTTTCGTCACAAATTCTAAATAGCCACCTTTAAACCCAGGTTAATCTCTAAGATCTATGGGGATCTTCTGTATCTTGTTGGTAATGGGAGGTATGAAAACAGGCTGTTAAAGATTTCGCGTTTATTTATCGGCGCCACCGGTTTCCCATATGGGCGACGGCCCCGGAAGGCTATTAGTTATGTTACAGGGATAGTGCAAGATACACGACGAAACCTATCATAAGTTACGTCTGGTTCTTTAACGTGCTCGGTGTATAGCACCGTCACACGAAACCTCGGTTTAACGTCTCATCTGAAAAACTGTTAGTAATTTTAGATGGTTAGCCGAGGGAATCGAACCCACACCCGCAAGTATCCCGACACATGACGTTTACAAGTCCTACGCTCTACCTCATGAGCTATACAGGCTGGTATAGGCTGTTAAAGACACATGTCTATACATGTATATAGTATACCGTAATCCCTTTGCTCTCGCAAAGTTTGTACAGGTGTCAGGGACCTAATATGATTTTTTTATGCAGTGATGTCCGTCTTGTATTGATGAACACACTTTAAAACCTGCGGACGACGACTTGTGCGCACCAGACCAGATTTAGAAACATTGTGGAGGCAGGTGAGGAACAAAACAGAACATTTTTTCTAGACAAGCACAATGTACATTGTCAAAATTACAAGAGGTATGCAACAAAGCATTGTCGAGGCCTCTCTCTCTCCCCCTCTCTCTCGCTCCATCTCTTCATTTGCTATAATGTTTCACCTGTAATATCTTTATTAATTCGCACTGATTAACCATAATTTTAACCCTTAGAGCATCGAATAAACCAAACGGCCATTTTCATTTTAGAAAAAGAACATCTACTATAAATGATTTCAAGGTTGTCCTTATTCACAATGTATTAGAAAAATAGACAGAGTAAATCTACGATCAGTCTCCATGTTTTGTGTAGTCTGATCTTGATCTGAATTGGCTGCAAGGGTGAAAGGTGCTCTAAGGGTAAATGGCTGGTTTGCAAGCCGGCCATTTTGTTCCCAAAAGAAAATATTTTCACGAAGGAAATGTTAACAAAGACAGTGCTTTTTTGATAAAACATATTTATAAAACTTAAAATTGGCTTAAGCTTGAAGTCTGTTATCTGTAGGACGATTACAATGGGTACAGGTTTAGGATTGTGTATTATTGATTAAATCAACTAAGGGTGAAAGGGTGAAAACCGAAAATAAGATGGTGATCAGAATTTATCAATTTCAGGCATTTATAAACAGCATGAAAGGTACAACATAACAAATATTATTATGTCAGAAAACGAGCGGCAATTGCAAATTAAAAATAAAGGTTTGCACAGAAAGCTATCTACTGGGTGTGAGAAACATCAGGGCACTGCCTTGTTACAGAACATCCAATTGATTTATTTATAAGTCCAATTTACCGAACTTATCTGTTACCGAATAATGTATATGAAAGCGCCATCTGGTATCATAATATGACTTGTCGTATTCGTGTAAATGCCATTCTTGTTAGTACATACTTCGTTCGCCTTAATTCAGCTACCTATCATAGCTTCAATTTAATATCACAGAAGCCCATAGTTTTTGCCAGAATATGCATAAACAAGAATGTAGCACTTTAATGATAAGCTATACAGACATGGGAAATGGGAAAAAAATCAGGATAAGGAAGTAAGATGGATGAAATCATAATGTCAAAAGGGGCATAATGAACAGATGCACACGCTACTAAATAACAATTTTATGGCATACAAGTAGAAGAAGAAAAATGGAATTAGCATCAGGCAACATGCACTAGTAATAATGAAACATGAAATGTAAGATGTAAGAAAGAGGACAAATAGACATCTAATGTTCATAAATAAGAATGTCATCTAGACACATAGAGTTTTGGCGGATATTCCCCTCCATAGACATACACCACACAGGTATACTATCGCAATCGTCACGCCAATCGAGCACCAATCGCTCGACAGTGTCAAGATTTGAAATCGAGAGAGCAAGGAAATAATTTTAAAGATTATGTATAATGTATACGTAAATTCAGTTTATTATCTGCATGTACATTTAACGTTTAGATGAAAAGGAACGCGGAAATAGGGCGGAAAAGACATAATTCTACATGAGCACAAATTCGCCATTTCATATGTTGTAATCGAAAGTAGAATCTTATTTTTAGGTGCAGGTGTGCAAATGACACTGGATGGATTCTAGTGATGTATTATGTAGCGACTTCCCACCTATGTTTGCAATTTTCATCCTACGCAATGTTTAGATAACTAAGATTCGTCTATCATAGTACTATGTAGCGACTTCCCACCTATGTTTGCAATTTTCATCCTACGCAATGTTTAGGTAACCAAGATTCGTTTCCTACGACAAACCACAGACGTTTTTCGGAGAAGCTAGCTGTATGCGCTGCCTTTTGGCATACTTCTTGCGAATAGCCTAGAATGAATAAATAGTAATTTGTAATTGGTAAAAGATCTGGACATTTCTATTCTGCGGGCCTTCTGGCGGGCCCATTTATGACACTAATATGTATGGGTTTCTACCGTTAATCGATACCCCACCGTGCTTATCATTATGCATTACTCTATAACTCTTGACCAAACGACAAAATTTTGAATTGTGCCAAAGTGAAAGCTTTTACAGACGACAAATTAAATCTACCTCAAATGATGATTTTTGTCTTTTCACAGGCCTTTGAAGCTCCATTGATCTGTTACGGGACACTAACATTATTCTTGGTTGATCATCGAATACTTGCGAATTGGTGCATCGCCTGTATATCAGGGAATACTCAAATTTTCATTTAAATCGTTACTATAAATAGCACATCGGCGACTGCCTCTATGTTGTATATAATGAGACAAGTTGTGCTACGAAATCGAAGAAAAGTTTTACCCCTGTACCCATTCAGAGATAATATTTGACCAAAAACGGAAAAATAAACCTAGTTACCGTTGCAGATGGGTTCACAAATGATTTTTCTTGAGTACCCTGACCTTAGAAAGTTCCAAAAGGCTCTTGCGATCAAGCAATAGCTCTGATCTTAAAAAATTTAAAAAGATTCTACATTTTCCGGATCGCCATGCGCTGACGTCACACAATTCATTATGACGCAGCGAATTATAACTCAAGTGAATTTACTATCAAAAGACGCGCCAAAATTTTTGACCAATAAACGGTAAATACGCATTTGAAAATATACGAAATGGAAGATGAAAATCGTGATACTGGATTAGATGAAAAGATAAATTATAAAAGACGAAATATTAATTTGATAATTTCATCAATATATCAACAAAAGAATTTTAGATCTTTGTTTGAAAAAAAATATTTTAGTTATTTTAGTTAGGGATTATAAATTGTGTGACGTCAGCGCATGGCGATCCGGAAAATGTGAAAGCTTTTTAAAATTTTTCAGGTCAGAACTACAGCTTGATCGCAAGAGTCTTTTGGAACTTTCTAAGGTCAGGGTACACAAGAAAAATCATTTGCGAACCCATCTGCAACGGTAACTAGCTTTATTTTACAATTTTCGGTAAAATATTGTCTCTGAAAGGGTACAGGGGTAAAACTTTTCTTCGATTTCGTTGCACACCTTGTCTTATTATATACAATAGAGAGGCAGTTGCCAATGTGCTATTTATAGTAACGGTGTCCGATAAGGAAAATTTCGTTGTCCGGTAATAGACCAATGAAGTTTCAGTGGCCTATGGTCTTTTATAGGGTAGAAAGCATTGTGATAAAGGGAGAAATGCTGGTTACCAGCATTTTCTCCTTTTCCCACGATGTTTTCTGAAGCCTTCTCTTTTCAGGGTCGTTAAAACTAGTGACTGTGTGGTTAACCCATTACTGTACGGTCTACATGTATTTTCAGACATAACATTTTAGCAGCAACTCCCCCCCTTTTTTTTATCGATGAATGAGATCATTATCAAATGTTTAAAATACATCTAATTGAAAATCTCATGTTCTGACAATACGGGTATGCAAAGCATTGACATAAAGGGGCCAACTGCTGACGTGGTTACATTTCGTTATTTCTCTTCATAATGAACCACAAAAGAGTTTCAATATTCATATTCAAGTACTTGTCACTCTGTCTATCTTGTTAAAGAAGAGCTTTCTTGTCTACTCCAACGGACCATGAATATCATGAATTTATGCATTTAACTCTTTCGCTGCCAACTAAATTGATTCAAATTTTCCCCCAAGATCTTAAGGTATACTTCCGCTGCGGTTGAAGCTGACTCTGGTCAAAGATTAACACCAGGTAGCGGACGGTGTAGATCAAAGATCAGTCTGCACGTTTTGTGCAGTCTGATCTTGATCTACGCCGTCCGCAAAAGCTATGCAAGGCGACATTGGCAGTGAAAGAGCTAAACACAAATAATAACATTCTGTAAATTAGGTTGTAACTGGCTGAAGATGAATACGGTTGTCAGTTTAATACATATTCGCTTAAATATTCTAGGCTAACTCGGGATGCTCCTCTTTGGTGAAAAATTTGGGCAAAGAAATCAAAATACAAAAAATCATTCGAAGCAAAACAAACAAAATCCACACTTACGATAGACCTTTTGTCAGTCTTGCTATAGTGTCAAACGAAAACTTCTAGACTGGACATTCACAATATGAAGCCTGTCTCAATTCATCGACAAAGAGATCTGTCATTTTTGGCATTGATATTTCTCAGAGAATACACCATTGACCCAAACACGGTCTCTATCCCTTTCCGGCTATAGGCAACATTGGGCCTATTTTGTGGGAAAACATCGGATAGCACCAGCCTGCATATTTAAACATGCTAATCTTGGTCTTCACATATCTCAGAAATATTATTTATAGGCCAATGTATCAATCTCCATTGAAAGCTAAATAAACTTAATTACTAAACGACAAAATCTTTGACTTATCCAGACTGAAAGCATTTGAGGACAATAATTTAAATGTGGCTCAGATAATGGAATTTGTCTTTGATAGGGTAGAAAAACACTGTGGGAAAAGGAGAAAATGCTGGTTACCAGCATTTTCTCCTTTTCCCACAATGTTTTCAAAAGGCTTCTTTCTTAGGGTCGTTAAAGTTGGGATTGTGCGGTAAAGCGTTAATCCGTTAAGTACCAGATGTATGAACTGGACCCTATTGCAGACTTAAGATATGACACTCAGAGGGGATATGACACTCAGAGGGGTTCTATCTTATCTTTTAGGCTTGACTAAACAAGCGGACGGTATAGATCAAAGATCAGACTGCACGTTATGTGCAGTCTGATCTTGATCTAAAAGCCATTTACATTGCCTATGACGCTAGCTATAGGAAAATCTATTTTCGCGATAGTCTAAACAGCAGGATATGGGTACGGATATCACCAGCTTTTATTATCACACTGTAATGTGCTTCATTACCCTATGACGTCTCTTACCGCCGTTATATGTGAATTATTTGGAAGTCAAATGCGGTTCAGTTTTTTTCCCTTTTTACATCATAGATGGTCGGTTGGTAAAACTGTAAACCTTTACATTATATTTGATTAATTCTTTAGCAGATGTCATGTTCTGTTGTAAAAAAAGAGATTGCAGAGTTCTATTTAAAATAAACTTTTGCTTCCACTTAATTAAATTTTATTATTTGTATCCAACGCGTAATTTGAAACTCTTTTTCATTCATATTTGAATTGAATTTTTGTTTGTCTTTGACTTGAATACTTTTTGTGGCATTTGTCGAAGACAATACTACAATGAGTTCAATACGGCATTTTGAAAATCATGTATCGTAGTTTGTGCAAAACCGAAGGAAGTAAACCCAATTAAACTATTTTTTTCTAAGACAAATAAGTGTTTCGATAGCACTCCGGTATATCATTAACAACGGCTTATTAAAATAAACTGGATTAGGCCATCGATCATGGGAATACTTCTTTTTTAATTGAAATTATCTATACCTGCTATGTCCTTCTATTGGCGCAATGATACACACAACCTTTGTCTCCTGACCGTGTGTTCGTCCCAAAACCAGTTCGTCCCTGGGCTTGTTCGTCCCTTGGCATGTTTGTCCGAGCTTGTTCGTTCCATATCATTGTTTGTTTATTTTTCAAATTACTACTTCCACACAATGGCTCCCTTGACAAATGTCTCACCAGTGCTTTTAACGCTTTGATCTTTAAAGGCAACGCCCCTACCTCCCGTATGACATGCATATGGAATAAACTTTCAATATGCTAAATAGATTAGTTGAACATTTATATTCTATAAGGAAAAAAATATAACGATTTCAGATTTCTTTTCACCGATAAAACACTGCACCATATCAGAGAGTGTAGGTGTTCAGTGCAGTGTGATCATATTATACATTGTTCGCATAGCTCCATTGAAGAAGCAAAACAGTTAAGAGTTCTCCGGGATGTGCATCAAGACATAAGCTAGGGATGAAGGATTTTACATCAATGTTGGCTGCCTGAGTCTCTTTCCTGATATCAGTGCTTCGCGACCTTGTATTTTGGCCGGTTTCTCTAGCTGTGCACGCTGTTACAAACGTTGTTTTGAACTCTTTTCCAAACCTAAAACTAAAAGAATTTGTAGAAGACAAATTAGATATGACTCAATAATTGAAATTTTGCTATTTGAAGGGTAGAAAACATTTTTGGAAAAGGTAAAAATTCTGGTTACCAGCATTTTCACCTTTTCCCGCGATGTTTTCAAAAGCCTTCTCCTTCTGGGGACAGCTAAAAGTTTGGATTGTGTGGTAAAGGATTAGGAGAATTTTCTTTTTAATAAAAAAAAAAAAAAAAGAAGAAAGAATAAGATACCCAACTATCGTGTTCATACCGCGGAATGATATGCACTGCTACAGAAGGAATCCGATCCTAAAGAAAGATAGAAGAGATCTGTCATTCTACAACATTGATCTTTCCGGAAATTCCAACGATAGGAATTATGCCGGGAGAATGAGGTCATTCATCAATTTCTAAGGATAAACTTCACCATCTTTGACCTGGTTTGACCGTAAATTTGAATTTTGATGGGGGAAATACAGATGAAGCTATATGTTCTTTGACTACACATTTGCGAATCGAACGGTGACAAGACGCGCAGTATTAAAATACCGTGTACAATACTTTGTGTAGAAATGGCGAGGAGAACATAAAGATGCAGTTATCAACATGATATATAACGAGTAAGTGTATTGTTAAAAACATGCAATTTAATCACTACTTCTTAAGTATCCATTCATCGACTATATTGTTATTATCCCACATTGTGTTTTTCTTATAGTGGTTGGGTCATATATAAGCTTTTTTAAACTTATGAACAACAACGAGATTTTGACAAAAGGTAATGGAAGCTTGAGTTTAAACATTAGATAACAGATTTTGACGAAAGCTAATGAAAGCTAGGATTTGAAATTGGGAACAACAGCAAGATTTTGACAAAAGCTGATGGAATTTTAAGTTTATATCTGGGAACAGCCACGAGATTTTAACAGAAACTAATGAAATCTAGAGTTTAAAATTTGGAGAAGAGGTTTTGAGTAAAGCTAAGGGAAGTTTGAGCTGGGAACGGCAATGATAATTTGACAAAAGCTAATGAAAGCTTGAGATTAAACTTTGGAGAAGAGATTTTGACAAAAGCTAATGAAAGCTTGAGTTTAAACTTGGGAGAAGAAACTTTGACAAAAGCAAATGAAAGCTTGAGTTTAAACTTGGGAGAAGAAATTTTGACAAAAGCTAATGAAAGCTTGAGTTTATACTTGGGAGAAGAAATTTTGACAAAAGCTAATGAAAGCTTGAGTTTATACTTGGTAGAAGAAATTTTGACAAAAGCTAATAAAAGCTAGAAACTTGGGAGAAGAAATTTTGACAAAAGCTAATGAAAGCTAGAGCAGTCCATCCCTTTGGTACACATGGCCGACACAATGAATGTCTAATAGAATCAAGCTTCTTACTTCGATAAGTCGATGGTTATGTGGGAAAGCAGCCAGTGGGTTGGAAAGAATATTGTGCGGAGTACTGGTAACAGAAACTCCAGGAGAGCATGGATAGGTGCACTGGCCGCCGTGATATAACTGATATAATGTTGAAAACGGCGTTAAACACCATACAATCAATCAGTCAATTACTTCGATAAGTCGCTAATACGATCAATAAGATTTCAGCAACAGTAACATCACAGTACTCCTCACACTGATCACTGTTATAAGCCTGTTATTTGGTTTGGTGATACCTACCAATGTTGACATTTCATCCCGATCTAGCATTTTAAAAGAGGTCGTTCTGTACCGATAAAACTCACACAGACGGTAGTTGATGGACGTAAATATGTTTGTTTGAAAGCAGACGTATTGAAGAAAAACCCGAAAAGATGTCAAATTCTTGACAGCGATCCAAAACACAACCCTATTTGGTGAGCTAACAGACGACGATGCTTGTTTACGGTATCATTGATCAAAAACAAATCCGTCACACAAATCCGTCCATTAGTGTAACATCATTAGGATTGAGAACGAGCCTTTTCCTTTGTCTCTCGACTCTACCCTTCTCACAAAGTTATGCCAATGTCTGCGGTCACGCTAAAACTGTCAAGTAACTTGAGTATTCCAGAGCTCGTGAACCGTTGACAAGCCTAGGGTCCATTCAGATCATGCTTTCCTTGTATGAGCCATGCCCTGACAAAATGGGGCTTAATATATCTCCTTAATGCATCATAGCAATTAAGCCATCACATAATTATGGATCCATAATGTCACTTTTTGGACCCACCCACTCAATCATGAAGGTAGACTGGTCCTTGGACAAACAGAAACTTTGACAAGTAGCGAAAAGTTTCGGCCCAGGTCAGCCTGCGCAAACTGCGCAGGCTGACCTGGGTCGATACTTTTCGCAGATGCATTAAGCCCCCATTTCAAAGAGCATGTCTCATATGTATTCGGGCGTTTCTTTGTCAAAATAGAAACCGATATCATTTCATTGCCATAGATATGTATGAATCTTGAAAGGAGACTGCAATGAAGAGTGGCTAAATGTTTGTTAGCACCTGGACCCAAGCTAGCCGTTGACAAACATCAGAGCCAAAATGTTTTGGTCTTTCGGTCGGGTCCGAAAACAATTTTAGATGCTTTTGCAGAGGGGAGTTAACAGAATCGCACTGCTTTGAATGTGCAGATTGATTGTTTCTCCAGATTCTCATATTCTTTTTGGGATATTTGACTTTAGAAGCCCTGAAAGTGATAGTCGTGGTTTTGCCATTATGGGTTCAATACGGCATTTTGAATATCATGTATCGTAATTAGTGCAAAACCGAAGGAAGTAAACCCAATTAAACTCAATTTTTCTCAGACAAAAAAGTGTTTCACTTGCACTCAGACATAAAATTGAAAATGGCGTATTAAAATGAATTGAATTAAGCCATCGATCGTGGAAACACTTCTTTTTATCAAAAATAGCTTGATCCGCTATGGTCTTCTATTGGCGTGATGATACACACGATCTTTGTCTACTGACCAATCGATTCCGTGCTTGTTCGTCCCAAAGCAGTTCGTTCCTGGGCTTATTTGTCCCTGGGCTTGTTCGCCATGGCTTGTTCGTCCCACGAGATTGCACCTACTCTACTGGATTGTGCATGACTATATAGTAGGTTGACTTCAAACAAATATTTTGAAACTGTTTCTGTTGTTTATTTTTTAAATTATTAATTCAACACAATGGCTTCCTTGACAAATGCCACACCAGTGCTTTCAACGCTCTGATTCTTGTTTTTCTTTAAGTACTGTGCATCTCATTTTCGTTTATGAAAACTCAAAAATGAGTCAATTATAATTGCAACATATAGACCTTTTTTTCGTCTAGCGTGACGGAAGAAAAGATTCTCATTATGACCGCAATGATTCCAGGTATATTTGGGTATTAACGTGTCAACCCTTATCCTGCTAAACAAGTAAAATGAAACTTTCAAGCCGATACTAACTGCCTAAATTTTACTATTTCAAAGCTACCTTTGGGGGAAAAGATATATCCTTATCGGACTGTGTTGATCCAAGATCAGATTGCACGTTCTGTGCAGTCTGATCTTGATCTACACGGTCCGCAAAAGGTCAGTGAGTCGCGCTTAGCAGCCTAAGGTTTAAAGCCTGATATTTATAGTTTGCATGGATGCTTTCAAAGTTATTTGCTGCAGACTTGTTTCAGGAGATTATGACTTAACAGGGAGGCAATGCCGAACATAGTGCATTGTAGTAATGGGGCTCCTCCCTTGCTTACCAGTGAAGGCGTAGTATTTGTTATAACGAAATTCTAGTTCAATCTCTGCTAGCGGTTAGGTCACTCGGAAGTGTCATGAAGCTACATGCTGCCCAGCTCTAGCCTAATTCTAAGATAATCCAGGAAATACATGAATGAGTGAGCTCGCTCGTGACTTATTTAGAATGCTGTTGGAAGAGCGACACAAATCACTTTATTATTACATATATCTGAACCATGCTGTGGCAAAAGGAGGTTTGATGCATCTCCGTGATGCATGATACTAACAAGTTATCATATAATTTGGATCAATAAAATCCTGATTGCATAACAACCGACTAACTGAATCATGAGCTTGAATGGTCCTCAGATTTGCAGAAAATTGACCAATAGCAAAAATGATTCGACATAGGTCAGCCGGCGCAGTCCGTGCAGGCTGCATGGAACGATGCCTTTTCGCAGATGGATTAACTGTTTACCACACAATCCCGACTTTTAACGACCCTGAGAAAGAGGCCTTTTGAAAACATTGTGGGAAAAGGAGAAAATGCTGGTTACCAGCATTTTCTCCTTTTCTCACAATGTTTTGTAGCCGTCCCAAAACAAATCTTAATTTTTGAGTTACATTTATCTTGTCGTCTGCAATGCTTTCAATTTGGACTAGCCTAAAGATTTGTCGTTTGGTAAAGATTTAAACCCCCTTTTCGTAGACCATGATCATCTTTATTGTTGATTGATGAGAGTTTCATCATTAGATACAAAACTGACATACTGTGTTTTCTCCAGAGATAAACAGTGACATTTTCCAGTCCAGGCAAATAGGCAATCGACGCAAAAAGTATCATAGCCAAAATTGCAATAGTCTGCATTGGGCTCAGTTGCATTCCTGGGCACCTTAACCCTTTACCAAAACGACAAAATTTTAGACTGGTCCATACTGAAAGCACTTGCAGACGACAAAATAAATATGACTGAAAAACTAAAATTTCTGGAAGGGTAGAAAACATTGTAGGAAAAGGAGAAAATGATGATTACCAGCATTTTCTCCTTTTCCCACAAGGTTTTCAGAAGGCCTCTTTCACAGGGTAGTTAAAAGTCTGGATTGTGTGGTAAAGGGTTAAAGCAATAATTTAATTGCTGGGATGGAACTCTTTGGCTTTGAAAATGCCACATCACAACATGAAGTTATGATGCTACAGTTATTCTCGAGAATAATGCATATAAATCGGTGTAAAATTTACTGTCTAACTATTACCATTCTATTTGGTCAATAGTTTAGCACCGTATTGTCGCTGTTTCCTTATTCAATCGGAGTTTATATGCAAATGACTACGATATAGGATATACGTTAAAATATTTTATTAGCTCAATCACGCGCAAACAATTTAAAGTGTGAATACGATTATTAAAATTCACAATAGACTAAATATGTAATCGTTTGGGTAGACATGGACTTTCATGTAATAAAAGCAAATTGTACAAATAAATGAGCTATGCTCTGGCAAAAGGATGCTTAATGCATCTCCGTGATGCATTGTACCTAGGCCACTGAAACTCCATTGGTCAGGACAACGAAATTTTCCTTATCGGACACCGTTACTATAAATAGCACATTGGCCACTGCCTCTATATTGTATATTATTATTTAGACCACGTATGTAGCGAGCTGACCAATCAGCGTTCAGTATTGTCATAGTATATATCGAAGATACAACTCCCGCAGTTGTATATCTGGATATACTATGCTCGTATATCCTGCACGTGAATTCAGACTTCTGTTTGCAATATCGAGTCGAGACAAAATGTAGCCTTCACGGTAAACCCTTTATCAGAAAATGACGACTTTTGACGACCCTTAGTTACAAGCCTTTTGAAAACGTTGTAGGAAAAGGAGAAAATGCTGTTAGCCAGCATTTTCTCCTTTTCCTACAATGTTTTCTACCCTTCCCAAATGAAATTTGGATTTTTCAGTCACATTTATTTTGTCGTTTGCTAAAACAGTCTGCGCGCTTTCGGGGCTAGTGATGCGTCATATAAGACAGGTCGAATCTTCGAAGAGTATGACATGCGCAGACAACGGTTTGGTAAAGAATTAAACAATTTTGAAATTAGGTACAGTACTTCATTTGACAATTACAAAACATTTTAAAGTTCTCAATTTTTCCTTTTATTTTGACAAATACTGATTAAATTCCCCTCAGGGGGTACAAAAAATATAATCCGTGAAGGTAAAGGGTACCATCTAGTAAATCATGTCAATGAAATAATTTTTTAACTCTTTACCAAACGACAAAATTTCAGACTTGTCCAAATTCAAAGCATTTGCAGACGAAAAAAAAAACGTGACTCAAAAATTGAAACTTGTCAAGTTGAGTTACTGTAACTTCAGGATCATCTTTAAATAGCTCATTCAAATCAAAATCCAAATCAAATGATGCTTCCATTTTGTAAAAGAAAAAAACTTTTGTCTCATAAGCACATGTTCCTGGATTATGACATAAAAAGCACGAATAGTCACGTGGTCTAAGTGAGATAGAAAATCTCGTGCCGTGATATATGGGAAATATACACTCGCTAACGCTCGTGTATATTTCCCATATACCACGACACTCGTTTTCTATCCCTTACTTACAACATAGAGGCAGTCGCCAATGTGCTATTTATAGTAACGATGTAAATGAAAATTTGAGTATTCCCTGATATACAGGCGATGCACCAATTCGCAAGTATTTGATGATCAACCAAGAAAAATTTTAGTGTTCCGTAACAGACCAATGGAGCTTCAGAGGCCTGTGATTGTACCAAGCAAGTCATCACATGATTATGGATCCATAATAGCCAATTTTTAACAACCTTAACAACCGATTGAATCATGAGGTAGAATGGTCCTTGAACATACAAAAAAACTGACACATAGCGAAAAGTATCGGCCCAGGCCAGCCTGCGCGGACTGTGCAGGCTGACCAGGGTCGATAGTTTTCGCAGATGTATTAAGCCCCTTTTTCACAGAGAACGGCTCAAATACAAAGGTTAAACTGTCAAGAAACTTTTGTGAAGGAAACCATAAGAGTCATTTGTTTTGTTTTTGTGGCATTTGTCGAAGATAATGCCACTATGAGTTTTATACGGTATTTCGAAAATTTTGTATCCTAGTTTGTGCAAAACCGAAGGAAGTAAACCCAATTAAACTCAATTTTTCTAAGACAAATAAGTGTTTCGATTGCACTCGGACATGAAACTGAAAATGGCGTATTTAAACAAATTGGAGCAAGCCATCGATCGTGGAAATACCTTTATCAAAAATAGTTTGACCGCTATGGCCTTCTATTGGCGTAATGATACACACCTGACAGCCCGATTTCGTGCTTGTTCGTCCCAAAACCAGTTCTATCCTGGGCTTATTCGTACCTCGGCTTGTTCGCCCGGACTTGTTCGTCCTACAAGATTGAACGCTACTCTTTCGGATTGTGCATGACTATAATAGTAGGTTGACTTTTAAGCGAATATTTTGAAACTATTTCTATCTTTTATTTTTTAAATTACAAATTTCACACAATGGCTCCATTGACAAATGCCACACCAGCGCTTTTAACGCTTTGATTGTTGAAGCAATTATTAGTATCTGGTATCAAAGAATCAGGATAAAGGCTCAAAATACTTCTTTTACTTTCATAAACCCTTAGGCTGCTAAGAGCGGCTCACTGACCTTTTGCGGACAGTGTAGATACAAGATCAGACTGCACAGAAAGTGCAGTCTGATCTTGTATCTACACTATCCGATAAGGAGATATCTTTTGTATGGTAGGTGAATACAGTTACAGAGTGTAATCTGAAATTGCATCTACACCATCCGATAGTTACCTTTAATCGTTGGCGAAAACAGAGGCTTTTGCGGACGGCATAGATCAAGATCAAACTGCACGGAATGTGCAGTCTGATCCTTTATTTATACCATCCGCTGGGTAAGGTAATCCGAGAAAAAATACACGAAAAAAATTTTTTAAGTTTCTGTGGACTGTATTTTACAGCATTCGAAAGAGGTGCCTATTTGGCTCTGAAAGAATGATATACAAAATGGTGTTAGACCATATGGCGTGCAACACACGATAAAGGGGCCTTCGGACATATGCGTGAAAGTGTGTCGTCCCAGATCAGCTTGTGCAGTCCACTGCTGTGACTAATCCGAGACGCCACTTCCCGTTTTTGTGCGATTTTCTGTTTCACGAAAGTCTACTGTATGAAAAAAAAGTCTTATGTAGTCGTAAAGTGCCGTCTCGGATTAGCCTGCGCGGACTGCGCAGGCTAATCCGGGACGACACTTTACGCAAATGTTCGAAGGTCTCATTTCGCATGTTGCGGGCCATATCTTCTGGTGGTCCGGAATGCCCAGATAGAATGAAATCAGTCTTAGAATTGCCACGGAACGATCACGTCTATTCAAGAATACTTAATGGTATAAGGGTAAAATCACCCCGAAACTTTAACCCTTTACAATACAATAGTAGTATATATTATACCAGTTTGCCGCAAAAACCATCTCATACCGTCTCATACCGTCTCATACCATCTCATAACTAAATGTTCTCTAAAAAAGGTTCCTAAAAAATTAAAATTTAAAATTTAAAAAATTAAAAAAAAAAAAAATTTAATTTTAAAAAAATTTCATCATCACGCGTCATTGCTTCAGATACTGAGTTACTGAGTCAATGAGTCAATGAGTTACTGAGATACTGAGTTACTGAGTTGCTCTAGACAAACTCTTACATCAGTTAATCACTTAAACCCCCCATCAACCAACGCGTCATGCAATGGCTAGCCGGTTTATGAGTTAGTGGGTGGGCTTCGGATGATGGTGGAAAAAATGAATTAAGCAAAAATTTTTATTTAATAAAAAAATAATAATGGAAGATAAAATAAAAAGGTATCTACCTCCAATAAAATATCCAGTTTCATTTTATCCAAGAAATTTTATACCATATTCATTAACATACATAGAATGTAGTATAGATGATTTTAATTTATATTATAATTTAGAAAAAGCTATTACTTTTAAAGAAAAATATGAAAAATTAAAAAACGGAATAAACTATAATACAGAGAAAAAGATACAATATGGAAAAGAAACTTATATTAAACTTTTACAAAAATTAAAGAATCATGTTCTTTTACTTAACACAAAAGAAAAATATAGAGATACTTTAACAAAAGAAGATTTAGAGACAATTGAAAAGATAAATGAAGAAGTAGTCATCATTAATAACTTAATATCAGATTATAATGAAAAAAGAAGTGAGCTATGTAAGAAAATGCAGGAATTAACAAATTGGAGAGAATATACAATTTTTGAAAATAAAAAATACGGTCTTTTTAAAGAATGTTACAACAATCTTCATCATGAAAATGATTGCTATGGCGTATTTAAAATTATACACAAAGAAGGTTTATTTTATAAAATAATAAATTATCTAACAGGCACTAATTATAAAAACAGTGCCAAAGAATGTATAACATGTGGTAAAATTAAAAATTTATAATTTTTATTTGTTCTTAACATAAATAAAAATTTATTTTTTGTACTCCTCTATCCTATGATGGCCCCAAGCAAGTGTATGAATTCTATCAGGTAAAATAAACCTTTTATCATCATTTGCACTTAATGCTATTTTATTAATTTCTTCCGTATAAATTTGATGCTTATAACTTCTTAAATTTGTCATTGTTCTATGCTGTATATTATTTTTTTCTAAACAATTCAGATAATCCTGATGCGTTATAGTTTTCTTAATTATATTTTTCTTAACCCCCTTACATTTTCTATTTTCCACTCCATCATCCATTTTAATACTGTACATTTTTGGTTTTAATCCAATAGTTTCTTCTATTTCCCTCCCACTTGTTTCATCCTTAAACATACCAATCACCTTTTTATTTATACCAACTGGAATACCCGAAGGATGACCCTTTTTTGGATAGTCACTTGTATCAAACTTTTCTTTAACATCATCTGAAATATCTTTATAAAAATCTTCTGTTTTAATTTCATACAATAAACTATCCGTATCAGTAAGTCCTAAAGTTGCTCTATCTCCATATTTCGCTTTAATATAGTTATAGTGAAAATCATACATCAAAGTTTTACTTAACTCAAGAATAGAAAACCCTAAATAAATAGGCTTGTTAAATGTTATTTGTGTTTTTCCCATATGAACGCTTATCAAATTTTCATTAAATATTTCTAAATGCTTAAAGTTTGGTTTGTTTACAAATTTCCTTGCTGTTTTCCTACTTCTGACAAGCTTAACATTTACCCTTTTTCTTATATTTTCCATAGTTTTACCAAATACTGAATTATTCATTAACTTATAAAAATCCTTTTCAAAATCATTTTTTGCTTTTGTTCTTAGCTGTGTGTTTAAATCTATGTATTGTTTTAACCAATCGCTCTCCTTAAACTTAATCCCTCTATGTATCTTTTTCAATTTTAAACCAAGACTTAAACACTGTTTTAAACTTTTATA
This sequence comes from Tridacna gigas, assembly GCA_945859785.2. Classification (NCBI taxonomy): domain Eukaryota; kingdom Metazoa; phylum Mollusca; class Bivalvia; order Cardiida; family Cardiidae; genus Tridacna; species Tridacna gigas. The sequence goes on along the minus strand of OX244039.2, from coordinate 45,167,209 downwards.
ATGTATAATATATTTCTTTTTATCATGTAAATTTGGTACCAGCTTTTCAACTTTATTTACTTTTTTTCTCTCTGCAGCAAGAGGAAGCTCATTAAAATAATCATGCAGTTCTTTAGGAACATCTAAATCAACTTCTAAAAAACAGGGATGACGTTCCCAGTTGTTTAATTCCTTTTCCGTCATCCATTTAAATCCATCAATTGGAAGCTTCTGACTCATTGCCCAACCATACAAGTTATTAGCATCTAAATATTTGCAAAATACTGAAGGCATATTTGAATTATACTTTTTACCTAAATATTTATTATTTGCTTTTATATACCTTTTAATAATCATTGAAATTCCACCTCGGATCCCCCTTTCAATAAATTGGATTTTATTTTCATCTCTAATCAGTTTTAACTTAACACCAGTTAACTTTAATGCAGCATCCCAAGCTAAACCAGGTGCAGTAAAATACCAAGCAGGGTCTAATTTATAAACGTTAAAACAAACTTCTCTAAAACTTTCAAACACATCAGCCAAAAGAAGAACATCTGTTTTTAAATATAAATCATGATATTCACCAAGAGTTTTAATTTTAAATGTTTTCCATACCTTTTTTGCATGCTTATAATCTTCTTCTGTAATTCCTTCCCCAGCAAGTTTTGAATAAAATGCTTCTATAGGTGGTAATTGTGTTTCATTAAGTCTTTCTAATGAATCAATATATTCATATGGATAAACACCCTTTCTACGAAGAAGTTTAAACTCTTCTTCTTTTGGAAATTCACTTTTTAAGTTTTTGAATTGATAATCTTTTAAATTTTCTGCTAGTTTTGCTAAACCGCTACCCATAAATTTAAAACTATCTAAAAACCTAATATCCTTATAAATATCTTTACTTTTGTACTGACCTACTAAAGTCTTTTTTGTAAAGCTTATATATTTTTCTTCATTATTTGGAATTACATTAATTTCCCCTTCACTAACACCAAGATTTTTAACAAACAAATGTGTATCATATCCAGACAAATTATGAAAGAAAACAGGGAGAAAGTTTGGTTTACGAAATTTAAGATTACATTTATTATGTGTTGCTCCTCTATATCTACCACTAAAATGACAGTGGTCTCTTACTTTTTTCCATCTATCTTCATCTTTTTTCTTTTTATTTTCTTTTTCTTCCTCTTCTTCCACTCCATCTTCTTCATCGCTTTCCTCTTCTTCATCACTTTCTTCTTCCTCCCCAAACTTCTTATTACAAAGATAACAAACATCCGCGGTATTAAAATCTTTTGCATCCTCTGCGGTAAGTATCATATCTTTTTTTGGTAATTTAAAAATCTCTTTGGTCAGACTTTCTATTTCTTCCACAAACTTTTTCTCAGCATCTGGTCCTCGATATAGCAACAATCTAGACTTAAGAACATTTTCATCAAAACTTTTTAAAAAGAAAGCATAACCTGTTGGGACATGCATATGAGTTTTTGTTGTTGTACTTTTACTTGGGTATGGTTTTGCATGTTGTATTGGTATTTGCATCGTTTCAAAATCACCATAAACAACAAAAGGATGCCATTGTGTTTTAACCCAGTTTTTAAACATTACTATACTCTGGGTTTTTGATGGCATTTTAATTCTTACAGCATCTTCTTCATAGCAAAACACTCTATGATCTTCTAAAACTCTTTCACTCGTAAAATGTCCTAAACAACTCCAACAAAAAGAAAGTTTATGTCCATCTTTGGATATTTTTGATGCTAATAGTGCACTTGGATTTTTTACCCAAACATAATGACTATTTTCATCTTCATCTTTTATTAACAAAAGAATTACTAAATGTTTTCTATCAAAAGTTTCTTTTCTTTGCCTTCTAAGAGGATATAACCCATCTTTCTCATCATAACCTATAACAACAATAGAAAAATCTGGATTTTGATTTTCAAATTTATTAATATCACACAATTTAACGGGGCACCCGATTCCTTTCATATTTAATTCTTTGATTTGCTCTTTTAATTTTTTATCAACTCTTTCTGGATGTTCTTTTTTCGGATAAACCACCCTCATACAACAGTATAAAAAACAGTTATGATCTTCTTCGTTTTTAATATTAACAAGCCCATTTCTGTTATTTGCTCTTTTTAATCCTGCTGGTAAAGGCATCCATGAACCTGCAAGCCCCTCCCATGATTGTCTATTTTCTACAACATGTAATGTTAAGCTTATAACCCTCTCAAATACCCAACCAGTTCCTTGTATTAAAAAAGTTTCGAAATTAAACATAACTCGTTCTACCATGTCATCATAAGCGTCATTTACATCACGTTCTCTTAATATAATTTCGTGACTTGAAGAAAGTTTAACGTTTTTATATTCAATATCACCATCATTTTTTTCCCTTGAAAATAAACATACTAGTTCTAGTTTTACCTTTGTATTTCTATTGTTTCTTAAAAAATTAGTTATGCTTTCCCTACATATTTCTAAAAAATCATTTCCTCCCCATCCACCCACTCCATTTATAACATACTGTGTTGCAAATTCTCTTAATGCAGACGCTTCTTGTCTTAATACGGTGTTTGGCATCTCTCTTCTCAGCAAGTCCTCTTCTACATTTTCTAAAACCTCGTTTATAACTTGTGGAATTTGCTCTTCTGGAACATTACTAGTCATCCAATTAGTAAAATTAGACACTCTTCTTCTAACACTCTGAGGAATTACTGCCGAGGCAACCCTTTGAGCACCACTATATAAATTAGATGTAATTGACTGACTAGTATCTACCAGTCTATTGATAAATCTTCGTGAAAAAGAATTCATCGCTATAATTTTTAAAATAATAAAATTATCTTAAGTCAAATTTTATTATTTTTTCATAAATAATAAAATTATTGAATATCAATTCTATATTTACCTTTCCATACTCTACCATTCCAGTTTTCAATCGTTTGTGGACATTTATCTATATACTTAGAAGCCTTGTAAATTGATGGAAACTCTTTCACCTCTTCAGTTTCTACATCCTTTAAGGTAACCCTCTTTGGATTTTTAGCAATATCCTTTAATCTATCATAATTAGGAATTTTTTTTAAAATTTTTTTTTCTTCCTCTTCAGGATACAAACCATGCTCTTTTAACACATCAATATACTTTTTCTTGTTCCAATAGGAATACCACTTAATATTGTTATCTGTTAATATTTTCTTAAAATCAGCAACCTTTTTCATATTATTTTATTTAAGTAAAAATTACTTAATACACTACACTCATCTTATTTCCATCACTCTGGAAGTTAATTAGTCTATCACTAATTAAAACTGCATAAGCTACAGTATTTGCTGGAACAGCTGGATTAAATGTTGCTTTAACATGAATATCAGTTACAGAGTACTTAAGCCTTTCACTTTGTTTTGATAAATCAATCACAAACAAAGGAAAAAGAAATTTAAAATTATAAGGGCTAAAACTATGGTTTGATACCAATTCATCCATATTATAAAATTTCTTTCTAAAAGAGGAAGCCTCACCATATATTCTACCAAATTGATTTTCAATAAAATTCATATCATAATCATATGCAGGATATTTTTTTGAACCTAACATTACATAAATATTTTTAATATTTACGCTGTCAAATATAGCAGGGTTTCGTTCTTGGTTACCACTTTTGTCAGTTTGAAAACCAATAATTAAGAAACGTGGCACCTCAGGAGATGATTTAGATGATAACCTCCAAGTAAAACCTGTTGCTTGTGGAACCGCAATACTATCGCTTTGTATCATTCTATACCCAACTGGGAATTTTTCTTTCTTCTCAATAAATTTAAAAAGTTCCAACTTGTTTCCATCTTCCGGTGTTACATGAGGCATAAACCAAGATACTTTACTTAATTCAACCCTACCAGGTTGATGTCTTTGATTTCCACCCACTGCCGCTTCGGGAAGTCTATAAATTGCATCATTATTATCGTTTCTTGTTAAGGTTAGTGTTTGTTTCATACCATATAAAACTTTGTTGTAATCTTCACAAAAACCAAATATATGCTTTAAGGGCACCTTAAAACTAAATTTTCCAGTAGGTTCTGAAGAAAAAATAAGATGTTTTCTAGTGTTATAACCTGCATTTTCAATATTATTAACATCTCTAATAACATGTAGTGTATCTTTTTGCCAAAACTGATTTAATCCTTGGGATTTAGAAAAGTCATCAGGGTATTTTAACAGACCTAGCATTGTGGTAGTTTGACCAGGGTAATTAATGCTTTCTATCTCTTGTCCACTAAGTTGATATCTTATATTTTTAAACAAAAACATTAAACCATTGTTTGTTAAGTTAACCATATCTTCATTTACATAATTAGGATTAGCAACAGCAAGAGATTCTTTAAGCAATCTTCCTTCAATTAGTAGATATGATTCTGAAGGATGATAAAAAATATCTTGTGTTTCAATATCAATCCTAATATTTCCTCCAGGGTTGTTTAGATTGGTTCCTGTAATAGGCAGATATTCATAATACTCATATTCATCAATACTATCGTCTTTAAAAATCGGCGCTTTAATATTTAAAATATCCATTTTATTATATGCAATTATAATTTTAAGTCAAATTATAATTGTTTAAATTAATTTGCCCATAGTTGAGGGAATGACTTGTTTTCATCATTTACATACACACCCTTAAGTTTAATATTTTTAATTTTTTCTACTGAAAGGTTTTTTTTCATTTTTAGATAAATTCTATTTCCATAAAGAATGGTTACCTTAGGTATATTATTTTTTTTTAGATATTGATTTACATCTTCTTCAAATTCCTTAATGATATCAGCTTTTTCAGGCGACAATTTTAAAACAACCTTTTTATAATCATAATTTGTATCACTGCTATCTAATACTTCACAATCTTCATCAAGTTTAAAATTAGCATAAAGGATACTAACCTTTTTTGTATCGTATTTTTCATAATGTGTTAAATTAAATTTTAGATTTGGCATTCTTTTTTATTTAATGTAATAATTTACTTAACTTAAATTTATAATACTTTAACTCCGGAACCCTTTTTACTATTTAACTTCTTAACTAAATCTTGTATAGCAATGGCACCACCATCCATTAACTTACTAATATCTTGCATTACAGGTTGAGTTGTTGTAGTAGGCTTTTGAGTATATTTTTCTATAATCTTTTTAGATTTTGGTGTTAAAGCCTTTTGAACTAACTTTTTACCTGCATCAATTGCTGCCGTCTTTCCAACCTCTAACGCTTTCTTTGCTCCTTCCTTAGCTACGCTCTTACCAACATCAACTGCTGAAGATGCAATTTGTTTAGCTGCGCTGCTTGTAAAGAGTTTTGTAAGAAAATTAGTTAAAGTATCAAATATTCCTGCCCCTCCATATGCATAACTTCTTTTAAATCCTCTCTTTTGTGATGTAATCATTTTTATATTATGGACATTAATTTTTTATAAGTTTTTGTATTTAAAACACGTTGTCTTTTTAATTCATCACAAATACTTACCAATTCATTTCTTACACCTGTATGACCGGCTCCTTTACTTGCTATTAAGAGATCTAATCTTTCTAATAGTGCATTAGGGTCAGATGGGATAATGGTAATTCCTCTACCTGAAAAAGGAGAATAAGGATGATAACTTTCTTCATTTCCTCTTATTGGAGATGTAATTAATGGTAATCTTATTCTACTAGCCTTTTTTTCATCCCAAATTCTTTTAAGTATGTGTCTCCACTTATATGTTTTAGTGTATTTAGGAAAATTATTGTTCGGGTCATTATTTCGATGAAGAGTATTACTTATTAATATTATCTTCTTGTAATCAGCAAGATCCTCATCAGTATATATATCTTCGTCTGGTACTTTAGCCACAATTAACTCCCACAAACCTGATGTGCCTTTATATTCATTATTATCAATGTAAAAACTATCATTTACAATATCAATTTTTTTATTACCAATATATAATTTTTTATCTTTTTCATATAAACCATATATTAAATCAACTTCATTTTTATTTTTAAATCTTCTTAACTGAGATAGTTCAAATGAATTAATAATTAATTTTGATATATTATCATCTAAACCTTTTAATTCTAATAAATCAAAAAAATTGGCTATTTCTTCTTCTTCTTGATTACTTAATTTTAATGATTCAAAAACATTCAAAGTAGGAAATTCATCAAGTTTAGTTCTAAATTTACTAATCATCTTTTTAATAGGGTCTAGTTCTCCTTCAATCTCCTTTGATGTTTCTTTTTGTGCTTCTGTAACGGGTCTAAAAAACCTAGAAAGTTGTTGTTGATATTTAAGTTTACCTTCTTTCTCTGCAAGCTGATTATCATGAATTCTTTTCTTCAGTGCAAGATATTCTTTTACTGTTTGCTCCCTTTTTAAAGGGTCTCGGATCTTCAAAAATGACATTTTTTAAAAAGTAAAAAAATATTTAATTTGTGTTGTCTATCTCACATGCACAAGAACACTTAAACTTAGGCGGTTTTGGCTTTAGCCCCGTTGGTATTTTTAATTTGAATGGCTTCCATTGTGTCTTTCTACTAGTCTCCTGAATTCCTCCCGTGCTTCTATTCGCCCCTTTTCTATTAAACTCTCCGATTCCTCTAGCTTGCTTTTTTTCTTTGTGTTTCTTCTAATTTCTTCCTTCATTGACTTGTATTTTTCCAATTCTTCCATAATTAAAGTAAATTCTGAATGATCTATTTTGTTGTCTGATATTGCTTTTGATATATGCGTAAGTAGTGTATTTAACTTTGAATCTGCTAATATTTTAATCTGAAGATGTTTTTCTGATTTTGTTCTGCTTCTTCTAACCACAAACTTACCCACCAATGCGGCTAACCCAACAACTAAAGCACAACCTTCTAGAACCATAGTTGCAGGTATCGCTACTACGGTTGATAGTAAAGCGATTCCCCCTGCTCCGGCACCTAGTGCTATAACGGTTAGTCCAGCTTCTACATTGTCCACATTCTTACTAATCTTCAAGTATTTTTTACTTAGTTGCTCTCTTTCCTTAACTTCATTTTCTAGAAAATCCTGTATCTCTGATATCTTTTTAAGTCTGAATGATTGACCATTGTCTTCTGCTGATAGTATTGGCTGTATTGATGGTGCATTTGGTATATTTCGTGCTTCTGGTAACTCTGGATAAATCTTTTCTTTTAGTTCCATTTTATTAACAACAACATATTTTTTAAATAGAATAGTAAAGACGACACAAAAATTCACCTTCATCAATTTTTACTAACTTTTTTGAGTTGTTTGTAATTGTGGTAACCATGTCATCCACTTCTTCTAATGTAACTTCATTTGTAATAGATATTTGATTAAGTTTTAGAGCATAAGATAGAGAAACTAAAACAAAACCTTTACTCATATTAAAACCCATACCTAAAGCCATCGTTCTTGTTTTGCCTCCTTCTAATACTAATGGTTGTTGAGTAAAAATATCCCATGAAACAGAATTAACTTTTTTAGCTGGATACTTACCTTCAACAGGTTTCCAAAAAATAGTTTTTGGTTGAACTATTTTATGATATCCATTTTTATTTCCATTTCCAAATTTATGTACATTCATATTTTTTAATTTATAATATTGCACCTAATATAGGAATATTAGCAAATGGGCTATTAGGCCCTAAAAGAAGACCTTTTCCATCATAAATTTTTCCACCTTGTTTTAAATACAATCCATCACCAACGGAACTCAATCCTTTACCTTTGTATGGTTTAAGATATAAACCTTCACCATCAGTTTCAACTTGACATACACAACCACCTTTCTTAAGATACAATCCATTACCCATTGCTTTTTGAACACCTGAAGAAGCAAGACCAGATAGCGCACCAACTCCTATAGCAGGTAAAACGGTTCTTGCTAATGTTGGTAAAACTGATGAAGCTAAACCAGCCAACAAAGGTAAAAATCCACCTTCTACTTTCATATTGTGTTTAAGTTGTCTAGGAGCCATTCTAAACGTTGCTCCCTTTCCACCTTTATAAGCTTTTGTAAGTTTATCTACTTGTGATTTGGTTAATGCTATTACATCATTACCATGTATATCCTCATGCTTTAAACGAATACTTGCTGGAGCTTTGTTTCTAAAAGAATGTAAAATTTTTTCCTTTTGTCCGTCTGATATATTTATTTTAGCGTTAATGTAGTTTGTCATTTTTTATATTATCTTGCCTCTCTTATATGGAATCTAATTGTTAAATTTTCCCCTCTTAGATTTAGTAATGTTCCATCTTGATCTGTAATTGATACATTTAAATCATGTATTTCATTTAATGTTAGAGGAAGATAAACAAGGTTTACCGGATTTTCTATTATTTTATACCCTGGTGATACATTAGGGAAAAAACTGTAAATCGTATTTCTTTGTGAGCCGTTAACATAACTACCTGAAATTAAATCAATATTAACTAACAAGCTATTAATACTAAGAATATTTACTACATTTTCAGATTCATGAAATCCTTGTAGATATTTTGCTCTATTAAATCCTAATACTTTTCCGATACTTCTACCTTGGTTAAAATCAACCTGATATCCATTTTCAACATAAAGAATAGATTTTAAAGTATTAGTGTTTGCGGAAATATTAATATAATATTCTTCATTAACTAGGTCATAATGTCCCCTTTTCCTCATTTCTTGTTGTATTGTATTATTAATATCAGCTAAATCATAAGATCCCTCTGGTAATTTTAGTTTTACCCATGTTGCACCATTGTCAGGTGAATAAACAAAAGTTCCATTGTTTTTATCAATATTAGGAAATGAATAGTAAGTTTCAAGGTTAACCAACGCTATTTCATATTCTTTATCTTGGTCTAATTTAAGTGGAGGAGTAAATCTTGTTTTAAACTCTGTTTTGTTATCGCTTACTATCAACTGAAATGACGTTTTATGGTTAGTGTTTTTTACTATCTTTTCAAGTAATTCTACTTCCATTTTATAATTTGTAAAATATATTTTTAATGAAAATATATTTTTAATGGTAATCCTTGTAATCTCGTGGTATGTAAAAGTTATCAAAACCACATCTATATTTTCCATCATTACGGTTCTTAGTTAAATCAATCACAACAAAACCATGTGGTTTTTCCCAACAGTTTTTACAAAAATTGATAAACTCTGTTTTAGTCATATCATCTCCAACATGATCACTATAAATATGGTTAAGATTTTTTAAGTCTTGTCTAAACAAGCATATTAAGTTTGCATTTTCTCTAATAGTTTGACGAGGTAATCTAAAATAATTTTGTGCTAGATAAAAACAATCAGCGTTACTATGTCTGCCCCTTACATAATAGTTTTCACACTTGTTTTGTCTTTCTAAAAGTAAGTCATCAAATATCATTAAGTTTTTATTTGATGCATTTAAATCTCTTGGGTCAGGAACATCACTAGCATATTCAAAAAATTCACAATTGATATCAGATTTTTCCTTAATTGTTTTTGCCCATTCTTCAACTAATGAAGTAGGTGAAATATCACGGTTTTGAACTTCATCTTTAAGTGAAAACAACCTTAGTATGTATTCTTTTGGTATTTTTTCTTCAAAGGCTTTTTTAAGTATGCGATATTCTGGTTGAAACAAACTTTTACCAAAAACGCATAAGTTGTTATAATCTAACCAATCAGGTCTTAACAAAAGGTTAAGTAAAAGTGTAGTTTTACCACATCCTGATTTACCTACTATTAAGCCCCTGATGCTCCTAGGTAAAAGGGGGTGATTAAATCTTTTTGCTAACGCTTCATTCCATGATAAATTAACAATATCCATATTTTAATTAAAAAAATTTATTTTAATATATAAAAAATGTATTGCGTTAAATGTAAAGAGAAAACTGATACTACTGATATAGAGTATGTGGTAAGTAAAAATGGTAAAAATATGGCACGAGGAAAATGCGCTATTTGTGGTACCGTGAAAACACAATTTATTAAACAACAAGAAGGTGGTTCATTGTTAAACAAAGCAATCAATAACTTACCTGTTGAAATGCATTTACCTGGTCATAATTTTACTGGTCCAGGCACCAAGTTAAAGAAAAGATTAAATCCTGACTTAACACCTAAAGAATGGTCAAAGCCTGTTAATCGTGTTGACAAAGCAGCATATCATCATGATATCTGTTATCTTAAGCATAATGATACTAAAACACGTAATGATGTGTGTGATGCAAATATGCTTAAAGAGTTAAAGGGTATCTATAATCCAACTATTAAGGAAAGAATGGAAAGAGGATTGGTTTCTTCATTGATAGGAACCAAGAAAAGATTTGGTATGGGTGTCGGTAAAAAAAAAATTTAGAAAATATAGTGCTAGCAGAAGAATTACATAAACCAGTAAAAAGAAAATTTAAGAAAAGGAGAGTTAGAGTAAATGGTATTGATAGAATATGGGCCGCAGATTTAGTAGATATGCAAGCATTTTCTAAATTTAATCGTGGAGTAAAATTTCTTCTTGCTGTCATTGACATCTTTTCAAAATATGGATGGCTGATCCCCTTAAAAGATAAAACAGGGAAATCTGTTTCTGTTGCACTGAAGAGTATTTTTAAGGAAAGAAAGCCTGAAAAAATGTGGGTTGATAAAGGTAAAGAGTTTTATAACAAAGATGTTAAAGATTTGGTTGAATTGTATTCTACTGAAAATGAGGAAAAATCAAGCGTTGTTGAGAGATGGATTAGAACAATGAAAGAAAAAATGTGGAAGTATTTCTCTGCTCACTCAACAAATGTATATATTGATGTATTACCAAATCTTGTTAAGGAATACAACAACACGAGGCATTCTTCTATTAAGATGACACCAATTGAAGCAAGTAAGAAGAAGAATGAAAATAAAGTTTGGACAACATTGTATCCTGATTATGATCAAGTAAGGGAGGATATCAAACCAAAGTTTTCTGTTGGAGACAAAGTAAGGATAAGTAAAAAGAAAAAGATTTTTGAAAAAGGTTATACTACGAGATGGACTGAAGAGGTTTTTACAGTTTCAGAAGTAAAACATACAACGCCTATAACGTATAAAATAAAAGATTTAAATGGTGAAGAAATAAAAGGTTCTTTTTATGAACCTGAACTACAAAAAACAAGTCAAGAGGTGTATAGGATAGAAAAGGTTATTAAAAAGGGAAAAAAGAAATCTCTTGTAAAGTGGAAAGGTTATTCTGATGAGTTTAATTCATGGGTTGACAACAGTTCTATTATAAATATTTAAATATATAAAAATGAAAGATATTGCAATTGATAATGTAACTTTAAAAAATAAACCTTTAAGTAATTTTGAACTAAATGATGCTGCAAAAAAATTAAAATTAAAAAATTTTAGAGGAACATTTTTAAGAGATGCCCTACCAAAAAACAATAAAAAAAATGAATGTGGTATATTAAACCTTGATGACTCTGGTGGTCCCGGTACTCATTGGGTTGCATGGTTTAAAGATGGAAAAAGAAAAATTTATTTTGATAGTTATGGTATTCAACCACCTAATGAAATTATAGATTATTTAAAACAACCTATATACTACAATACTGATCAATTACAACATGCGGGTGAAGTATTTTGCGGTCATTTATGTTTGTTTATTCTTAAAGAGTTATGCGATGATAATGAATTTCAAAATGTTTTAAATAAACTTTTTTAGTAATATTAAAAAACGATGCCTGTTGATAAATTTGGAAGAATGGATGATGTTAAAACAAGTGGTGATGGTGGTGTGTCACTTGCTTACATTACTAACAACTTTTTACGTAAAGATGGAACAACCACTGTTACCGGTTCTATAAATATGAATGGCAACACATTTACGAGGGTAAGTAATCCAGTAAATCCACAAGACGTTGCGACCAAGGATTACGTTGATAATACAGCAGGGGGTAACGCAGAATCACCACTATTAAAAGAAAATGGAAATTTTATTGCTACTGCTCCATTCAATATGGGTTTTAAAAAAATACATAATCTACATGACCCTGAAGAACCACATGATGCGGCTACCAGAAGTTATGTAGATAAGGTTAGTAGAGAAAGTGTTATTGTTAAACGTAATGATGGAAGATTTGTTGCTACAGGAAATATAGATATGAGGAATTATGGGTTAGTTAATGTTCTGTCACCTGCTGAACCTGATGATGTAGCAACAAAGGGGTATGTTGATAGTCAATCCTCACCATTTTTGTATAACCCCATTGATAACTTTTATACTGCAATAGGAGAAATATCTATGGGTAACCGGCGAATTCATTTTGTTGCTTCACCAATTGAAAATAGTCATGCAGCAAATAAGCTTTACGTAGATAGTGTTATTGAGATGGCTACCGCAGGTGAAAAGGCTTTAACAAAAAACCAAGACGGGTCTTTTTCAGTGGCTGGTAAAATAGATATGGGTGGTAACTCAATTACTGGTTTACCAAATCCTATAAATCTTAACGCTGCTGCTAATAAAAATTATGTTGATAATGGTGGTGCCATTGTAAAAAATCCAAATGGAAGCTTTACAGCAATATCTGATGTAGATTTTCAAGGTTTTTCTATAAAAAACGCTGGGGCACCTGTAGATGAGAGAGATTTAGTAACAAAATCCTATGTGGATGGAAGGGTATCGCTTTATAAAACAATTATAAGCGTGTGTGCCGAGGAGCAGGGTTCTTTAACAGACGGTAGTTATGAGTTTTCTTTTGGTAATGGGAGTGCCGGAGCAAGTCATGGGATGGGAGGTTATTGTATGTCTGCTCCTGGTAGAATTATAAGAGGGACTTTAATGATTGTTAAGGGAACCGGTATTCTAAAAGAAGAGGCAAAAGTTAATATAGTCGTAAATGGAGTTGAACAGATTGACTACTCTATAATAAAAAAGAAAGGAGAAGGTTGTAGTTGTGTAGTTTTTCCACAGCCTTTAGAATTAGACCAATGTGATGTTATAAACTTTATAACAAAAACAAATAATCCTAATGCTAAAAATGCATATTTAACAATACTGATAGAGTTAGACTTGTAAATTTTTTAACCCTTTATTTGGGTTAAAAAAAATCAATATTTTCTTTTATCATGTTAAGAATCACAAACAGTTTATCAAATTTATTTAGTATCTCTCTTCTAAACAAAATCTTTCTTTTTATATTTGGATATTTTTTAACCATGTTTTCAACTTCATCTAAAATACTGTTAATATAAGAAATTACTATCATCATCATTTGATAATTTTTATTCTCTCCTTTTGGTTTAGGAATATGTAAAAATTTTAATACATCATAAAAGGTTGCATTAGAAATATTCTCGGTGGCTAAAATTTCTTCAATTAAATCTATAATAGATTTAGCAGCCTTATTAAGGTCTTCAGTTTTGATTTCTCTTAATATTGATTCATCTTTCTTGTAAAAGATATGTCCATTTTTATTAACTCCTTGAGCTTTTCCTCTGTTCATCTTTGTAAACTGTAGGAATCTATAAATTTCAATTCAAAATTTATAGATTATATAAACTTAAAGTTTATGCTATATTCTTCAATATCGTTAATACAACTTTCAAGGAAACTGTGTTCGTTTGGACAATCTATAAATCTTTTGTTTAAAGAGAGATAGCAAATTGGTTAAATCTTTACTGTAAAAACAATGTTTAACGCGTATGTTGTTACCACCAGCATAAAATGTTATGTTTAAAGTATCTTCTTTAGGTTGTTCATAAAGCATTTTACTGCAGTAATAGTAGATATCACTAAACCATCTAGGATTTTTATAGGGCATTAACCCGGTTCCATTTGTGTAAATGATTTTGTTTGTGTTCATAGGATAAATATTTGATTTATCCCTAAGTAGGTCACTTAACTTATGTTTAAAATCTGGCTCTAGTTCTAGCATTTTATTTTATGAAAATTTTTGTTTAATATTCTAGTTCTGCTATTTCATCTAAAATGTCTTCTTTAATTTTCTTATGTTCTTCTTCTACCACAGCTTTCAACTGTTGTTCTGTTACCGTGATACCCTCTTTCTCTTTTAACAAAAGATTTTCTAGTTTTTTATAAATTTCTTCTTTTTTCTTTTCTAAAATTGATTTTATACCAGCTTGGGTTTCTTGTTCAAAAGAATAATAAGCATCACAAAACCGTTCTTCCATTTCATATATGCGACTATCTGTTGAAAAGCCGTTTTCTAGTTCTTCTCTTTCAGATATTAAATGTTCTAGGTAGAAGCACTCGTCTCAAAATTCACAGTTCTTATCAAACCATTCTTGCTTTACACCACTGTATATACTATGGGTTAGGTAGTAAGTATAACAATTTATTTCATTATAAAACTCTTCTAGTTCTCTATATTTTTTTAACACTTTTTCCACTTGATCGTATTCTTCATCCTTTGTGGAAAATGCAGCATATCCTTTGTTTGTCATTTCTTTAAATAACTCGTAATTATGATCCATATCTTTAGATGCTCTTGATAGGAATTGGTCTATTACCCATTTGTCTTTTACAGTTTTACTTGCTTCAATTTCTTTCTTAATTTTTTCCATATTTTATATATCTCTGGTTCTTTAACTAACTATGTTTGCTAAAAACGTTTTATCTTAAAATCAATTTTTTATTTCTATCGAAGGAATAAAAAATTTAAAATTTTTTTTTATTGCGCAAGCGGTGAAGCTAAATTTAAACTTTAAATTTCTCTTTTAGGTCTTCCTTTATATCCTCAATCATTTCTGTCATTACACTTACCATACGAATTCTTATGTCTATGTTGTCAAGGTCTTTCTTCACATATTCGTCGGCCAGCTCGTCTTTTATATCATATAGTCTATTGTGAAAATCCACCTCTGCTATGTCGAAGTAAACATTAATACTTTTTATTAGTCTTTTTCTTATCCTGTCCACTTTATCGCCAAACATGTCATTAACTTCATTCTCCTCTTCATGAAAAATATCATCAAACAGTTCTCTCTTAGGGTCTGGCTGATCATTACTATCGTTTGTATTCACTATCGCTTTACTCTTATTATCAGTCATAATTTCACTTGCTTTTCTAGTATATGCTGTAGTAAAACTCATTGTGTCTTTACCCACGATTACCCTGGATTTTTAAATCTTAAATTCAATTTTTATTTAATCATGGCAAGCGATTTTTTTAAATTTTTTTTTTTATAAAATCTTAAGCCCACCCACTAACTCATAAACCGGCTAGCCATTGCATGACGCGTTGGTTGATGGGGGGTTTAAGTGATTAACTGATGTAAGAGTTTGTCTAGAGCAACTCAGTAACTCAGTATCTCAGTAACTCATTGACTCATTGACTCAGTAACTCAGTATCTGAAGCAATGACGCGTGATGATGAAATTTTTTTAAAATTAAATTTTTTTTTTTTTTTAATTTTTTAAATTTTAAATTTTAATTTTTTAGGAACCTTTTTTAGAGAACATTTAGTTATGAGATGGTATGAGACGGTATGAGACGGTATGAGATGGTTTTTGCGGCAAACTGGTATAATATATACTACTTACAATCCCGAGTTTTAACAACCCTGAGGAAAAAGCTTTTTGAAAACACTGTGAGAAAAGGAGAAAATGCTGGTAACCAGTATTTTCTCCTTTTCCCACAATGTTTTACCTTTCACAAAAAAATACTAATTTATGCAACATTTTGTTTGTCGTCTGCAATTGCTTTCAAATTGGACAAGTCTACATTTTTGTCGTTGGTAAAGAGTTAATCGTTTTTTTTTTTTTGTTCATTGATGAGACAGGAAATTGTTTTATCTTGTAATGTGCGAGCATGTCGGATATTAACAGAATCTTTTTCGGTTTCTGGGACTCATTTTACCCTGGTTTTATTGCATCTTTTATCCGCCAGTATATATTATACCATTTAGTAAACATTTTTTATAAAACGGTATAAAACGGTATAAAACGGTATAAAACGGTTTTGTTCTCTAAAAAAAGGTTCCTAAATAACTAAATGTGTTCTCAAACCCAAACACGCAGACCAAATCACATGCTCATGAAATTATGAACTAACGAACCAATGAACTAACGAACCAATGAACTAACGAACCGATGAACTCACGCAACGGCTAACCAGCTAACCACATCATGCAATGGCTAGCCGGTTTATCAGTTAGTGGGTGGCTTAAGATTTTGATAAAAAAAAAAAAAATTTAAAAAAAATTTAATTTTAAAAAATTTCATCATCACGCGTCATTGCTTCAGATTACTGAGATACCGAGTCAATGAGTCAATGAGTTACTGAGTTACCAAGTTGCTCAAGACAATCACTTACATTGTAACCCCCATCAACCCCCCATCAACCAACGCGTCATGCAATGGCTAGCGGGTTTATATTGGTTAGTGGGGTGGGATGATGGTGAAAAAAAATGAATTTAAGGTAAAAGATCGCGCAGAGACAGTAGGTAAGATGACAGACTTACAAGATAAAATAAAAAGGTATCTACCTCCAATAAAATATCCAGTTTTATTTTACCCAAGAAATTTTATACCATATTCATTATCACACATAAAAAGTAGTGTTGATGATTTTAATTTATATTATGATTTAGAAAAAGCTATTACTTTAAAAGAAAAATATGAAAAAATAAAAAACGGAATAAACTATAATACAAAGAAAAAAATACAATATGGAAAAGAAACTTATATTAAACTTTTACAAAAATTAAAGAATCATGTTCTTTTACTTAACACAAAAGAAAAATATAGAGATACTTTAACAAAAGAAGATTTAGAGACAATTGAAAAGATAAATGAAGAAGTAGTCATCATTAATAACTTAATATCAGATTATGATGAAAAAAGAAGAGAGCTATGTAAAAAAATACAGGAATTAACAAATTGGAGAGAATATACAATTTTTGAAAATAAAAAATATGGTCTTTTTAAAGAATGTTATAACAATCTTCATCATGAAAATAATTGTTTAGGCAGATTTGAAAAAAAACTAAAAGAAAACATATCATTTAATGATATAATGAATTATATTACAGGAAGAAATATTGATGAAAACTATGTTTTAGAATGTATAACATGTGGTAAAATTAAAAATTTATAATTTTTATTTGTTTTTAGCACAAATAAAAATTTATTTTTTGTATTCCTCTATCCTATGATGTCCCCAAGCAAGTGTATGAATTCCATCAGGTAAAATAAACCTTTTATCATCATTTGCACTTAATGCTATTTTATTAATTTCTTCCGTATAAATTTGATGTTTATAACTTCTTAAATTTGTCATTGTTCTATGCTGTATATTATTTTTTTCTAAACAATTCAGATAATCCTGATGCGTTATAGTTTTCTTAATTATATTTTTCTTAATCCCCTTACATTTTCTATTTTCCACCCCATCATCCATTTTAATACTGTACATTTTTGGTTTTAATCCAATAGTTTCTTCTATTTCCCGTCCACTTGTTTCATCCTTAAACATACCAATCACCTTTTTATTTACACCAACTGGAATACCTGAAGGATGCCCCTCTTTTGGATAATCACTTGTATCAAACTTTTCTTTAACATCATCTGAAATATCTTTATAAAAATCTTCTGTTTTAATTTCATACAATAAACTATCTGTATCCGTCAGTCCTAAAGTTGCTCTATCTCCATATTTTGCTTTAATATAGTTATAGTGAAAATCATACATCAATGTTTTACTTAACTCAAGAATGGAAAACCCTAAATATATTGGTTTGTTAAATGTTATTTGTGTTTTTCCCATATGAATGCTTATTAAATTTTCATTAAATATTTCTAAATGCTTAAAGTTTGGTTTGTTTACAAATTTTCTTGCTGTTTTTTTACTTCTAACAAGTCTAACATTTACCCTTTTTCTTATATTTTCCATAGTTTTTCCAAACACTGAATTGTTCATTAACTTATAAAAATCTTTTTCAAAATCATTTTCTGCTTTTGCTCTCAGTTGTGTGTTTAAATCAATATATGGTTTTAACCAATCACTCTCTTTAAACTTAATCCCTCTATGTATCTTCCTCAATTTTAAACCAAGATTTAAACACTGTTTTAAACTTTTATAATGTATAATATATTTCTTTTTATCATTTAAATTTGGTACCAGCTTTTCAACTTTATTTACTTTTTTTCTTTCTGCAGCAAGAGGAAGCTCATTAAAATAATCATGCAGTTCTTTAGGAACATCTAAATCAACTTCTAAAAAACAAGAATGACGTTTCCAGTTGTTTAATTCCTTTTCCGTCATCCATTTAAATCCGCCAATTGGAAGCTTCTGACTCATTGCCCAACCATACAAGTTATTCGCATCTAAATATTTACAAAATACTGAAGGCATATTCGAATTGTACTTTTTAGCTAAATATTTATTATTAGCTTTTATATACCTTTTAATAATCATTGAAATTCCACCTCGGACCCCCCTTTCAATAAATTGGATTTTATTTTTATCTCTAGTCAGTTTTAACTTAACACCAGTTAACTTTAATGCAGCATCCCAAGCTAAACCAGGTACAGTAAAATACCAAGCAGGGTCTAATTTATAAACGTTAAAACAAACTTTTCTAAAATTTTCAAACACATCAGCTAAAAGAAGAACATCCGTTTTTAAATATAAATCATGATATTCACCAAGAGTTTTAATTTTAAATGTTTTCCATACCTTTTTTGCATGGTTATAATCTTCTTCTGTAATTCCTTCCCCAGCAAGTTTTGAATAAAATGCTTCTATAGGTGGTAATTGTGTTTCATTAAGTCTTTCTAATGAATCAATATATTCATATGGATAAACGCCCTTTCTACGAAGAAGTTTAAACTCTTCTTCTTTTGGAAATTCGCTTTTTAAGTTTTTGAAATGATAATCTTTTAAATTTTCTGCTAGTTTTGCTAAACTGCTATCCATAAATTTAAAACTATCTAAAAACCTAATATCCTTATAAATATCTTTACTTTTATATTGACCTACTAAAGTCTTTTTTGTAAAGCTTATATATTTTTCTTCATTATTTGGAATTACATTAATTTCCCCCTCACTAATACCAAGATTTTTAACAAACAAATGAGTATCATATCCAGACAAATTATGAAAGAAAACAGGAAGAAAGTTTGGTTTATGAAATTTAAGATTACATTTATTATGTGCGGCTCCCCTATATCTACCACTAAAATGACAGTGGTCTCTTACTTTTTTCCATCTATCTTCATCTTTTTTATTTTCTTTTTCTTCCTCTTCTTCCACTCCATCTTCTTCATCGCTTTCCTCTTCTTCATCACTTTCTTCTTCCTTCCCAAACTTCTTATTACAAAGATAACAGGTATCCGCGGTATTAAATTTTTTTGCATCCTCTGCGGTAAGTATCATATCTTTTTTTGGTAATTTAAAAATCTCTTTAGTCAGACTTTCTATTTCTTCCACAAACTTTTCCTCTGCTTTTTCTCCTCGATATAGTAACAATCTAGACTTAAAAACATTTTCATCAAAACTTTTTAAAAAGAAAGCATAACCTGTTGGGACATGCATATGAGTTTTTGTTGTTGTACTTTTACTTGGGTCTGGTTTTGCATGTTGTATTGGTATTTGCATCGTTTCAAAATCGCCATAAACAACAAAAGGATGCCATTGCGTTTTAACCCAGTTTTTAAACATTATGGTACACTGGTTTTTTGGTGGTATTTTAATTCTTACAGCATCTTCTTCATAGCAAAACACTCTATGATCTTCTAAAACTCTTTCACTCGTAAAATGTCCAAAACAACTCCAACAAAAAGAAAGTTTATGTCCATCTTTGGATATTTTTGATGCTAATAGTGCACTTGGATTTTTTACCCAAACATAATGACTATTTTCATCTTTATCTTTTATTAACAAAAGAATCACTAAATGTTTTCTACCAAAAGTTTCTTTTCTTTGTCTTCTAAGAGGATATAACCCATCTTTTTCATCATAACCTATAACAACAATAGAAAAATCTGGATTTTGATTTTCAAATTTATTAATATCGCACAACTTAACGGGACATTCTATTCCCCTCATATTTAATTCTTTGATTTGCTCTTTTAATTTTTTATCAACTATTTGTGGATTTTCTTTTTTCGGATAAACCACCCTCATACAACAGTATAGAAAACAATTATGATCTTTTTCGTTTTTAATATTAACAAGTCCATTTCTGTTATTTGCTCTTTTTAATCCTGCTGGTAAAGGCATCCATGAACCGGCACGCCCCTCCCATGCTTGTATATTTTCTACAGAATGTAATGTTAAGCTTATAACCCCCTCAAAATTCCAACCGGTTCCTTGTATTAAAAAAGTTTCGAAATTTCTCATAACTCGTTCTACCATGTTATCATAAGCATCATCTACATTACTTTCCCTTGTTATAATTTCATGACTTGAAGAAAGTTTAACGTTTTTATATTCAATATCACCATCATTTTTTTCCCTTGAAAATAAACATACTAGTTCTAGCTTTACCTTTGTATTTCTATTGTTTCTTAAAAAATTAGTTATGCTTTCTCTACATACTTCTAAAAAATCATTTGCTCCCCATCCCCCTACTCCATCTATAACATGCTGTGTTGCAAATTCTCTTAATGCAGACGCTTCTTGTCTTAATACGGTGTTTGGCATCTCTCTTCTCGACAAGTCCTCTTCTACATTTTCTAAAACCTCGTTTATAACTTGCGGAATTTGCTCTTCTGGAACATTACCAGTCATCCAATTAGTAAAATTAGACACTCTTCTTCTAACACTCTGAGGAATTACTGTTGAGACAACCCTTTGAGCACCACTATATAAATTAGATGCAATCGTTTGACTAGCATCTACCAATCTATTGATAAATCTTCGTGAAAAAGAATTCATCGCTATAATTTTTAAAATAAATAAAATTATCTTAAGTCAAATTTTATTATTTTTTTCATAAATAATAAAATTATTGAATATCAATTCTATATTTACCTTTCCATACTCTACCATTCCAGTTTTCAATCGTTTGAGGGCAACGCTCAATAAACTTACCAGCCTTATAAATTGATGGAAACTCTTTCACCTCTTCAGTTTCTACATCCTTTAAGGTAACCCTCTTTGGGTTTTTAGCAATATCCTTTAATCTTTCATAATTAGGAATTTTTTTTAAAAATTTTTTTTCTTCTTCTTCAGGATACAAACCATGCTCTTTTAACACATCAATATACTTTTTCTTGTTCCAATAGGAATACCACTTAATATTGTTATCTGTTAATATTTTCTTAAAATCAGCAATCTTTTTCATTTTATTTAAGTAAAAAATTACTTAATATACTACACTCATCTTATTCCCATCACTATGGAAGTTAATTAACCTATCACTCAATAAAACTGCATATGCTTGTGTATTTGCTGGAACAGCTGGATTAAATGTTGCTTTAACGTGAATATCAGTTACAGAGTACTTAAGTCTTTCACTTTGTCTTGATAAATCGAACACAAACAAAGGAAAAATATCTTTAAATTCTAATGGGGTAAAATTAGGGTTTGATACCAATTCATCCATGTTAAAAAACTTTTTTCTAAACGTGGATGCCTCACTATATATTCTACTAAAATGATTTTGAGTAAAATCTATATCATGATCATAGATAGGATATTTTTTAGAACCTAACATTACATAAATATTTCTCACATTTATGTGATCAAACAGAGCCGGGTTTTGAATTTGTTGATTATTTTTATCAGTTTGAAAACCAAGAATTAAGAATCTAGGAACCTCAGGAGATGATTTAGATGATAACCTCCAAGTAAAACTTGTTGCTTGTGGAACCATAATATTATCACTTTGTATCATTCTATACCCAACCGGGAATTTTTCTTTCTTCTCAATAATTTTATAAAGTTCCATCCTATTTCCATCTTCCGGTTCAACATGAGGAATAAACCAAGATACTTTAGATAATTCCACTCTTCCATTTTCAATAACAGCTTGTCTAAAAATTGCGTCATTATTATTATTTCTTGTTAAAGTAAGGGTTTGTTTCATACCATATAAAACTTTGTTGTAATCTTCACAAAAACCGAATATATGTTTCAATGGTATCCTAAAACTAAATGTTCCAATTGGATCGGAACTAAAAACCATAGCTTGTCTAGCTTTAAAACCTAAATTTGAGTTTGGATTGTCAGTATTATCATTATCTTTGTACCAGAGTTGATTTAGTCCCTGTGATTTAGAAAAGTCATCAGGGTATTTTAATAGACCAAGCATTGTTGTAGTCTGACCAGGATAATTAATGCTTTCTATCTCTTGTCCACTAAGTTGATATCTGATATTTTTAAATAGATACATCATCCCATTATTTATTAAGGCAATTCTATCACCATTTCCATAATCTCTGTTTGCACCACCGACGGGAGCCGCACTTTTTTCTAATTTTCCCATAATTTGTAAATATGACTCTGAAGGATGATAAAAAATATCTTGTGTTTCAATATCAATCCTAATATTTCCTCCAGGGTTGTTTAGATTGGTTCCTGTAATAGGTAGATATTCATAGTATTCATATTCATTAATACTATCATCTTTAAAAATCGGTGCTTTAATATTTAATATATCCATTTTATTATATGCAATTATAATTTTTAAGTCAAATTATAATTGTTTAAATTAATTTGCCCATAGTTGAGGGAATAACTTGTTTTCATCATTTACATACACACCCTTAAGTTTAATATTTTTAATTTTTTCTACTGAAAGGTTTTTTTTCATTTTTAGATAAATTCTATTTCCATAAAGTATGGTTACCTTAGACATATTATTTTTTTTTAGATATTGATTTATATCTTCTTCAAATTCCTTAATGATATCAGCTTTTTCAGGTGACAATTTTAAAACAACCTTCTTATAATCATAATTTGTATCACTGCTATCTAATACTTCACAATCTTCATCAAGTTTTAAATTTGCATAAAGGATACTAACCTTTTTTGTGTTGTATTTTTCATAATGCGTTAAATTAAATTTTAGATTAGTCATTTCTTTTTTATTTAATGTATATATTTTACTTAACTTAACTTAAATTTATAATACTTTAACTCCGGAACCCTTACTATTTAATTTCTTAACTAAATCTTGAATAGCAATGGCACTACCATCTATTAAAGCATTAATATTTTGCGTTGCAGGTTGAGTTGTTGTAGTAGGCTTTTGTGTATATTTTTCTATAATCTTTTTAGATTTTGGTGTTAAAGCCTTTTGAACTAACTTTTTACCTGCATCAACCGCGGCACTCTTTCCAACCTCTAACGCTTTCTTTGCTCCTTCCTTAGCTACACTCTTACCAACATCAACTGCTGAAGATGCAATTTGTTTAGCTGCGCTGCTTGTAAAGAGTTTTGTAAGAAAATTAGTTAAAGTATCAAATATTCCTGCCCCTCCATAAGCATAACTTCTTTTAAATCCTCTCTTTTGTGATGTAATCATTTATATTTTAGACATTAATTTTTTATAAGCTTTTGTATCTAATATACGTTGTCTTTTTAATTCATCACAAATACTTACCAACTCATTTCTTACACCAGTATTACCGGCTCCTTTACTTGCCATTAAGAGGTCTAATCTTTCTAATAGTGCATTAGGATCAGATGGGATAATAGTTATTCCATTACCTTTTTTAATAGGAGAAAAAGGAAGATATCTTTTTTCATTTCCTTTTATTGGAGATGGAATTAATGGTAATCTTAATCTTTTTCTACTTTTATCTTTTTCTTCCCAAAAAGATTCAAGAATGTTAATCCACTTTTTTGTGTTTCTGTTTTTAGAAGATTTATTGTTTGGGTTATTATCATTATGAAGACTATTAGTTATTAACATTATCTCCTTGTAATTATCATAATCCAATTTAGTATATATATCTTTTGGATTTTTAGCCACAATTAACTCCCACAAACCTGGTGTGCCTTTGTATTCATTATTATCAATGTAAATATTATCATTTACAATATCGATTTTTTTATTACCAATAAATAATTTTTCATCTTTTTCATGAAGACCATATAATGTATCAACATCTTTTTTATTTTTAAATCTTCTTAACTGAGATAGTTCATTTGGATTAACAAATATTTTTGATATATTATCATCTAAACCTTTCAATTCTAATAAATCAAAAAAATTGGCTATTTCTTCTTCTTCTTCATCATCTAATAATAATGGAACAAAAACTTTCAAGGTAGGAAATTCATCAAGTTTAGTTGTTAATCTACTAATCCTATTATAACCTGTTTCATTTGAAATATTCTTTGATGTTTCTTTTTGTGATTCTATAACAGGTCTAAAAAACCTAGAAAGTTGTTGTTGATATTTAAGTCTGCCTTCTTTCTCTGCAAGTTGATTATCATGAATTCTTTTTTTCAGTTCAAGATATTCTTTTATTGTTTGCTCCCTTTTTAAAGGGTCTCGTATCTTCAAAAATGACATTTTTTTAAAAAGTAAATTATTTTTTTAATTTGTATTGTCTATCTCACATGCACAAGAACACTTAAACTTGGGTGGTTTTAGTTTTAATTTGAATGCCTTTCTACAAGCCTCCTGAATTCCTCCCGTGCTTCTATTCGCCCCTTCTCTATTAAACTCTCTGATTCCTCTAGCTTGCTTTTTTTCTTTGACTTACTCCTAATTTCTTCCTTCATTTGTTTGTATTTTTCCAATTCTTCCATAATTAAAGTAAATTCTGAATGATCTATTTTGTTGTCTGTTATTGCTTTTGATATATGTGTAAGTAGTGTGTTTAGCTTTGAATCAGCCAACATTTTAATCTGAAGATGTTTTTCTGATTTTGTTCTGGTTCTTCTAACTACAAACTTACCCACTAAAGCGGCTAACCCAACAACTAAAGCACAGCCTTCTAGAACCATAGTTGCAGGTATCGCTACTACAGTTGATAGTAAAGCGATTCCCCCTGCTCCGGCGCCTAGTGCTATAACGGTTAGTCCAGCTTCTACATTATCCACATTCTTACTAATCTTTAAATACTTTTTACTTAGTTGCTCTCTTTCCTTAACTTCATTTTCTAGAAAAGTCTGAATTTCTGATATCTTTTGTAACCTGAATGATTGACCATTGTCTCTTGAGGATATTACTGGCTCTAATGATGGTGCATTTGGTATATTTCGTTCTTCTGGTAGCTCTGGATAAATCTTTTCTTTTAGTTCCATTTTATTATCAACAACTATTTTTTTTTAAATTGAGTAATAAAGACGACACAAAAATGTGTTTTCTTGTATTTTTTTTATTTTATTAGAGTTGTTTGTAATTGTGGTAACCATGTCATCCACCTCTTCTAATGTAACTTCATTTGTAATAGTTAATTGATTAAGTTTTAAAGCATAAGATAGAGAAACTAAAACAAAGCCTTTACTCATATTGAAACCAATACCTAAGGCTATCGTCTTCGTTTGCCCTCCTTCTAATACTATTGGTTGTTGGGTAAAAATATCCCATGTAACAGGATTAACTTTTTTAGCTGGATACTTAACTTCTACAGGTTTCCAAAAAATAGTTTTTGGTTGAACTATTTTATGTTTTCCATTTCCAAATTTATGTACATTCATATTTTTTAATTTACAATATTGCACCTAATATAGGAATATTAGCAAATGGGCTATTAGGTCCTAGAAGAAGACCTTTTCCATCATAAATTTTACCACCTTGTTTTAAATACAATCCATCACCAACGGAACCTAATCTGTTACCCTTGTATGGTTTAAGATATAAACCTTCACCATCAGTTTCTACTTGACAGACGCAACCACCTTTCTTAAGATACAAACCATTACCCATTGCTTTTTGAACTCCTGAAGATGCCAAACCAGTTAGTGCACCAATTCCTATAGCAGGTAAAACGGTTCTTGCTAATGTAGGTAGAACTGATGAAGCTAATCCTGCTATTAGAGGTAAAAATCCACCTTCTACTTTCATATTTCGCTTAAGTTGATTAGTTGACATTCTAAACGTTGCCCCCTTACCACTTTTATAAGCTTTTGTAAGTTTATTTACTTGTGGTTTGGTTAAAGCTATTACATCATTGCCATGTATATCCTCATGCTTTAAACGAATACTTGCCGGAGCTTTGTTTCTAAAAGAATGTAAAATTTTTTCTTTTTGTCCGTCTGATATATTTATTTTTGCATTAATATAGTTTGTCATTTTTATATTTATCTTGCTTCTCTTATATGAAATCTAATTGTTAAATTTTCCCCTCTAAGATTGAGTAATGATCCATCTTGGTCTGTAATTGATACATTTAAATTATGTATTTCATTTAATGTTAATGGAAGGTAAACAAGGTTTACCGGATTTTCTATAATTTTATATCCTGGTGATACATTTGGAAAAAAACTATAAATTGTATTTTTTTGTGAACCGTTAACATAACTACCTGAAATTAAATCTATATTAACTAGTAAGCTATTAATACTAAGAATATTTACTACATTTTCTGATTCATGAAATCCTTGTGTATATTTAGAACGGGTGAACCCTAATATTTTAGCAATAGAATTTTGTTGGTTAAAATCAACCTGATATCCATTTTCTAAAACAAGAATAGACTTTAAAGTATTAGTATTTGCTGAGATGCTAATATAATATTCTTCATTAACAGCATCATAATGACCCTTTTTTCTCATTTCTTGTTGAATTACATCATTAATATCAACTAGATCATAACTTCCTTCAGGTATTCTTATTTTTACCCATGTTGCACCATTATCTGATGAATAAACAAAAATGTTATTGCTTGCATCAATATTAGGAAATGAATAATAAGTTTCAAGATTAACCAATGCTATTTCATATTCTTTATCTTGGTCTAATTTAAGTGGAGGAGTAAATCTTGTTGTAAACTCTGTTTTGTTATCGCTTACGATAATTTGAAATGATGTTTTATGGTTAGTGTTTTTTACTATCTTTTCAAGTAATTCTACTTCCATTTTATAAATTTGTAAAATATATTTTAATGAAAAATATATTTTTTAATTATAATCCTTGTAATTTCGTGGTATGTAAAAGTTATCAAAACCACATCTATATTTTCCATCGTTAGGGTTCTTAGTTAAATCTAACACTACAAAACCATGAGGTATTTCCCAACATTTTTTACAAAAATTGATAAACTCTGTTTTAGTCATATCATCTCCTACATGATCACTATAAATATGATTAAGATTTTTTAAGTCTTGTCTAAACAAGCATATTAAGTTTGCATTTTCTCTAATAGTTTGACGGGGTAGTCTAAAATAATTTTGTGCCAGATAAAAACAATCAGCATTACTATGTCTACCCCTTACATAATAGTTTTCACACTTGTTTTGTCTTTCTAAAAGTAAGTCATCAAATATCATTAAGTTTTTATTTGATGCATTTAAATCTCTTGGATCAGGTACATCACTTGCATATTCATAAAATTCACAATCGATATCAGATTTTTCCTTAATTGTTTTTGCCCATTCTTCAACTAATGCTGTAGGTGAAATATCACGGTTTTGAACTTCATCTTTAAGTGAGAACAAGCTTAATATGTATTCTTTTGGTATTTTTTCTTCAAAAGCTTTTTTAAGTATGCGATATTCTGGTTGAAACAAACTTTTACCAAAAACGTATAAGTTACCATAATCTAACCAATCAGGTCTTAACAAAAGGTTAAGTAAAAGTGTAGTTTTACCACATCCTGATTTGCCTATTATTAAACCTCTGATACTCCTTGGTAAAAGAGGATGGTTAAATCTTTTTGCTAATGTTTCATTCCAAGATAAATTAACAATATCCATATTTTAATTAAAAAAATTTAATTTAATATATAAAAAATGTATTGCGTTAAATGTAAAAAGAAAACTGATACTACTGATATAGAGTATACGGTAAGTAAAAATGGTAAAAATATGGCACAAGGAAAATGTGTTGAATGTGGTTCAACAAAATCACAATTTATTAAACAACAAGAAGGTGGTTCGTTGTTAAACAAAGCAATCAATAACTTACCTGTTGAAATGCACTTACCTGGACATAACTTTACTGGTCCCGGTACCAAGTTAAAGAAAAGATTAAATCAAGACTTAACACCTAAAGAATGGTCAAAGCCTGTTAATCGTGTTGATGAAGCAGCTTATCATCATGATATTTGTTATCTAAAGCATAATGATACTAAAACACGTAATGATGTGTGTGATGCTAATATGCTTAAAGAGTTAAACGGTATCTATAATCCTACTATTAAGGAAAGAATGGAAAGAGGATTGGTTTCATCATTGATAGGAACCAAGAAAAGATTTGGTATGGGTGTCGGTAAAAAAAAAAATATTCACTAGCAGAAGAATTACATAAACCTGTAAAAAGAAAATTTAAGAAAAGGAGAGTTAGAGTAGGGGGTGTCGATAGGATATGGGCAGCAGATTTAGTAGATATGCAAGCATTTTCTAAACTTAATCATGGAGTAAAATTTCTTCTTGCTGTCATTGACATCTTTTCAAAATATGGTTGGCTGGTACCCTTAAAGGATAAAACAGGAAAATCTGTTTCTGTTGCATTGAAGACTATTTTTAAGGAAAGAAAGCCTGAGAAAATGTGGGTGGATCGGGGGAAAGAGTTTTATAACAAAGATGTTAAAGATTTGGTTGAATTGTATTCTACTGAAAATGAGGAAAAATCAAGCGTTGTTGAGAGATGGATTAGAACAATGAAAGAAAAAATGTGGAAGTATTTCTCTGCTAACTCAACAAAAGTATATATTGATGTATTACAAAATCTTGTTAAGGAATACAATAACACGAGGCATTCTTCTATTAAGATGTCGCCAATTGAAGCAAGTAAGAAGAAGAATAAAAATAAAGTTTGGACAACATTGTATCCTGATTATGACCAAGTAAGGGAGGATATCAAACCAAAGTTTTCTGTTGGAGACAAAGTAAGGATAAGTAAAAAGAAAAAGACTTTTGAAAAAGGTTATACAACGAGATGGACTGAAGAGATTTTTACGGTTATCGGAGTAAAACATACGACACCTATAACGTATAAGATTGAAGATTTAAATGGTGAAGAAATAAAAGGTTCTTTTTATGAACCGGAACTACAAAAAACGAGCCAAGAGGTGTTTAGGATAGAAAAGGTTATTAAAAAAGGTAAAAAGAAATCTCTTGTAAAGTGGAAAGGTTATTCTGATGAGTTTAATTCATGGGTTGATAACGATGCTATTGTAAATATTTAACTATATAAAAAATGGAAAATATTTTAATTGATAATATAACTTTACCAAATAAACCTTTAAGCAATTTTGAGCTTGAGGATGCCGCAAAAAAATTAAAAATAAAAAATTTTAGAGGAATATTTTTAAGAGATACCCTACCTAAAAAAGTAAGAAATAAAGAATGTGGTATATTAAATCTTGATGCTACTGGTGGATCTGGTACTCATTGGGTTGCTTGGTTTAAAGATGGAAAGAAAAAAATTTATTTTGATAGTTATGGTATTCAACCACCTCTTGAAATTATAGATTATTTAAAAAGTCCATTACATTACAATACGGATCAATTACAACAAGCGGGTGAAGTATTTTGTGGACATTTATGTTTGTACATTCTTAAAGAGTTGTGCTTGGGTAATAAATTTCAAGATATTTTAAATAAACTTTTTTAGCAATATTAAAAACTATGCCTGTTGATAAATTTGGAAGAATGGATGAAGTTAAAACAAGCGGTGATGGGGTATCACTTGCTTACATTACTAACAACTTTTTACGTAAAGATGGAACAACCACTGTTACCGGTTCCATAAATATGGATGGTAACACTTTAACAAGGGTTAGTAATCCAGTAAATCCTCAGGATGTTGCTACTAAGAGTTATGTTGATAGTAGTAGCTCAGGGTTGTTAGATGAAAACGGGGGGTATCATATAGAGGGGTATCTAAACATGGGTTTTAATAAAATAAAAAACTTAGATGAACCTGAGGGGCCGAATGAAGCTGCTACAAAAAGATATGTAGATGGTAATAATGCAATACGAAAACAACAAGATGGTACCTGGTCTGCTGTTGCAGATATAAGCATGAAGGGGTATCATTTAATGGATCTTATAGATCCTGCATCCCCGATGGATGCTGCTACAAAAAGATATGTAGATTATGCTAATCGCGCATTTATTCATGATGGTGATTCATATACATCAAGTAGTGACATTTCTATGGGTGGATGGAGGATTAATGATGTTGCTTCACCTATAAAAAATCGACAAGCAGCAAATAAGTTTTATGTAGATAGTATTGTTAATACGGCTACCGCAGGAAAAAGAGCTTTAACACAAAACCAAGCTGGGGTTTTCTTAGCAGCTGGTAAAATAGATATGAACACACACCCACTTACCGGCTTACCAAATCCAATAAACCGTGATTCTGCTGTCAATAAAAATTATGTTGATAATGGGGGTGCCATTGTAAAAAATCCTGATGGAAGCTTTACGGCCTCCGCGGATATAGATATGCAAGGCTTTACTATAAAAAATGCGGTAACCCCAGTAGAAGAAAGGGATATAGCAACAAAATCCTACGTAGATGAAAAAATAGGCATTAAACCAAAACCTATAATTACCGTGTGGGCTGAGGAAAAGGGAGAACTTAAGAAAAACAACTTTCAGTTTTCATTTGGTAATGGTTTATCAGGTCCATCTCATGAATTGGGGGGTTATTGTTTATCCGCGTCAGGAAGAATATTACGCGGCACATTAGTTTCTTTACCAAAAGATGATGATGATTGTATACTTGAAATAACCATATCATCTGCTGAAACTGGAAAAAATATTATTAAAAAACGTGATGAGTTATGTACTTGTACAGAGTTTAATCCTCCTATTGAGGTCAACCAATGTGATGTTATAAATTTTAAAACTGTGTCAAAAAATCCAAAGGTAACTAATTCTTATGTAGCTATATTGATAGAATTGGATATGTAAAATATATAACCCAGAAAAAGGGTTAAATATTTATAAACTTAAAGTTTATACTATATTCTTCAATGTCATTAATACAACTTTCAAGGAAACTATGTTCATATGGACAATCTATAAATCTTTGTTTAAAGAGAGATAGCAAATTGGTTAAATCTTTACAGTTAAATTGATGTTTAACGCGTGTGTTGTTACCACCAGCATAAAATGTTATGTTTAGGTTACCCTCGTTAGGTTGTTCATAAAACATTTTACTGCAGTAATAGTAGATATCACTAAACCATCTTGGATCTTTATAGGGCATTAGTCCGGTTCCATTTGTGTAAATGATTTTGTTTGTGTTTATAGGATGAATATTTGATTTATCCTTAAGTAGGTCATTTAGCTTTTGCTTGAAATCTGGTTCTAGTTCTAGCATTTTATTTTATGAAAAATTTTTGTTTAATATTCTATTTCTGCTATTTCATCCATGATGTCTTCTTCCACCACAGCTTTCAACTGATTTTTATCTGGTTTTGCAATGTATTTTACTAATCCTCTATGACAACTTGCTGTAAATAGTGTTATACCATAAAATACACCTAATTTTTTAAAATTAGTTACTATTTCCCTTCTTCGTTTTAAATGGTGTCTATTAGTTCTATCTTCTTCCTCATTATTAAATAAAGTAGCTTTCTTTTTCATTAAAATAATTATATCTTTTATATACTCATCAATAAAATTTATCATTTCATCTTTTTTGCTTTCCCCTTTAAATTTCTTTTTTTTATCAATAATACTACAAATATTACTAAGTTCTTTAATACCACATTTTTCATTAACTCGACTTATAAGTTTTTCAATAAATTCATCCAAATACTCCATTATTTCTAGAATGCTTTTATCAATTATAGAGCCAAAAACAAAATTACCTTTAATTAAATAATCTTTATCTGTATATAGACTACCAAATTTATTCATGTTTTAAATATCTCTGGTTCTTTAACTAACCATGTTTGCTGAAACTTTTAAGAGTAAATTCAATTTTTTATTTCTATCAAAGGAATAAAAAATTAAAAATTTTTTTAAATTTTTTTTAGTTAATCAATTCTATCTTTATTAAATCGTTTTTCTAGTTCTTCTCTTTCAGATATTAGATGATCTAGATAAAAACATTCGTCTGCAAATTCACAATTTTTATCAAACCATTCTTGCATTACTCCACCATATATACTATGGGTTAGGTAGTAAGTATAACAATTTATTTTTTTATAAAACTTTTCTAGTTCTCTATATTCTTTTTCCAGATTTACCACGTATTTGAACTCTTCTTCCTCTACGGAAAATGTTACACATGCTCTGTTTGTTATTTCTTTAAATAACTCATATTTATGTTCAATATCCTCATATGCTCTTGAATGGAACCGGTCTATTGCCTGTTTGTCTTTTACAGTTTTACTTGCTTCTATTTCTTCATTTATTTTTTCCATATTTCTCTTTTAATATGGGTTATATATCATCTTAAGATGAAATATATACCATGGATTATTATTTAAGTCCTATTTTAACATGATTTTTTTCTTAGTCTTTTTTGACAAACACATCAGCTACTTCCTTTATTATTTGTTTTTTAAAAAAATCACAATCCTTGTCTAAAGATGAATGTTTATCATTTAAAGCATGTATAACTTCATCTTCTATATCCTCAAACACATTGTCTAAAGTTTCCTCCATCTGTTCTCTTATCTTATCAACATCTGTATCTAAAGCTATGTCGTTTTTTAAATCATCTAACCTAAACTGAAGATCCTCCTCTTTCACAGCGTCAAAGTAGCGGGTAAGATTTTTTATTGCTTTTGCTATTATATCCTCTACTCTACTTTCAAACAAACCGTTGATGATGCTTGCCTCTTCATAAAACAAGTCATCAAACTCTTCTTGTAATCGTATGACAACACCATTGTTATCATTATTATCACTTATGTTTTCATTATTATTTTCAGTAAAACTTGCCATTTTACCTACTTTTACTTAGGAATTTTTAATCTTAAATTCAATTTTTTATTTCTATCAAAAGGAATAAAAAATATTTTTTTTTTTTTTTAATATCCAAAGCCCACCCCACTAACCAATATAAACCCGCTAGCCATTGCATGACGCGTTGGTTGATGGGGGGTTGATGGGGGTTACAATGTAAGTGATTGTCTTGAGCAACTTGGTAACTCAGTAACTCATTGACTCATTGACTCGGTATCTCAGTAAT
Organism: Tridacna gigas; assembly: GCA_945859785.2. Taxonomy (NCBI): domain Eukaryota; kingdom Metazoa; phylum Mollusca; class Bivalvia; order Cardiida; family Cardiidae; genus Tridacna; species Tridacna gigas. The sequence goes on along the minus strand of OX244039.2, from coordinate 45,134,011 downwards.
CTGAAGCAATGACGCGTGATGATGAAATTTTTTAAAATTAAATTTTTTTAAATTTTTTTTTTTTTTATCAAAATCTTAAGCCACCCACTAACTGATAAACCGGCTAGCCATTGCATGATGTGGTTAGCTGGTTAGCCGTTGCGTGAGTTCATCGGTTCGTTAGTTCATTGGTTCGTTAGTTCATTGGTTCGTTAGTTCATAATTTCATGAGCATGTGATTTGGTCTGCGTGTTTGGGTTTGAGAACACATTTAGTTATTTAGGAACCTTTTTTTAGAGAACAAAACCGTTTTATACCGTTTTATACCGTTTTATAAAAAATGTTTACTAAATGGTATAATATATACTACTTCCGCCAATATCAGAAAAGGTCCGTATTTATTACCGACAATGAAATTTTAGGCAGACATGCGGATTTTTCTTGGGAGAGAATTATTTGGTTTCCAATTTTAACAGTCGATGCCCTGTGGTTTGGTCCGTTACGCACATGACAAATAACAGAGGTTTATACGAGTTGGAATCGCTTGCAGCGTCTTAATTTCTTTATCAAACGACATTTTTTTAGACTGGTCTAAATTGAGACCATTTGCAATCGACAGATTGATTAGTGATAGGATGGTAAGATTTGACTGAGATAGGATAAAAAAAAAAATGTGGTAAAAGGGGAAAATGCTGGTAACCACCATTTTCTCCGTATACTACAATGTTTTAAAGAAAGGCCGCTACCTCAGGGTCGTTAAAACTCGGAATTGTGCGGTAAAGGGTCAATTCGTTCTTGGGTCTGATAAGTGATATTGCAACGAGTATCATCTTTCTCGTCGTGGACATTTCTGTTGAGTTTTCTACCAGCAAAACAAGAACATGCTTACACGCTCTTGAAAGCGAAAGTAGACCTTAATTCAAAAAAATTAATATCATAGCACTTTACCTTAGTGTCTTTGCATTTATTCAGTTGAGCCATGCTCCGTGAAAAGGGGGCTTAATGCATCTGCGAAAAGTATCGACCCAGGTCAGCCTGCGCAGTCCGCGCAGGCTGACCTGGGCCGAAACTTTTCGAGCCCGGCTCTATAGGTCAATTTTCTGTGTGTCAAAGGACCAGTCTACCCTAGGATACCGTCGGTTATTAGACGTAATGAATTTTATGGATCTCTAGTTATGTGATGTCTTGGTTGGCATGATGCACCACGGAGATGCATTAAGCCCCCTTTTGCCAGAGCATGGCTCTTATATAATAACTCTTGTGAGTAGGTTTTGTATATATTATCGCTAGATGGAATGATTTTAATAAAGATATTTAAAACGACCTCTCTAACTTGCATAGCAATAATTAACGATATCCATTATTCCAAGCAAGTTATCAGTCATAATTCTTGAGCCAAGCCCCCGTAGCTTAGTTGGTAGCGTTTAGCACTTGAGAACAGGAGGTCGCTGGTTCGATCCCCGGCCGTTGGCCAATTTCTTTCCGAGGACTGATGATAGTCATCGCGACAGGATTCATTCCTCTCTCACCGCTGACCGTTGTTATGTGGGAAAGCAGCCAGTGGCTTGGAAAGAATATTGTGCGGAGTACTGGTAAAAGAAACCCCAGGAAAGCATGAATAGGTGTACTGGCCGCCGTGATATATCTGAAATAACGTTGAAAACGGCGTTAAACACCACACAATCAATCAGTCAATCAAATCAATCAATCAACATAATTCTTGATCCGTAAAATCAATTTCGTCCAATAACCAACTAAATCTAGAGGTAGAACGGTCCTTTGATGTTCAGAAAATTGACCAATAGCAAAACGTTTCCACTCAAGTAAGCCTGTATGGACTGCACAGGCTGATCTGAATCGATACTTTTAAATAAATACATTAAACCCCCTTTTCCTGGAGCATGGGTCATATGTGTCTTGACAGTTTCCGTTAATTGCACGAATAAAAGGTTTTTGAGTCAAAATGGGAGTTTTGTCGTGGAAAGGTTAGAAGCCGTATAAATACGAATACATTAGGATAACGTTGTTAATTCACCCAAATGCAGTTTATTCGGGAATCAGAGCAAACTAAATGTATCTGTTAATTGTCTGGAATCATTATAGGGTTTTTTTTTACGAGGTTTCATTCAAGTATGTATTAACTTTGGAACAACCATGAAAATATCATTATTGGAAAACATCCGTTTATTAATTCATTAATGTAAGCTCTCTAACAGTTTTTTTTTTTTTGAAACTTAGTTTCACAAAACGACCTGCTTTTGCATTTGTTAGAACCTCGTGTCGTTTTAACATATTTCAGTTATTTAACAGCAACGCCCGCCCGGGTATATCAGTGGTTAGTGTATCTGACGCGTGACCTGGTGGTTGCGAGTTCGATACCCGGTCGAGGCAAACTTTCTTTCCGGCGATTTTTCGCCTCTCACCTCTGATGCATGTGAGAAAAGAAATTCGTGGCTTTGGAAAGAAAGTTGTGTCAGTACTGGTGTGAGAAAGCCTGGAAACGCATGGGTGCATCACTGACTGCCATGTTATGACCTTAGCTGTTAAAATGGCGTTAAACTCCAATACAAACCAAACCATTTAACAGCAACGATTTATTTACTGGTGTTTTAATACGGGCGAAAAGGCCGCGAAGCGGCCTTGGAGCCCGTTTATAGGTAACACGTACGGGCGCCAGCTACAAATCGGCCCAAGGCCATAAAAAAAAAAAAATACGTCCGAGATGTTCTGGAAACAATGTAGTGTTAAACGATGATAACATTAACCGGAAGAAGCAAACCGAAGTCGTCTTTCTTACGGAGGGGGAGGTTACATGTAACGTGACACGCCCTCTAAGGAAAATTGCCGGCCTCTCGGGCTCGCCCTTGACCTAAACCCAATACTGATGCATTTGTAAGGCATTGAAACGTATGGATGAAGAGATTATTGTATTTAGATGTCTTAATTCTACCGACAGTACATCTGATCCTATTCAGAGGTGAGTTTGGAGAAGTCATGCGTTCGATTGTAAACACAAATGACGTCACGGCATTCTAAATCGAAAATTATTTATCTCGCTCTTATTGTTGATAATTGTTGGTTTCATTTCGGCTCTATGGTAATCTTACGACAGAGTATGTTCCCTGAACCCAGAAATTTACGTAAAGAATGCACAAAACCTTTTTTTCATTTCAAATTGGAGGGCAACGGTCACATGACGCATCATGTGATTTTTGTTTACATCGTCTGCTATTCCGGCTGTCAAAACCCTGTTGTGACGATGTCTAGCTAATATTCTTACTGTCTTCATTGAATTTGGGGCTGAACCACTTTATTTACAATATTTCTGACATCTCACTCTGTCCTTATAGTTGGCTTGGTTAGTTTTGATCGATTTTAAAGCCAAATTTGTTAGCATTGTGGACATTTTCCATTGCAGTTTAGCCTGTGATGCCATAGCCAGACAATCTCTTGATTTTGTTGCAGAAAAGGGTCCAACGATTGAATTTTTTTTTTTTTTTTTTAATTTACACATTTAAATCTCCTTTTTTCTTAATTTTCAAATCTTGAAAACCGGTTTTCAGTGTGTCTTTTTAAAGAAAAGCCATGGCAAATTTTATCTTTTGCTGCCTAATTTGTTGTTCAAAGGATTCATGCAAAATTAGAGATTTTTAATGTCCCCACATTGAAAGATCGGGGGCATATTGTTTTACCTTTGTCCCTCTGCCCGTCTGTCCATCTGTCGGTCCGTCCTTCCATCCGTCTGTTCGAAAACTTAACATTTTCCTGTTACTGCTGAAGTCTTTAAGTCACAAGGCTCATATTTGGTATGTAGGTACATCTCATAGATACACATCTTTTGGTACCAAGGTCAAGGTCATCCATCAAGGTCAAATATAAAGGTTGCCTTTTAAAAGAAATAGCCATTACGGGGACATTAGTGCTTCACAAACACATCTTGTTTCAATCTTGATCACAAGCAGATCTAGATATATCTATTTTTGTGTTTGTCAAACCGTGTAAGAAAGTAATGTTATTACAAAGTCCTAGAAAACGGTTATTATCATACAACATGTAAATAATATCTTCATTTAATGCTACCATCAAATGATAATAGCAATAATGAGAAATATATATTCTTTACGCTATTTATAAGGAGAAAAATAATCAGCAATTGTCATAGTCCTGCCGTCATCTGCGTCTGTGTGCAAAAAAATTGTTTACATCATTATGTAGTTAGTTCATAGGCCATACTCAGTGCAAGTCTATAGTTTGATAGCTCACATATATATAAGTTGTATTTAGGTATCATCTTTATTCATTATAAAACATTTTGTCAAATATTTTCATTTTTTGCCATACATCAATATATACTGGCAAGGGGAGGCACTGTTAAACCACAAACAGTCTTGTTGTAATTGCAAATCAATTTGAAGAGACAGGTAGCTTAAAATGTTGCCTTTGATATTCACTTTTATTTAGACATGTATCTCTTGATTTTCATTTCCTATTCATAATGTGTTGATGCAAAGTATATTAACTCAACACCATTCTGACATTTTTGTCCATCAAGGAATTCTAATTAATAGTTGCCTAGCCCCAATATCTCACTTGGTGATGCCATGGGCTATAAATCCAGGGTCCCCATTTCAAGCTAATTTGAAGCCTTGCTCAGCTAACATTATCTCGGACATTGACAAAAGTCAATAATTGCACCCATAAAAATTCAAGACATTTCATTGCTTCAAAATGCGTCACTTGGTCAAATCAATTGCATTTTATACAAATATAAACGCAATTGGAATTATTTTTGGACAATTCCAGAGCTATCTTTTGTTCTAATTAAGAGGGAATGCAACTATAAGGGTTGAAATATATCATTGCCAGCGTTCATTGAAGTATAAACTGAAATAGCCTAGAACATGGCAAACATAACGCCCTACAGGCGTTATTTGCCATGTTTTAGGCTATTTCAGTTCATACTTCAATGAACGCAGTCAAAGATACATTCAACCCTATCGACGCAAGAGTCATTATCTCTCATCAATAGGTAAATGATAGTTTTTCATCTCCATTGGATGAGCAGCTGGTAAATTACAGACACACATTGTTAGGTGGATCAGCTATCCCAATACAAGTGAAAAAATATTGAAAGGGATGTTAATCCCTTCCATCCTAGCATCTACGTAAGAGTCATGCCATATACGTGTTTATCAACTTAGTATTGTTCTTTGAAAAGGGGTGTAATGTATCAAAAAAAGCTGTCTATTATGAAAAGAATGAATCATGTAGGCTTACAGTTCACCTGTCTATTACAGGCGGCTAGGATTGGATGTTGTGTTTGTACTGAAAGGTCTGACAGAGAGAGATCTATATGTCCAGTATAACTGAAAAAATGTTGAAGCAGTGTTATATCTTATATAACCTTTAGCAATTAAATGAAACTAAAAATTAAACAAATTTGTATCAAACCCCCTTTTCACAGAGATCTGTGTATGACTTATTTTCAGATTTAGGATGCACCATGTTTGTTTTTCATTTCATTTTCAAATGGAACAATACATTTTCGCAGCTGATTCAAGGGGGGTAAACTTTGATAAATTTTTGAAAGATGTACCTTCATTTCATGGGTCAAATACCCACTTGATAATTGTTCCTGGTGCCAAAATATCAACCCTTAAAACTTTAGTTGATAAAAAAAAATTCTCTCTGAAACAATCTTTTCATGATGATCAGACTTTCTATGTTAACCCTTTCCCAAACAAGCCCTGGTTTTCACACGTCTGCAGTACAAGTCTTTTGAAAACACTGTGGGAAAAGGAGAAATTGCTCATAACGAGCAATTTCGCCTTTTCCCACAGTGTTTTCTACCCTTTTTGAGACCTTTCTGCCATTTTCATCAAATCTAAAATTTTCGTCTGCAAACTCTTTCAATTTGGACCAGTCCAAAATTTGTCGTCTGGGAAAGGGTTAAATAGCAGCTGGAATTTGTGACCTCACTAAAAAAATGTATCACTCTGGAGGAAGTGAACTTGTATACACTCACAACGAAGATAACATCAATAATGTCAAATCTCTGCTTGAATATCATTATTCATTAAATTCAGCAAAATATAAGATAAAGCATGGGCACATTGCTCCTGTAAACATTTCCAAGTACAATGACTTTAACATGACAAGAGGTAGGCTCAACTATATGTGCCATTCATCAAATGTTCAAGACCAACAGCTGCTTCTTGAACAAGACATTTCTTCCTTAAATACGTATATATTTTCTCTTAATGATGAGTATGATAAACATTCTGTACGATGGGATAGGGATTTGTTGTTATGTAAAACTAAAAAAAGAGGTAGAAATGGATCAAGTAAAGTAAAGACAAAAAGAATTTCTTATGACTGTTTGAATGATGGAGTGCATCCATCACCAGAGTTATATAGAAAATGGTACAATTACCTTTGTAACTCAATCTTTAAAGACTTAGAAAGTGACAGAATAAATACAGAAAGTAATCATAATTTTGATAATTCATGGGACTTTAAAAGACACAATTTCAGCTATGAATAATTTACTCATTGCCAGACCACAAAATTTTACACTGGTTGACAGACAAATTGAAAGGAGTTGCAGACGACAAAATAATTTATATTACCTTTTTTCTTTCACCTATTAGTAAACGACTAAATTCTAGACAGGTTGAAATTGAAAGCTGTTGCAGACGACAACTTAAATATGGCCCAGTCTGTGAAATTTGAGTCGGAGAGATTAAAAAATATTGTGGGAAAAGAAAAAAATTCTGATTACTAGCTTTTGCTTCTTTTTCCACATTGTTTTCTAAAGCTGTCTTTCTCAGGGGTGTTAAAATTGGTGATATGTGGTAATGGGTTAATAGAGTAGAAAACATTAAAGGAAAAGGATAAAATGCTGGTTACCAGCATATGTTTTACACAGTATCTTATTTGTCGTCAAAAAGCATAAACATGATGAATGAATGCAATGTAAACCATTAAATTTTCTGTATAAATTATCAATATAATAATTTCAATCTATATTTGTGGATGACATGTAAGTCACTAACAATACCATGCTTTTGTGGTAACTTACTGTAAAGTTTAAATTATAATTACTATACACTGTATATAGTTTGTTTGATTTTCTGGTTGTTTTGTATCAATTATCAAAAAAATTGTATAGTTGATTATAATATAAAGATAAATCTGTAAGTTATCAGTTAACTGTGGGTGACATGTAAGTCACTAACAGAATACTGATCTAAACTTCATTCTGTCTTCACATGTAGATTTGTTGGGGGGTTGATTAATGCTACTAAATGGTATATTCATAATATAAAAGACTATAATGTAAAAGGCTATACATTTGCAAACAAGATTCTTGAGTAATACATGTAATCAGTTAACTGTGGGTGACATGTAAGTCACTAACAGAATTCTGATCTAAACTTCATTCTGTCTTCACATGTAATTTGTTGGGATTTGTTTAATGCTACTAAATGGTATAATCATAAAAGGCTATACATTTGCTAACAAGATTCTTCAGTAACAATCAGTTGACTGTGGGTGACATCTAAGTCACTAACAGAATATCTGAATTCAAGTTTATAAGTTTTTGTCTTCCAGTGTAAAATTGTCACAAATAATTCTTAACACTATTTCATGGAATCCTTACCTCTATTTAATGGCATTATTAAGATATAATCATAATTTAATAAAAAGATGATAAGGAGAAGGTTCAGCCCCCTGTCTCCCCCCCCCCCCCCCCCCCATCGCCAGTGAGAGAATGCTTTGCATGTGAATAAGGTAATATTAAAGATGAAGATGGATTTATGTTTTCTTCAATTATCAGTAAAGGAGAAAGATCATTAATTGTCAGTCTCATGGAGTCATTAAATCTTAACATTTTTTACTGATGGAATTCATTTATCTGTGAGCCCTAATAGTAACAACAATCTACATTGATAAAATTTTTAAAAAATCTACATTTTTCCGAAAGTCCTCTTTTAGTGGGAGGAAAAGTACTTAATGTCATCATTATGTCTTAATCAAATCATATTTATTGCTTAAATCTCTTGCATCCTTTTACAGAAGTAAACAATCTGATGTATGCCATGCACCAATAGATCTGCTTTGTAAGTTATAGTTGAAACTAGTTTGCTGTATTTGTTTGAAGTTATATGAGTTCATTGGTTCTGTTTGTTATTATGTGCATGGTGTAAAACATTGAGTTACTTTGTTGTTTTGTACTAGATCATTGGTATAATGTAACCTGTCTATAAAGGTCTAAAGAGGTACAAATGATGAATTTTGTCTTCATTTGCCTTTTCGCCCATATTTAGGCTTTGCCTATTTTCATATTAGCTACTTAATCCGTCAAGCCATCCTGATTCTGACGGATCATTCGATGCATCTAAACAGGAAGCGTTTACATTTTTGTGGTATTTGTTGAAGACATTGCCACAATGAGTTCAGTACGGTATTTTGAAAATCATGTATCGTAGTTTGTGCAAAACCAAAGGAAGTAAACCCAATTAAACTCACTTTTTCTAAGACAAATAAGTGTTTTGATAGCAATTAGATTAACAACGGCGTATTAAAATTAAATGGATTAGGGCATCGATCATGGGAATACTTCTTTTTCTATTGAAAATATTTGTACCTGCTATGGCCTTCTATTGGCGCAATGATACACAGAACCTTTGTCTCCTGACCGTGCTCATCCCACAACCGGTTCGTCCATGGACTTTTCGTCCCTTCGCTTGTTCATTTGGGCTTGTTTGTCCCACATTATTGTTTGTTTATTTTTAGCTCACCTGAGTACGAAGTGCTAAGGTGAGGTATTGTGATCAGTCATTGTCCGGCGTCCATCTGTCCACAATTCCTTTAAACATCTTTTCCTCCTAAACCGGTGGGCTAATCATCTTGAAACTTGGCAGGCATGTTCTTTGAGTGAAGCTCTACCAAAGTTGTTAAAAGAATTGAGTTAACCCATTAACTCAGGTTGCCATGGCAACAAAAAAGGGGAAATTTACAACATCTTTAAAAATCTTCTTGTCTGAAACCAGAAAGCCCAGAGCTTTGATATTTGGTATGTAGTATCTTCTAGTAGTCCTCTACCAAGTTTGTTCAATTGATGGCCCTGGGGTCAAAATTGGCCAGGCCCCAGGGGTCACAAATTTGGGCAAAATCATATATAGAGCAAACTTTGAAAATCTAGAGTTTTAATAATTTATATAGATCATCTCCTGGTGAACCTCTACCATGTTTGTTTAAATGATGCCCCTGGGGTCAAAATCAGCCCTGCCCCAGGGGTCACAAAGTAGGACATAAAGGTATATAGAGTGAACTTTTGTTTTGACTCATATCTTGAAAATTATACAGAGTTTTTACATCGAACTTGTAACATCTATCAACCACCATTAGGAAATGCAGGACAACAAGTTTCACCCAGATTGACCATGCAACACCACAGTTATATACCTTTGTTTTTTTTTTTATTGCTGTGCCATGGAAAAAGGGGGCTTGACATATATTTTCATTGTGGACCAATATCTCTTTGACTACAGGACAAAATGTCATGAAACTTCATCTTTATATTGTTTATTACAAGCCACAGACAACAGTTACTTGTTTTTGTTTCATGAATACTCATGTCATGAAAAAAGGGGGCTAGATGTTTAATTTCATCATGGACCAATGACCATCTGTTTGTCCGTCTTTCCGGACAGATATCTTCTAAAATCCTTGACAAAAACTAATAGAAATTCATGCAGGTGTTCCTAATGATGTCCACCAATATCTATTGTTTTTTTTGCCTTTTTGATATCAAATGCAGTCTCATAGGAAAAAGGGGCTTCATGTATATTTCTGTTAAAGATCAATATACATGTATCCTCAATTCAAAATCCTGGACAAAAATTTGTGAAAGTTTATACATGTGTTCCTTATGATAGTCCGCCAATATCATTATTTTAGCTTTTTTGATTAAATGTCATGTCATGGAAAAATGGGGCTTCACATATATTTTCATTATGGATTAATATCACTTTAACAACAGGACAAAATGTTATGAAACTTCATGTTTATTTTGTTTATCACAAGCCACAGACAATGGTTAGGCCTATTTGTTAGCTCACCAGAGCACGAAGAGCTGGGTGAGGTATTGTGATTCAATTGACCTGAAAATTGGTCAGAATGTTTGTCTTGATGAAATCTCGGATTAGTTTGAATATGGGTCACCTGGGGTCATAAACTAGGTCACTAGGTCAAATTAAAGAAATACCTTGTGGACACTTTAGAGGCCACATTTCTTGCTCAATTGACCTGAAAATTGGTCAGAACGTTTGTCTTGATCAAATCTCGGATGAGTTCAAATTTGGGTCACGTGGCATCATAAAGTAGGTCACTAGGTCAAACTAAAGAAAAACCTTGTGGACACTCTAGAGGCCACATTTCTTGCTCAATTGACCTTAAAATTGGTCGGAATGTTTTTTATGATGCAATCTCAAATGAGTTCGAATTTGGGACACCTGGAGTCATAAACTAGGTCACTAGAACAAAGAAATACCTTGTGGACACTCTAGAGGCCACATTTCTTACTTAGTTGACCTGAAAATAGGTAAGAATGTTTGTTATGATGAAATCTAGCATGAGTTTGGATTTGGGTCACCTGGGGTCATAAACTAGGTCACTAGGTCAAATTAAATACATTGTGGGCACTCTAGAGGCCACATTTTTTTACTCAATAGACCTTAGAATTGGTCAGAATATTTGTCTTGATGAAATCTCGGATGAGTTTGAATTTGGGTCACCTGAGGTCATAAACTAGGTCACTAGGTTAAATTAAAGAAATACCTTCTGGGCATTCTAGAGGCTACATTTCTTACTCAATTGACCTGAAAATTGGTCTGAATGTTTTTCTTGATCAAATCTTGAACGAGTTTGAATTTGGGTCACCTAGGATCATAAACTAGGTCACTAGGTAAAATTAAAGAAATACCTTGTGGACACTGTAGAGGCCATATTTCGCACTCAATTGACCTGAAAATTGGTCAGAGTGTTTGTCTTGATGAATTCACAGATGAGTTCGAATTTGGGCCACCTGGGGTCATAAAGTAGGTCACTAGGTCAAATTAAAGAAATACCTTGTGGGCACTCTAGAGGCAACATTTTGTTCTCAATTGACATGAAAATTGGTCAGAATATTTGTCTGGATGAAATCTTGGATGAGTTTGAATTTGGTCACCAGGGGTCATAAACTAGGTCACTAGGTAAAATTAAAGAAATACCTTGTGGGCACTCTAGAGACCACATTTTTTGCTCAATTGACTTGAAAATTGGTCAGAATGTTTGTCTTGATTAAGTCATGGATGAATTTGAAATTGGGTCACCTGGGGTCATTAACTAGGTCACTAGGTCAAATTAAGGAAATAACTTGTGGATACTCTAGAGGCCACATCTTTTACTCAATTGACCTGAAAGTGGGTCAGAATGTTTGTCTTGATGATATCCTAGATAATTTCAAATTTGGGTCACCTAGGTCAAACACTAGGTCTAATTAAAGAAATACCTTGTGGGCACTCGAGAGGCCATATTTTCTGCTCAATTGACTTGAAAAATGGTCAGAATGTTTGTCTTAATTAAATCTCGGATGAGTTACCTGGGGCCATAAACTAGGTCACTAGGTCAAATTAAAGAAATACCTTGTGGAAACTCTTGAAGAAATATGTTGAGAGCAATCTAGAGGCCACATTTCTTAGTCATTTGACCTGAAAATTGGTCAGAATGTTTGTCTTGATGAAATCACAGATGAGTTTGAAATTGGGTTGCCTGGGGTCGTAAACTAGGCCACTAGGTCAAATCAAAGAAATACCTTGTGGACACTCTAGAGGCCACATTGCTTACTCAATTGACTTGGAAATTGGTCAGAATGGTTGTCTTGATGAAATCCCGAATGAATTTGGGTCACCTAGGTCATAAACTAGGTCACTAGGTCAAATTAAAGAAATACCTTGTGGACTCTTTAGAGGCCACATTCTGCGCTCAACTGACTTGAAAATTGGTCAGAATCTTTGTCTTAATAAAATCTCAGATGGGTTCAAATTTGGGATACCTTGGGTAATAAACTAAGTAACTAGGTCAAATTAAAGAAATACCTCGTGGACACTCTAGAGGCCACATTTCATACTCAGTTGACCTGAAAATTGGTCAGAATGTTTGTCTTGATGAAATTTCGGAGGAGGAGTTTGAATTTGGGTCACCTAGGGTCATAAACTAGGTCTCACTAGATCAGCTTACAAAAATTCCTTGTGGGCACTCTAGAGGCTACAATTATTACTCGATTGACCGGGAAATTGATCAGCATGTTTGTCATGTTAAAATCTTGGATGAGTTCAAAATTGAGTCACATGGGGTCATAAACTAGGTCACTAAGTTAAATTTAAAGAAATATCTTGTGGACGCTCTAGTGGCCACAATTCTCGCTTAAATGGCCTGAAAAGTGGTCAGCGTGTTTGTCTTTGTGATATCTCGGTTGAGTTTAAAATTGGGTAACACAGGGTTAAAAACAAGGTCACTGGGTCACATTGAAGAAATACCTTGTGGGCACTCTAGAGGCCACAATTCTAACTAAACTGACCTGAAAATTGGTTTACCTGTTTTACTTGATGATATCTCTGACCAATCAGAAATTGGGTCTCATAGGGTCCTAAACTAGGTCACTAGGTCAAATTCAAGAAATGTATTGTGGGCGTTCTAGAGGCCACAATTTTTACTCATTTGACTTGAAAATTTGTCAGCATGTTTGACTTGATAATATCTTGAATGGGTTTGAAATTGGGTCACATAGGGTCATAATCTAGGTTACTAAGTCAGTTACAGAAATACCTTGTGGGCACTCTAGAGGCGGCATTTCTTGCCCAATTCACCTGAACCTTTGTTAACAAGTTTGTCTTGATATTTTGGATGAGTTTGAAATATGGTCACATGGGGTCATAAACTAGGTCACTTGGTCAAATCGAAAAAAATACATTTTGGACACTCCAGAGGCCACATTTTCAGCTCAATTGACTTGACCATTGGTCAGAACGTTTGTCTTAATAATATCTCAGATGAGTTTTAAATTGGGTCATTATGTCCCTGGGATGAAATTTCGCCTATTGACTCAGGTGAGCGATCCAGGGCCAAATTATTAATTCCACAGAAAAGCTCCATTGACATATGCTACACCAGTGCTTTCAACGCTTTGATTCTATGTGGTACATGTATTACGCGGTCCGTTGGTAAAAAAAACCCTTAATAGTGCGATTTCATGGCAGATTTTGTCAGAATGATGTTTGCATGATAAAAAATACCCAGTTAGTGTAGATCCTAGATCAGGATGTATAGTTTGTGCAGTTTGATCTTGTACTTTACCGTTAACAACAACAACAACAACAAAAACAAATGATAATAATAAATGAATAATTTAAAATTGAGCTGTGATCTGTGAAAAGGGGGCTTAATGCATCTCCGTAATGCATGATACCATGTAAGCAATCACATACTTATGGATAATAGCCACTTTTTTAACAACCAACTGAATTAGGGGGAAGAATGGTCCTTTGACACAAAGAAAATTGACCAATAACGAAAAGTTTTGGCCCAGGTCAGCCTGCACTGACTGCGCAAGCAGACCTGGGTCGATACTTCTCGCAGGTGCATTAAGCTCCCCATTTTAATAGAGCATGGCTCATATATTACAAGTGATTTCCATTATTTTAAATATGATTTGAATTCAAATGTATTTTGGGCCTTTAAAGTTCAGATATGTAAAAGTACTGAATGAGGTAGTTAAGGTTACTTGGTAGCAAAAGGAGGAAATCCCTGTTTGACTATGATTTGTCTACACGCTCAGTGGTCATCAATAAGTATCGTCCACCCCCACCCCCCCCCCCCCCCCCATTTAGTTTGACTTTGTACTTTACGCTTAACAAAAAAATCAAAGCGTTGAAAACACTGGTGTGACATTTTTCAAGGGAGCCATTGTGTGGAATTAATAATTTCAAGAAAAAAAATCGAAACATTATCCAATATTCGCTTGAAGGTCAGTTTTTTCGATCTGGAAATATTCATGCACAATGCAATGAAGAGTAGCATGCAATCATGTTGGACGAATAAGCCCAGGTACGAACAAGTTAAGGCGAACTGGTGTCGGAACGAACAAGCCCAAGCCAAGGAGTCAATGTTTGTGTGTATCATTGCGCCAATAGAAGGTTATGCGCGAGTAAATGTACTTTCAATAAAAAAGATATATTCGACCACCGATGGCCTAATCCAGTTTATTTTAATACACCATTTTCAACTTTATATCTGAGTATTACCGAAACTTTTTTTTTTGTCTGAGGAAATTTGAGTTTATTTTGGTTTACTTCCTTCGGTTTTGCACAAACTACGATACACGATTTTCAAAATAGCGTATTGAACTCACAGTGGCATTTGTCTTCGACAAATGCCACAAAAATAGAAAAATAAATAAATAAATTATTTATAATTGAGCCATGCTCCGTGAAAAAGGGGCTTAATGAATCTCCGTGATGCATGATACCATGTAAGCAATCACATACTTAGCGATCCATAATAGCCACTTTTTTTAACAACCAACTGAATTAGGGGGAAGAATTGTCCTTTGACACGTAGAAAATTGACCAATAGCAAAAAGTATCGGCCCAGGTCAGCCTGCGCGGACTGCGCAAGCAGACCTGGGTCGATACTTCTCGCAGGTGCGTTAAGCTCCCTTTACACAGAGCAGGGCTTATTTATTACCAATAATTTCCATTATTTTAGATAAATTCAAATGTATTTTATTACCCACATTGTTTACTTTCAGCAGCTTGTGGGTCTGTAAAGTTGAGAAGTGTAAACGTCCTGAATGAGGCGGTGAAGATTACTTGGTATCAAAAGGGTGAACTCTAGAAACTCCTTGTTTGACTTATGATTTGTCTACACGCTCAATGATCATCCATATGTATTAACCCCCCCCCCCCCCCCACCCATTTGGAAATGATGTTATTTTCTTGTGATCTATTTTTTTCTTCTTCAGAGTAACTAAAGAGCGTTTTCTCGGAATCATCTCGTTTTTAAGAGATGATTCTCGCAATCATCTCATTTCCTCCACTTACAAAAAAAACATTTTGTAAATGGCAAAAATCTGCTGGTTCCTGTCGTTTCATTACGCAAATTGTTCTACATGATGTATACTTATTTTACGAAATTCAAGTTTTGTAGAGTAGCTTTATTTTTTTTTTGCGCCAAATATATAAGCTCAAACTCTTTCGGTTGAAAATACAAATCTCTGAAAATCAGAGGGATTTTTACCTTGTAGACATAACTAAGCAAGCGGACGGTATAGATCTAAGATCAGACTGCACGTTTTGTGCAGTCTGATCTTAATCTATACTGTCCGCTAAAGCCTCTATTTTCGCTATGGCGTCGAGAGGGATAACATAAAGTTCTATGTTTGATTTATAAAAAAAAAAGTCACTATATTTTTTCTTGCCTAACAAGCGTCTGAGCTAAGCATTATGTGGCATTATGGGAGCAACACAGATCAAAGTACTGTTGGCCCAAACAGGCAACCCAAATTTCTCTGACAATCGATTATCGTGTCAAAAACAATTTGTTTCATTTTTATATTTACCTTTAGATCTAAAATTAAGTTCTTTTATTTTTATTAAAGTTTCATTGCACACAAACGTGTATACTCCGGTCAGATAACTTATTCATTGATATTGCCTGCGAGCATGTACTCGTATGCTTTCGCATATGGCCCGCAACATGCGAAATGAGACCTTCGGACATTTGCGTAAAGTGTCGTCCCGGATTAGCCTGCGCAGTCTGCGCAGGGTAATCCGAGACGGCACTTTACGAATACAAAAGATTTTTTTCATACAGTAGACTTTCGTGAAACATAAAATCGCACAAAAACGGTCCAAGTGTTACAAGTCGTTGGCAGAAAGATGAATTTTAAAACTAGGTAAATATGAAGAAAGGGTACAGCGGCTTGACAACTTTTTAACTCGTTTAAAGATTCATTTTCTTCTGCCAGCGACTAACATTAAAGTTCCGACGGGGCTTTAGACAATGAATACTGTAAAACAGTATTTAAAACATGCATAAACACCCAAAAAAGAATTGGTCGTAAAATTCAGAAAATTATTTTATACTTCTGAGAGGCCTTTGTTGCTAAAAGTAAATCGGCACGTATGGGTGAAATAGGAAAGTGAGGGAAATGTAGTGGGTAAAAATAGATTTAGATATTGTTAAATCAATAAACAAATACGCTTACTGTGTGTGTGTGTGTGTTTTTTTTTTTTTTAACATTAAAGTGACAGAAATAGTCTTCTTACAAGCCTGTTGTATTTATTAATATTGACAAACAGTACCAAATGATTTAACATGGATTTGTGCAGGACACCGTGAATCTGGAAACACTTGGTACTGATTAACTTCCGGTAGTTCATTTCCGGAACGGTGGGGAGCGGATTGTTTTTATTGTACAGTCATTGATTCATTACGTTTTTGACAGAGTTATCACGGAACATTTAGTTTTATGAACGGAGTCTCTGAATATTGTGATATGTATACTTTTCCATACTAAGAAAAGAAAAAATCCAAAATTCGTCTTAAATACATTAACTCTGCAAATGTAGATGTTATATCTTCAATCAAGCTGCCGGCAGTGTAGCTCCAAAATCAGACTGAACTTACGAGGGACACTTTTTAAGTTCGTAGAGTAAGCCTATAACTTTTTAACGCGATTATGAAGTTGCACGATTTTTTACACAGAACTTGCGTAATCATTCCTCTCTCGAACGGTGTCACGGTATGCGGCGCACGAGGTCCACGTGCGCGCTGCGCTGGGTATTTTCAACACGTGGTTTTATACACTATAGTAAAATGTAGCGTTCAATATGGATGGAAAAATCTCTGAACAGAGGGTATATTGTAAGATTCGAGCACAGCTCGGGTTTCCGCCAACAGAAATTCATGCTGATTTGCAAAAAGTTTATGGGAATGGTGCTTTAAAATATGCTACAGTTTGCAAGTGGGTACGTCGTTTTAATGATGGTCGGGAGTCAATTGAAAATGACCCTCGGGTGGTAGGCCGGTTTCCGTTTTGACGGAAAAGAACGTTGCTACTGTGAAAACGTTAATTGAGGAAGACGCACGTTATACCGTGCAAGAGATAGAAGAATTAAGTGGCATTCATTCGTCAAGTGTTTTGAAGATCTTACGTGAACGACTTGGGCTACGTAAGATCTGCGCGCGCTGGGTGCCCCATTTGCTCACTGACGAGCAGAAACAAAGTCGGGTTAGACTTGCATCGCAAGTTATAGAAAAATATGATAAATGTGACCCACGTCGTTTGGAAGAGATAGTTACAGGTGATGAAACCTGGATCTATCATTTTCAACCCGATTCTAAGGCTAAAAATAAGGTTTCGGTTTCATCTGAGGGCGACAGACCTGTCATTGCGCGCCGTTGCAAAACATCAAATCGCATGTTGTATGCGATATTCTTTGATTCGAAAGGTCCAGTCCTTCAAATTCCAGTCCCGAAAGGTAGTTCTGTCACTGGAAAGTTTTACAGAGAAAGTGTTCTTACTCAACTTGTTGATTTCTATCAGAAACGCAGACCGCGCACCGGTGTCCGCGGCATCAAATTACTCCATGATAACGCACCGGCCCATAAATCCGCTACGGTACAGGAATATCTGAAAGAATCTGGGCTTGATGTCTTAGATCATCCCCCATACAGCCCTGACCTGTCCCCCTGTGACTTTTGGTTGTTCCCAAGACTAAAGGAAATGCTGGCAGGGCACCGTTTTGAATCCCGTTGTGGTATAGGCAGTGCGGTCTACCAGTGTCTGCAACATATACCTAAAGAGGACTACCGGGCGGCGTTCCGGAAATGGGTAGATCGGTGTAAAATGTGTGTGGAGGCAGACGGGGCATATTTCGAAGGTCTTAGATAAATAAAATTTTGATATTTCAAGCGGTTTTAAAAAGACCGCCCTACTCTACGAACTTAAAAAGTGTCCCTCGTAAGTTCATTATTATCTTGATATAAGACGCCAGCCTATGTTTTTTTATACTTAACATGAAGGCGTAGGCGAAATATTCTCTTTAAAATAAATGAACTGGTCATGCTCTGTCAATACAAAAGACGCAGATACCGCAATTTCAAAGTTTATTTTTCCACAGCCGAGCCCCGCTAGCTCAGTCGGTAGCGTACAGGACTTAAGAACAGGAGGTCGCTCTTTTGTTCCCCGGCTCGGCCAATTTTTTTCCGAGGACTGATGATAGTCATAGCGACAGGATTCATTCCTCTCTTACCGCTGACCATTGTTTCGACGATGGTTATGTGGGAAAGCAGCCAGTGGCTTGGAAAGAATATTGTGCGGAGTGCTGGTAAAAGAAAATCCAGGAAAGCATGGATAGGTGTACTGGTCGCAGCGATATAAATGAAATAATGTTTCAGGCGTTTCGGCTTTAAATATCAATCAATCAATCATTCAATTATTTTTCCAAGAATATCTGGCAAGAAAGCGAATGGTGGAGATTCAAGAGCAGGCTGCTTTCTGTGCAGTCTGATCTTGATCTACATTATCCGCATTAGCCATGAAATCCGGTTTCAAAAATTAAGACAGAATGCGCTCTTTTCGCCTTCGTTTGAAAATGTTCGAATTGGAAGAACTGACTTGACATTGCAAAACAATTGGTCTTAAGGTATTTCTTACCAATGCTGTCTTTCTCTCTTACATATTGAAATGAGCAGCGTTCTGTCAAAAGGTGGTTTAACCCCCTTACCGCACAATGACGCCTTTTGTACTTCTGAGAAGACTTTGTTGCTAAAAGTGAACTGGCATGTATGGGTGAAATAGGAAAATGAAGGAAATGTAACGCCTTTTGACGCCCCTGGGAAAGAGGCCTTTTGAAAAACATTGTGGGAAAAGGAGAAAATGCTGGTAACCAGCATTTTCTTCTTTTCCCACAATGTTTTCTACCCTATCAAAGAAAAATTGCACCATTTTAGCCAAAGTGAATTTGTCGTCTGCAAATGCTTTCAATTTGGAGAAGGCTAAAATTTTGTCGTCTGGTAAAGGGTTAATGCATCCCAGTGATGCATCATACCAAGCAAGTCATCGTGCAAGTCATCGGATTAAACCATTTCCGACTTATCCTGGTTTTAATGTCTCTGAAATAGGGACCTTTTGAAAACACTGGGGGAAAATGAAAAAAAAAAATGCTTGTAACCGGCATTTTATCTATTTCCCACAATGTGCAATTACGGGTCCATAGAATCCATGTTGTTTAACCCTTTCCCAAACGACAACTTTTGGACTGGTCCAAATTGAAAGAGTTTGCAGACGACAATTTTAAATTTGATGAAAATGCAGAAAGGTCTCAAAAAGGGTAGAAAACGCTGTGGGAAAAGGAGAAATTGCTCGTTACGAGCAATTTCTCCTTTTCCCACAGTGTTTTCAAAAGACTTGTACTGCAGACACGTGAAAATCAGGGCTTGTTTGGGAAAGGGTTAACAACCGACTGAATCTTTGGGCAGAACGGTCCTTGGACATGCAAAAAATTTACCAAACGCAAAAAGGTATCGACCCAGGTCAGCCTGCGCAGACTGTACAGGCTGGCGTGTGTCGATACTTTTTGCAGATGCCCCAATAGCTGCTCAAAGTAAACGATGCGGGTGTTAAGATGCATTCGATTTTAAATCATTCCATTAATAGTATGAAAATTATTGAAAAGATGACAATCTGTTATTGTACGGTCGGTCCAAGTGTTATAGTCGCTGACAGAAATCAAAGCGTTTAAAGCACTGCTGTGGCATTTGTCATGGGAGCCATTGCGTGGAATTAATAATTTGAAAAATAAACGAACAATAATGTGGTCGAACAAGCCCGGTCGAACAAGCCCGGACGAACAAGCCAATGGACGAACAAGCAAAGTGACGAACTCGTTTTGGGACGAACATGGTAAGTTTGTGCGTATGATTGCGCCAATAGAAAGCCATAGCGAGTACAGACATTTCAATAAAAAAAGAAGTATTCCCATGATCGATGGCATAATCCAGTTTATTTTAATACGCAGTTGTTAATTATATATCTGAGTGCTAATGAGTCAATTATTTCTTTTACAAAAACTGAGTTTAATTGGGTTTACTTCCTTCGGTTTTGCACAAACTACGATACACGATTTTCGAAATACCGTATTGAACTCATAGTGGCATTGTCTCCGACCAATGCCACAAAAATGAATTTTAAAACGAGGTGAAAAGAAAACAAAAGTTAGAGCAACCTGGCAACTTTTAACCTACTTTTAAAATTCAGTTTACGGCCAACGACTAGCAGTTGGACCAGCCAAACAGACTGTTAAAATATGTCCAAAATATGCATTATAAATTTTCAACGAAACTGTAGGTTTTGCCCTTTGAAAAATGTCGATTTTAAGACGATCGGTACTGAAAGAGTTGACTTTTTTCCAAACGACAAATTTCATACTGTTCAAAATTCAAAGCATCTGCCAGACGACAAAGTTGAGACTGGTACCAATGAACTGAAGTCCTCTGATAGGGAAGAAAAAATTGCGGGAAAAGGAGAAAATGCTGGTAACCAGCATTTTCTCCTTTTCCTACAATGTTTTCAAAAGCCTTCTTCCTCGAGGTGGTTAAAACTCGGGATTGATTGGTAAAAGAGTAAATGCGTGCAGACAAGCAATATCACTACACAATAGATTCGGTGAATAACGATATATATCAAACCTCTCTGGATAAAATAAGAGCTTTATATCTGCAAAATACGAAATTCTGCGATCTGTCTTCATTGTAGAAGATTGTAATATCTGCTGTTTCCTAGGATAAATGTCGACAATGTATTGAACTGGTAATAAACAATACGCACTTTTCAGATGAGCTTCTGCCCTGCATTTTTGTAATGGATGGATGGACGGACGGAAAGACTGACGGATTGTCTTTTATTCTGCATGCTCTTACAGGCCCAACAGCTACCAAAAGTAAACAATAGGGTGGTAAAATGCATTTACATTTAAATCATACCATTTAAAAGTATGGCAGTTATTGTGAAACTGACAATCTGTTATTGTGTGGTTGGACCAAGTGTTAGTCGCTGGCAGTAAAATGAATTTTAAAATTGGGCAAAACGTAAACATAAGATAAAGTGACCTGGCAACTTTTAACCTAGTTTTGAAATTAATTTCTCTGCCAGCGACTAACGCTTGGACCGACTGTAAAGTAACAGATGGTCATCTTCACAATAATTTCTTTACTTTTTTATGATTAAATTTAAATGTTTTAAATTCAAATGCATTTTACCACCCCATCGTTTACTTTTGGCAGCTATTGGGCCTTTAAATACATTGGTAGAAATGTCCCTTTTTTCACTGACACGTCCACAGTCGTGGAGAATAGTTCACAAGTCAATGACTTCTCGATTTTTTCCGTATCATTTCACCGATGACATAATCAGAATTATTTCATGCTTTTCGGTAGTTTATCGAGAAATAATGGTGGATTATGGTTTGATATTTCTTGGTTAAGACCAGTGAAAATACCGATTTTGTATTTTCTAACTCTTCAATTGAAGGCGAAAACAGTAGTTCCCACGCACTATTTACCTAGGTAATCAGCCCAAGCCATTCAAATGGAGGGAAATATGACGTAATTTACGCATTTTTACCCTATATTTCTCGCGCTTTACGTAATATTGCAATGCGTTGTTATGTGAGGGGGGTACGCTACGGGGAATAACCGAAAACAACTGTACTGGATTTTAATGAAAGTCCCAACAAAAAAGGGTTTAGAAGCATGAAATATATAGAATCTCGTGAACATCATCGGTAGTGTTTTCACGAGTGGCACAGCCACTCGTGAAAATATTTCCGATGATGTTCACTCGATGAAAGAAATTTCGATCTTCCACCGAAAAAAAAAAAACGAATATCCTCTATATCTACAAAAACAGGAGTGTCTATAAAGCGTCAATAGGTTACATAATACGTTACATTAATGCAGGCTTACAATCGTAAGTGCTAGAGATAATGTTACTCCAATGTTGATCGCATCAAACTATTGAATCAAGCAACCGAAAGTTGATATTACATATTGGAATGCATTTTTCCTATTGAACTTTTATCATGTCAAATTTACGTGTTTAACCCTTTTTAAAAGCTGGTAAGCGCGACTCAAGGAGCATTTGCGGCCAATGTTGATCAAGATCAGACTGCACAGAACAGTCTGATCTTGGATCTACACTGTCCTGATAAGGCGATTACCCCCCCCCCCCCCGCAAAAAAAAACTAAAATTGCTACATTTGGGTGTGTGTGTTTTTTTTTTACTGTCGGCTAGAAGGCTTCATTAAACTTATTTGACATGATAAGGTTTAACTCGTAACCCTTCCAGGACTTTTGCGGACGATATAGATCAAGATCAGACGGCGTAGAACGTACAGTTTGATCTTGGATCTATGTTCCTGTTTGTCAGGATCAGGTTAAACCCTTTACCAAATAGTTCCAAGATTAAACGATTCTAACGAGTTAAGCGTATAAAAAAATCGTGTGGAAAGGAGAAAAGGCTGGTAACTAGCATTTTCTCCTTTTCTCACGGTATTTTCTACCCTTTAATAAATAAATGCTGTCATTAGAGACATATTTATTTGTCGTCTGCAAATGCTTTGAATTTGGACTAGTGAAAACGTGTCGTCTTGTTAAGAGTTAATTCTTAAGCTGCTAAGCGCGACTCACTGACCTTTTTGCGGACAGCGTAGATCAAGATCAGACTGCACCGAACGTGCAGTCTGATCTTGGATCTACACTGCCCGATAAGGAGTTATCTACCCTCCAAAAATACCTTTTTACTGTCGGAGTTTCTTTTTTTTTTATTTAGCAGGATAGGGTTAAAAGTCTAAACGTTTTTGAGACAGTTATTTAAACAGTTCGTATTTTATAAATTGCAGTTCCATTGTCGGATCAAAGATTGTCTCCGATATGTAAAATTTGCCTGCTTTGATCGCTCAGTCGACAATCGCTTCGATTGTTGTTATTTCTATCCTGAGAGCCATAGTCTTGTTGAGACTGCAATCATTATTCTCCGGTATTTGAAAAGGATTAGAAGTGAGAATGAAGCAGACAGACAGGCGGACGGACGGACGACGGGTGGGCGGGAAAGAAAGAAAGAAAGAAAGGAAGGAAGGAAGGAGACAGACAGACAGATAGATAGATAGATAGAGATGGAGAGAGAGATAGATGGGGAGAGACAGATAGATAGATAGATAGATAGATAGATAGATATGGAGAGAGAGAGATTGAGAGAGAGAGATAGATGGAGAAAGAGAGAATGAGAGAGAGAGAAAGAGAAGGGAGAGAGAATGAGAGAGAAATAGTAGACAGAGAGAGAGACACTACTTGGAAGGAGCAAGAGCGCTTACGAAATATACATAAAAAAAGTAAGAGTTAGCTTTTTTTGTACTAAATGACTGTTCTTTCGTCTATAATAACGTGGGAACGTAACCATTTTATTGAAAATCAATCAGACACTCAGTGTGTGGTGGGTAATCGTTACATCTCGGTATTACCTTCTCTAACCTTTATCCTGCTCAGTAAGTTTAATAAAACTTTCAAGCCGATAGTAAAAAAACACGTATCATGTTATTTCAAAATTATTTTTTGACAACAATATCTCACTTTTCGGACAGTGTAGATCCAAGATCAGATTGCACGTTCTGTGCAGTCTGATCTTGGATCTACACTGTCCGCAAGAGGTCAGTGACTCGCGCTTAGTAGCTTGAGAGGTAACTCCTCAGTTACCTCATTTACACGCTTTTCTCCTTCTTGCAGCACTTCGCCTCCCACCTCTGATCACAGGCGTTCGTTTTGTAACGAACTTCGCCATATATATAATGCAATATATAAGTCTTATATATTGCATTAAATAGATCGCGAAGTTCTTCACAAAACGAACGCCTGTGCTTCTGATGCATATGAGAAGAGCAGTCAGTGGGCTGGAAAGAAAGGTGTGTCAGAACTGGTGTGAGAAAGCTTGGAAACACATGCATAGGTGCACTGACCGCCGTGATATGACCGAAGCTATTAAAACGGCGTTAAACTCCAATTCAAAATTTAAAACATCATAAGAAATTGGAGAAACTGCTCGTAACAAACCCTTTCACCATTTTTGTTACAATGTTTTTTTTTCATGGACTAATATTCATTGAGAAGTTCATATTTAATCTTGAACAGTTTACGTGGATGCTTTTATCGGGAAGTGTAGAACCAAGATACTGCAGGTTCGTGAAGTTGGCAGCCTAGCAGCCTACCTAGCCTAGCAGCGTGGAGTTGGCAGCCCAGCAGGCTAGCAGCCTATATTTCTTTTTATTTCTTAATGATTGTTATATTGACCTGAACTTTTATATAGGACCGTTTACAACCATTGAAACTAAATTTCAAGAGATTTAGGCTGCTAGGCTGCTGGGCTGCCTACTTCACGCTTCTAGGCTGCCACCAGCGTAAGGCTGCCAACTTCACGGACCTAGATTCTGCACATATTAAAGTGTAGTCTGAATTCGACTCTACTACTTTCCACTACTCATTTTTATCCTATTCATGACAAGAAATCTGTAACTTTGCCTGATATCAAATTTGTTACCATCAAAGAGAGGAGAAAAGAAAAGTCAAATTTATTAATTTTCACGGGGGTGGGGGCGAGATTTAGGTTAAGTCCATAGCCCTTTCGTTGCAAATGGCAGTACATGGGGGCGGGGGCAGTTAAGGAATCCTGTTGAAATGACTATCATCAGTCTTCGAAAAAAAATGGTCAACCTGTGGATTCGAATCAGCGACCGCCTGGTTTCCAGCCTTGTACGTAACCAACTGACATACTGGGCTCCGCAGTATCTGCATTTGGAGCTTCCACTTGAGCCATGCTGAAATGTGAAAAGAGGGCTTAATGCATCTGTGAAAATTATCGACCCAGGTCAGCCTGCGCGGTCCGCGCAGGCTGACCTGGGCCGAAACTTTTCGCTATTGGTCAATCTTCATTATGTCCAAGGACCAGTCTACCTCGTGATTATGTCGGTTGTTAAAAATGTGCCTATTATGGATCCATAATTGTATGGCGGCTTGATAAGTATAATGCATCACGGAGATGAATGAAACTCCCTTTTACCCGAGCATTGCTCTTATGATTTAGCCGTCCATAAAACAGTGCCCAGTTTTAACGACCACAAGAAAAAAGTGACTGACAAAACAGTGTGGGACAGGGAGAAAATGGTGGTAAACCAGCATTATCTCTTTTTCCAATGTTTTCTGTCATTTGAAAAGCAAAGTTTTGAGGAACATGTAATTTGTGTCTGCAAATGTTTTCAATTTGGCCAAGTCTAAAATTTTGTCGTTTGTTAAAGAGTTGAAGAGCCGTGATGTGTAGAATTATGTCATATGAAAACATTGAGGGAAAAGGAGTAAAATGCTGGTACACAGCATTGTGTCCTCCCACAACATTTTTTTTCTTCGGCGTAGCTTAATGTGCTTGCTTTTGGCCCAGTTTTTGGTACTGATAACAAATGAATAACTAGAAAGTTGTGATTGGTCAAAAACGTACGCATGTTTATCTTAAGGGCCCCTGCACATCTGCTGGCAAATTTACGCCCTCCATCTTTTTTAAAGATGTTTCTTGTATCCTCTTTTTTTTCTAAAATAATAATTTGACTTTGTGAGCCATATTTCTTTTATCGTCTGCAAAGCTCTTTCGAAATGGGCAAACCCAAAATTCGGACGAGTGGTAAAGAGTTAGTACAGAAAGTTTAACCCTTTACCATACGAAAAAATCTTAGACCCGTCCAAATTGAAAGCATTTGCAGACGGTAAGTTCAGTGTGGCTCAAATGATGCGGCTTTCCTTTGATAGGGCAGAAAACATTGTGGGAAAAGGAGAAAATGCTGGTTACCAGCATTTTTTCCTTTTCCCACAATGTTTTTAAAGAACTTTTTCCTCAGGGTCGGTCAAACTCGGGCTTGTATGGTAAGGGGTTGAGTCAAACAGCCAAGGTGTAAGAGAAAGTTGAGAATTCGTACTAATTAATTCGATCGATTACCTGATTCCCCACTGTTTCATTTAATTCTAATTAACCATTTACCGCAGAACCGCGTCTTTTTACCGACGCTTACCGAAAAGTCTTTTGAAAACATCGTGGGAAAAGGAGAAAATGCTGGTAACAAGCATTTTCTCCTTTTCCCACATTGTTTTCTTCCCTTTAAAAAACAAATATCACTTTTCGGGTCAGGTTCCCTGTGTCATCTGCAAATTCTGTCAACTTGAAAACGTCCAAAAATTAGTCATCTGGAAAAGGGGTGATTCTAATAAGTACCTTCAATGCAGATAAGTAACGGTATCAGAAAGCTAGCTACCATGATGAAATTGAATTGACTCCTCGTGTGAAATCAAGAACACACGAAACTTAACTCTTTACTAAACGACAGAATTTTAGACTGGTTCAAATTGAAAGCATTAGCAGATGACAGTTTAAATGTTGGTCAAATAATGGAACTTGTCTTTGATAGGGTAGAAAACATTGTGGGAAAAGGAGAAAATGCTGGTTACCAGCATTTTCTCCTTTTCCCACAATGTTTTCAAACGGCTTTTTTTTCTCAGAGTCGTTAAAAGTCGGGATTGTGTGGTTAAAGGTTGAATCGTTATAATACAAAACTGATCCTGTTTCGATTTGTTAGGGCAAGCTGTATAGGCTGGCTTTTTGACCTACTTCTGTGGACTAGTCTCAAATGAATAAATACTGATTTGTGATTGGTAAAGTTAAGTGGCCCTGTTTATCCTGCGGGCCCCTGTGGGCTTCTCTGAGTTTATTTGCGGTCCTAATTGCGGGCCTATTGATGATATCAATATATAAGGGAGCTACCGTTAATCGATACCCCGCAGCGCTTATTCACACTTCAGCAAATGTATATTATAGGACAAATTCCTTTTCTTGTAATGTAATATTTTTCGTTTATGTTACCCCATAAAATATTTCTGTACAGTGTTAATTTATTTTCAGCAACCCGTTTTTCAACGATGATTTCGGTGAGTTGTTGAAAAATGTATCGAATTGAAAAGTTTACTTTCCAACAATTTCTAAACATTAAAAAAAAAAAGAGGCGATTGCTGACATGGTAACTTTTAGTTACATATGAGCCATGCTCTATGAAAAGGGGGCTTAATGCATCTGCGAAAAGTATCGACCCAGGTCAGCCTGCGCTGTCCGCGCAGGCTGACCTGGGCCGAAACTTTTCGCTATTGGTCAATTTTCTGTATGTCAAAGGACCATTTTGCCCTATGATTAAGTAGGTTGTTAAAAAAAGTGGCTATTATGATTCCATAACTATGTGATGGTACAATGCATCACGGAGATGCATTAAGCCCCCTTTTGCCGGAGCATGGCTCAATTATATTTCTCTTGATATTGATTGATTGAGAGTTTCAACATTCATTTTTAAAAGTACATTTTTTTTTCAAAAAGATCATTCTTGGTTGTAACGTATTTGTGTGATGTAAAGACTCATAAACCTTTCTGAAATGTATAATTACCGCACTGAAACTGTGCCAGTGGTATCAGTTCTGTGGAACAGTTCAATAAAGATACAAAGTAACCTATTCAGGGCCAGGGAGAAAACATGGGCTTTTGAGGATGGTATAGATCAAGGTAAAGGACTGATGAATCTTTGCAGTCTGATCTTGGATCTACGAGGGCTGTTCGGAAAGTAATGATACAACGTTGATTTCTTACTCTATCATGTTCAGAATGAAAAATAACCTCCTTCTGACAAAAACATGATCTTAACCGTCAATGGCTCAATCAAAACAAGAAATATGGCTGCAAGCCTTTAGTGACGTCATAGTAAATGTAGATGTCGTTTTGCGGTAAAAATGTTAGGTTTTTTTTTTTATATTTAGTCGGTGATTTGTTGTGCTGCGCCGGTATCAGTATACCGTGCGTGATTACTGTGGCAACCGCCATAGAAACGGAAATAAAGTAAGGATGTCAAAATTATTAAAAATAGATTTTTAATGCTATACAGTATAAAACAGCAAGTTTTAACATAGATTACATATTTGTTTGAAGGTTTGCTTGCAGAGACTCATTCCTTTCCGAACAGCCTTCGTACACTACATTAAGCTGATTTTTGACCTACTTCTTCGTATCAGTCTCAATTAAATAAATAGTGATTTGTAACTGGAAAAGAAAAGTGGACCTGTTTATTCTGCGGGCCCCTGTGGGGTTATGTGAGTTTATTTGCGGGCCTAATCGCGGGCCTTTTTTTAAAATGACATCTATACACAATGGTTGCTTACGTTAACCCTTTACCAGACATTCCCGACTTTCAACGACCCATGAGAAAGAAGCCCTTTGAAAACATTGTAGGAAAAAGAGAAAATGCTGGTAACCAGCAATTTCTCCATTTCCCACAATGTTTTCTACCTCTCCCAGAATATATTTCAATTTTTCAGTCACAATTATTTTGTCATCGGCAGATGCTTTCAAGTTGATTTCAGCGGGAAAAAATACCGTAGCGGGCAGTATAGATTCAAAATCAGACTGCACGTTCTGTGTAGTCTGATCTAGATCTACACTGTCCGCAAAAGCGCCCCAAGTCGCGCTTAGCAGCCTTAGGGTTTAAGGTACTTCTTACGTTGTCTGTCTGTTTTTGTGGCATTTGTCGAAGACAATGCCACTATGAGTTCAATACGGCATTTTGAAAATCATGTGTCGTTTTTTGTGCAAAACCGAAGGAAGTAAACCCAATTAAACACAATTTTTCTAAGACAAATAAGTGTTCCAATTGCACTCAGATATGAAAATGAAACTGGCGTATTAAAATGAATTGGATTAGGCTATCGATCATGGAAATACTTCTTTTTTTTATCGAAAATAGCTTGATCCGCTATGGTCTTCTGTTGGCGTAATGATACACACAATCTTTGTTTCCTTATCGCCCGATTCCGTGCTTGATCGTCCCAAATTAGTTCGTTCCTGGGCTTATTTGTCCCTGGGCTAGTTCGCCAGGACTTGTCCGTCCCACAAGATTGCACGCTACTCTATTGGATTGTGCATGACTATATAGTAGGTTGACTTTCAAGCGAATATTTTGAAACTGTTTCTATGGTTTATTTTTCAAATTATTAATTCCACACAATTGATCCCTTAACAAATGCCACACCAGAGTTTTCAATGCTTTGATTCTTTTCAAAGGATCATTCTTGGTTGTAATGTACTCGTACTTGTGTGGTATAAAGATTCATAAACCTTTCTCAAATGTATAATTATCGCACTGAAACTATGCTAGTTGTATCAATTCTGTAGAACATGTCAATAAAGATGCAGAGTAATTCTTTCCGTGCCATTGGGGGAAAATATTGGCCTTTTTGCGGACGGCATAGATCCAAGATCAGACTGCACAGAACGTGCAGTCTGATCTTGGATCTATGCCTTCCGCTCTTTTTTTTTTTTTTTTTTTCTTTTTGAAAGCCAATAGGATAAAAGTCGTTCTGGGTTTCGGTGGAATGTATTTCTACCGTTGAAAAAGGTCGGGTTTATATATGAGCCATGCTGTGTGAAAAGGGGGGCTTAATGCATCTGGGAACAGTATCGACCAGGTCAGCCTGCGCAGTCCGCGCAGGCTGACCTGAACCCAAACTTTTCGCTACTGGTTAATTTTCTGTATGTTAAAGGACCAGTCTACCTTATTATATGGTCGGGTCGATTTTATGGATCCATAATTATATGATGTCTTGCTTAGTATGATGCATCACAGGGATGCAATAAGCCCCCTTTTACAAGAGCATGGCTCATATATATATGAGCCATGCTCTTGCAAAAGGGGTGCTTAGTGCATCTCCGCGATCCGTGATAACTAGCAAGTCATCATATAATTATGGATCCATTTATTATCCATTTTCTCTAACAAGTGACTGTCTCCTTAGGTAAACTGGTCCTTTGACATGCAGAAAACTGACCAAGAGCAAAAAGTTTCGGTCCAGGTCAGCCTGCGCGGATTGCGCAGGCTGACCTGGGTCGATACTTTTTGTGGGTACATTAAGTCCCCCTTTCACAGAGTAACTATTTTCGGTGCCATTCGGGAAAACACGGGCTTTTGAGGATGGTGTAGATCAAGGTGAAGGATTGATGAGTCTGTTCAACAGCTTTAGATACAACATCGCAGCTGACGCTATCACATTTTGGTCAAAAGTTAGAATCAAATAGGTTGCGGTGAGGGCTAAGATCAGGCTACACGTTCGGTGAAGTCTGGTCTTTGTCAAATAAACCCTTTGAACCTGTGCAAAAGCTACTTTCGAAGCTTAGGGAATAATATGGACAATTTAAGTCAATCGAAAAAAAAGTTGATTGCAGTCTTAACCCATAAAGTGTTAAAACCGACTTAAGTTGTTTTTTGCGGAGAGTGTAGGTCAAGATCAGACTGCACAGAACGTGCAGTCTGATCTTGGATCTACACTGTCCTCTTCTTTGTTACATATTCTGGCCCAAACAATCTTGAAATAACAACTTTTAGAATTTGTCCTTAAACATATAATAAACATAAACAACCTTAACATAAAATAATATCATAATATAGTAATGTTACGTTATGATAGAAAACAGTGTGGGAAAAGGAGAAAATGCTGGTTACCCGCATTTTCTCCTTTTCCTACAGTGTTTTTAAAAGCCTTCTTCTTCAGTATCGTTAAAACCCGCGATTGCACGGTAAAGGGTTAAGTGTCCCCAGCTAGGTCCTTTCGCCGTATTAGTCTGGCTTTCACCGTTTGCTCAAGATCACAACTATGGTCGAAACACTACCTTGTGTGTTGAACAGTGTAATGGGTATTCCGAGAATCGAAAGGGTTTGACGAGCTGTGAGAAAATCACCGATAATTAAAAAAAAAAAGTAATATCTCTTTGCCCTTTCAATGCCAATGCCACATTGAAGATTTTTAGCGGACGGCATAGATCAAGATCAGACTGCACAGAACGTGCAGTCTGATCCTTGATGTACACCGTCCGCTACAGTATATGATACTAAACCAAGCACCTTCAGTTGAAGAGGAAAAAATACTTTTTAAGACCTCGAAAATAGTTTAACCCTTATCCTGCTAAATAAAAGAAGTGAAATTTTCAAGCCGTTAGTAAAAACCCAAATTTTCCTATTTCAAAGGTATTTTTGGAGCAGAGATATCCCCATATCGGACAGTGTAGATCCAAGATCACGCTGCACGTTCTGTGCAGTCTGATCTTGATCTACACTGTCCGCAAAAGGTCAGTGAGTCGCACTTTGCAGTCTAAGGGCTAATATATTTAGCTGGTAGCGAAGGGTTTGTAAGCTGCAGTTAGACCTGGTAACTGACTTGGGTTAAACTCACTGTTACGATACATGTAGGTACATTGCTATTGATCAGAGAACGCGAGTACCACTAATTAATCTTATACCTAGCTTTATCGTGCTTGAACGACCCTGAGAAAGAAGGGGTTTTGAAACAGTGTAGAAATAAGGAAATAAGAAATAATGGGGAAAAATACCGGTCACCGACATTTTTTCCCTTTCCAGATAGTGTTTTCTGCCCTTTCTAAGGCGGGTACAATGAGCGATATTTTATCAGCCATTTTTCAGATGCTTTCAATATTTATGAACTTAGATCTGTATCATCTGGTAAAAAGTTAACAGCTCTATCTAAATAGGCTGTTTATACGAAACTTGAATAAGGATCGAAGTTTGAAGCATTTGCAAGCAGGATAATAACAGTACACGATCTACCTTTTATGTCAGATTGGAAAAAACGTTTGTTGAAGTTCAAACTCTTTCACAGCCAAATTTATAGCCGATCTCTTTTGCCAGTAGAAAGGACAACTCGCATAAAATCAGACAGGGTTTCACTCACAAACTTCTTGACGGTATGGATCCAAGATCAGACTGCACGTTCTGTGCATTCTGATCTTGATCTATGCCGTCCGCAAAAGCCCCTGTTTTCGCCTCTCATGCTGTTAAGGTTTCATGTTCTCTGTTGAAGATATGAACGTTTCATAATGCTGTGGTAGATCTGCTACTAAATTCGCTAATTAAAAAGAACGGCGTCGTTAATTGAAATCTAAAACAAGGAAGAAAATTAAAATTGACAGCTATTGTCAGACACTTTGGTTATGACTAGAAATATTCATTGTCAGAAATCTCTCTCTCTCTCTGTCTGTCTGTCTCTCTGTCTGTCTCTCTGTCTTTCTCCGCTACATAGAAAATAGTTAGAGAATGTTTTTTTATTGATTGGTCGAGTTGGAGTTTAACGCCATTTTAACATCTTAGGTCATATCACGGCGGTCAGCGCACCTACGCGTGTGTTTCCTGGCTTTCTCACACCAGTACTGACACAGCTTTCTTTCCAAGTCACTGACTACTTTTTCCACATGAATCAGAGGTGACAGGTGAAAAATCGCCAGAAAGAAAGTTCGCATCAACCGGGTATCGAACTCACAACCATCAGGTCACGAGTCAGATGCGCTAACCACTGAGCTACCCGGGCGAGCAATTATAGAAGGCATACGTAGTGTCAATGACAAAGCAACAAATGAAATTCCTCAAACTAGCTTGGCGAGGAAACGAATCTCGTATTTCCTTGATATGGAAAGGATAGCACATGAGCTCCGGCAGAAAGAAATGCATAATGAATTATCTTGTTATCGAAATTTCAAAGTCAGAGCAGGGCAAACTTTTAAATTTTGCATGAAGCTTGAGTTAAGTTTATGGCTTTTTGATTTGTTTTAGTACCTCAGTCTTTTTTCATGTTTAAGATAATGATGGACAGGATAAAACTAGTTGACCAGTAACAAGAAGAGCTGAACATGAATACACTAAGATCTACCAAAACATATTACAAATCACACTAAGAACAAACACTTTATGTAATACTAACATCGTTTTTCAGTTGTATGAAAACATTAAGAGAAAATAAGCAATTGTTTCGCAAGCATTGCTCTTTTTCTTACCATGTTTTCAGGTTTTCAAAAGCTTAAATCTGCAGGGGCATTAAAACCCGTATTCTCTTCTATTTGCAGTCCTAACAGGAAATGAAAATGTGCCACATTGATACATAGGCATAGTGAAACGCCAAAGGATGTCAAAAAGCCAAGTAAAATGTGACGGCTTCCAGTCGATGGATGAGATGAGGCTACATGGTAATCATGTTTTAAGCCAACAAAGATTCTCTGATGAACGTATAGAAGCAAGCTATGAAAGTGAATCTGCGCCTGTGGATATTTCAGTTGAACAAAGCGCTGATAAAGTTAAAGCAAACGGCGACAATGAAGAGAGAAGTGAGGTGAATTCATCACCTGGTAATGGGAAGACTTACGGCTATGCGCTTGGTGTAAATAATGTTCTATCTGTCATGCCTGACAACGTATCATCAGCCAGTAAAATTGTGATTGAAGCAGCAACTCCGTCTGAATCTGATAATGGTGGAAGTGAATGCGACAATGAATTAATTCACACACATGCGATTGTCAAAAGGGATGCGAGACTCTTGAAACAGTCATCTCTCCCTGAAACATATCATTCAAACGGTGCAACATGTGAAACAAATATGCATAAAGAAAATTCATTCAATGAAGGTCAGTTCAAGGTGAGTCACTCGTGGACTTCCTATCAGTCATCCGGTATTAGCTTGACACCATTTTTATCGCCTTACGGAAGTAGTACCACGTTAACTGGAAGTATGTACACTGCTTCAGAAGGCTGGAAAAGTCTGTCTGGAATGGTATCGATACCGGAAAATACAGATGTGTTTGTGACTCCGTCAGTTTCAGGAGATGCATTTGTAGCAGATTTAACGAGACAAGATGACATAAACTGGAGTTTTTCTTCTTGTCATTCTCATCTGGATTCAGGACTTGAGAACGGAGAACATGAACGTGAAAACGCAATTAACGAAGAAAAACTACGCGATTTGAAGTCTTGTGTTCACACGAATCCTAAAGATATTTCGGCAAAAGAGTCTGCTAAGGATAGCATGAAGAAAATATTTAGGGGTATACAAAAAAGAAACAGTTCAAAGGACAAAAAGACCGGTTGGAAAAATGGCAAAGACAAATCGGTCGAGATCATTGTGCAGACAGATTATCACGACGGGATGATATCAAATCACTCAACAGTGGTTCCAAAGGCCATCAGAAGGACGAAATCGAATGAATCCGCATCCTCGTTATCGAAAACCTACCTAGGAGGAGCAAGGGCTATCCTTGTGGAAAAGGTTAGTTTTTACACTTTTAGCCACTTCTCCTGACCCATTGTCAGTCAATCTAGATTTTTACGACCCTAGAAAGAAATATTCTAAAACAATGAGGAAACAGGATTTTCTTCTTTGTGATCTACCTCTTGAAAGATAGATTTGAACCACATTTGATTTGTGGTCTTCGTCAGATGCTTTCAATATGGACAAGTCTAAGGTTTTGTTGTGTGGGCGGATTTTTTAAAAAGATACATGTACAGTTTTATTGATCAATTGATTTTGATTTGTAAAAAGAAAGCTATCGTTGTGAATTCAATATATGAGCCATGCTCGGTGACAAGGGGGGCTAATGCATTAGCAAAACGTATCGACCCATGTCAGCCTGAGTAGTCCGCGTAGGCTCATCTGGGTCGATACTTTTTGCTATCTTATAATTTTCTGCTTGTCAAAGGACCAGTCTACCTGACGATTCAGTCGGTTGTAAGACAAAATGGATTTCAGAGGGTCAATGATCATGTGATGTCTAGCTCGGTATAATGCATCTAAAAGATGCATTTAGCCCCCGTTTGCCAGAGCATGGCTCATATTCTGCTGCAGTAATCATTAATCATATTATGAATTCTTATCGCGCTTGAGTTTTTCTGGATCATGATGGTGCGATCATTATATGGTTCTGCGTTTAGCCTGGATATTTCATGAATCATTTATCAGTTATTAAGGAGCGAGGTGTGTATTTTATGTATCTCGCAGCAGTCATTCTAGACCTTGCCTGCATCCAATATATCGTGTTGTTATTATGTTAGATCTCGTTGTTCAATCAATGGGTCCTGATGTAACTGCACTCCAGATGGTTATGTCATGAAAAGTATTCATGGTGTTTACATCACTATATATATCAAAAATACATCAGGGCATAGTGATTCGATACAAGCGTCCCGTAAAAGGGCTCCACGATATCTTGACTACACAGCAAAGTTTAAAAAGAAAGCGACAGCAGGATTGACGGCACATTATGGTCCAGACATCCACTTCGAAATAGTAATTACACAGCACCAGGCGTTACCACTGTACAGTAAACGCACTGCACAATCAAGAATAACTACAGTGCGATATATGGTGGATGCACGTCAGGATACAAAATAGTATGAGCCGTGCTCTTTGAAAAGGGGGTTTAATGTATTTGCTAAAATTATTGATTCAGGTTAGCCTGCGCAGTCCGCGCAGGCTGACCTGGGCCGAAAATTTTTGCTTTTGGTCAATTTTCTGCATGTCAAAGGACCAGTGCATTCTATGATTCAGTAGGTTGTTATACAAAACGAATTTTATTAATGTATGATATCGTGACTACTTGCTTAGCATCATGCATCACGTAGGAGCATTAGGCTCCTTTTTGTTGGAGCATGGCTCATATGTTGAATGTACATCACGAAATCATGTTATGACTGTGACATAAGGACACAGAAACTGCACGTAACGACTTATCACATGCAAATAATATATGAGCCATGCTCTGGCGAAAAGATGGTTATTGCATTTTCGTGATACATTATTCCGAGCAAGTCATCACATACATTTTATGGATTCACTTTGCCTAAAAAAGAGGCTGAATCTGAATTTAGAATGGTCCTTTGGCATGCTGAAAAACTGAACAACAGCAAAAAGTTTCGACCTAGGTCAGCCTGCGCGGACTGCGCAGACTGACCTAGGTCGAAACTTTTTGCAGATGCAAAACTTCTTTTGGTTAGTTTGTCCTTGGATTGACCTCAGACTTATCTGAAAAAAAAAATGAACTGCCGTTGACACAACACTATTCATAGGAAGAAAGAACGGACTGAACGCAGGATAACAATCGTCTGGAACGCTCTTTTATCAATAATCGTTAACATCTTACAAACAAAGGATAACTGTCAATGTATCGCTGTTCTGTCTGTCTATTCCGTCTGTTTTACTGTTAGAGTTTCTTTACGTTATCTTGTGGATCGCTTTGATGCCCTTGGTGTCAAACTGTTCATCATTTTAGAACGAAATCAGCCTGTATGCCTGTCCAATCTTATCAGTCTTGGA
Source organism: Tridacna gigas (assembly GCA_945859785.2). Lineage (NCBI taxonomy): Eukaryota > Metazoa > Mollusca > Bivalvia > Cardiida > Cardiidae > Tridacna > Tridacna gigas. The sequence goes on along the minus strand of OX244039.2, from coordinate 45,097,660 downwards.
GCGTCGAACTGACCCAACTGATAATGAGAGCCATTCTTCAGTTATCTCCCCTGATTCCTCTCCAGTACTACATTGGTCCTGATAAGGAGACAACTTGGATTTTATCCTTGATTTTCTTGCACTACACAAATTTGTTCTTGAGATAATATCTCGGCTAAATCGGGTTAGACTGTTTTACAAATCGATATATAAGCATTTTTCTGATGATTGAAAACATGATTTGCTTTGAAATTATATGGGGACCTTACATATAATCGTAAATCAAATCATTTTTTATCGCAACATCCTCAAGGGAATCAAGGATAGAAGCAAAGGAACACAGGTAAAAGGACCAATATGCTATTTGGTTACCCTTAGTATTTATCTGGCAAGGGAGATAATTTGATTTACAGGAATGGCCCTCATTCCATTCTGGGAAAAAAGAGCCTAATAACAGCAAGGTCAAGGCTGCTAATGTCCAGAATGTCTCGATAAAGCGGACAGTGTAGATTAAAGATCAGACTGCACGTTTTGTGCGGTCTGATCTTGATCTATGCTGGCCGTAAAGCCAACCACAGTAGAGAAAGGCACCTTTAGAAAGGGTTAATAGATTTTATTGAGAAATATTTTGTATAAATGCCATAGAGGACAGACACTTCACCAGAGCACAATTCCTTACACTTGTCCATATTCAAAGCATTTGAATGCAACAAATTAAATGTGGCTAAAATGATGGTATGTTTCAAAGAAAGATTTGAAATCATTGTGGGGAAAGGAGAAAATGCTAGTTTCTAGCATTTTCTCCTTTTTTCCACTATGCTTGCTTCCTGCAACGGATCGTTAAAATGCTGAATGGCGTAGTAATGGGTAAAAGTTTACCAAATGAACATCATTGCCTGTCTACATCGGTTGCACTAATGCAGCCTCTGTCGAATCTTTTTCTTCTTTTATTTTACTCTCACAAAAATAAATTTCCCTGAGATCATTAATTTTGTATGTAATGGAGATTATGTTACACTACCAATTACTCTAAAAGCTGACAGTGTAGACCATGATCAAACTGCACGTATACATGCACCGTCTGGACCTGGTTTTCTCTTGTCGCAAAATGCAAAACATGATCGCGTATGATAAAAGGTCCATTTGAATGATAAAAGCCAGATGCGAACTTACTGCGTCAATTGCACATTGCCGTCAATTGTATTCGAAAAGCTTTAGTCTCGCCGTCACTGCCTAAATGTGGGATTAACCCTTAAGCTGCTAAGCGCGACTCACTGACCTTTTGCGGACAGTGTAGATCAAGATCAGACTGCACAGAACGTGCAGTCTGATCTTTGATCTATACTGTCCGATAAGGAGATGTTGCTCTCCAAAAAATATGTTTGAAATAACATTTCTCGGGTTTTTACTATCGTCTTGAAAGTTATTTAACTTAGTCAGCAGGATAAGAGCTTAAAGGGGCCTACTTAGTTTTTTATGCTGTAAATCGAAATATTTCTTGTAAAATATCGAAAAATACAACTTGAAATAGTATTTTTTTTTTCTTGGTAATCGTATAAAGTGCAGGGTAACAGTCAATAAAAAGAAGCAGTTTTGGCGTTAAAATAAGAGGATGGTTGTTTTGCAGTTAGTAACTCCATCTTTTTTTGTTACATCAGATATGACGTCATCATAATGATTTGAATATGATCCTCGTAACTGTAGCGTTATTGATCATGTGACATTCCCAGAAGTCTTTGCAAACCTCTTGGATGAATAAAAATACCCCAGGAGGATTACGTAACCCTCAGAGGAAATGCCGTTTGAGAACATGGTTTTCTTAGTTTTATGTTTCTTCTTTACTGAGGATTTGCCAGCTATAGATCCACTTAATTTTGTGCTAAATCATTTTTAAGGTTTAGGAAGATTGTAAAAATTTGAAAAGTTCCCTTTAAAGGTAGGTTTCCTAGAGTCAAAACCAATGACTGTTGCAAAGCGATATGCCCTCTGATGGTGTACCTTTACGTATATATCATCGGGTAATATATCTTAGATTGTAAAATGGCAGATTTCGTTTCGGAAAGTGCCTGTGTTAACCCTTAAGTTCACAATCCCGTGTTTTGACGTCCCTGACGAAGACTGCTCTTCGAAAACATTGTGGGGAAAAGCACAATGTTTTCTATCCTTTCAAAGACAAATCTCATCATTTGAATCACAATGAATTCGTCATCTGCAGATACTTTAAATTTGAAGAAGCCCCAAATTTTGTCGTGTGGCACAGAGTAAAACATATCCTGCAAAACAGATCTTTAAACAGCTATATTGACAGAATATACTTTTGAGCCATGCCCTGTGAAAAGGGGGTTTATTTCGTCTGCAAAAAGTATCGACTTAGGTCAGCCTGCGCGGAATGCGCAGGCTGACCTGGGTCGGCACTTTTTGTCTTTTGTAAATTTTCTGCATGGCCAAGGATTCAGCCGGTAGTCAAGACAAAATTGATTTTATAAGTCTATAATGACTTGTTTGGTATCATGCATCACGCAGATGCACTAAACCTCCTTTTGCCAGAACATGGCTCATATATAAATGAAATATGATACTAGTCTGCATTTCTGTGTAGTCGGATCAGGTCGAGGTACGTGTATATAGAGATGCGTTTCGGATGAGCTTCCATCAAAGTTATAAAAAAAAACTTCTCGTATAATTTAACTTTTACTTGACAGAGCTAGATGTTGTTGCCAGCTTGGATGGATTTATTTATTTGTATGGTGTTAAACGCCGTTTTAAACATTATTTGAGTTATATCGCGGCGGCCAGTGCACCCGTCCATGTTTTCCTGGCGTTTCTTTTACTAGTTTTACGAACAATATCCTTCCTGAGCCACTGACTTCTTTCCTACTTAACCACCATCAGCACAATGATCAGCGATGAGATAGGAATGAATCCTGTCGCAATGACTATGATCAATTCTCGGTAATAGGTTCACCGAGCCAGGGATTCGACCCAGTGACCCCCTGTGTTCAAGTCCTGTACGCGACAGACTACGTTATCGCGGCTCAACGCCTGCTGGATAAAAAAAAACATTATGAGACATGAAGGGTTAAGTTTCACTTCCAGCTCCAGGTATTCCTCTTTTTGCCGGTTTTAATCCTTAGGCTGCTAAACGCGACTCAGAGACCTTTTGCGGGCAGTGTAGATTAAGATCAGACTGCACAGAACGTGCAGTCTGATCTTGGATCTACACTGTCCGATCAGGATATTTTTCCCACCCAAAAAATACCTTTGAAATAGAAACACTTGGGTCTTTACCATCGGATTGAAAGTTTCATTTCACTTATTTAGCAGGATAAGGGTTAAAAGTAGATTTCCACTGCTTTTGAAGATAACTATTGTCATAGACAAACGTCACATAGCGGACGGTGTGGATCCAGGATCAGACTGCACGTTCTGTGCAGTCTGACCTTTTTCTACGCCGTACGCACAAGCTACTTAAGTTGTCACTGGTAATGAAAGAGTTGACGATGGCTAGATCTTTATTTATTTAGAACAAGAGAAATGGAACAAAATAAGTGTTGTGTAAGTAATTGGTCTATCATTCAAAGTTAATTATTTGTCAGCCTGATACATTTATGTGGGTCAAGTTAGCTCTAGAGAGTGAATATCCTTCCTCTTGTCCCAATAACATACCGTCAATTGTATTTTTAGACTAGCGAACGCTAGACGTTTGCCATCGAGAGTGACCCAGATTTAAAAGTAAACAAAAAATTCCCGCAGACGCCAAATACTGCCCTACAGAAAATAGTTCTTTCTGTTAGAAATCGTAATTCTGTTAAACATGACAATGTTGACTTTAAGTCAGGCTCATCTTTACTTATCCCAACGCAACTTTTTTTCAACCCCGTGTTTTTGGCGGGTGTTGTAGGTCTTGTCCAGCAACGAGTTTGTCTGACCGATTAGACTGGAGAAGGTTTCAGAGGCCACGCGCCAAGTTTAAGGTCACATCAGGGGATCTCGATAGGTTCCCCCGGGCGTATAATGCCTAGCTCTAATTGTTTGTTTGGTTTGTATTGGAGTTTAACGCCATTTTAACAGCTTAGGTCATATCATGGCGGTCAGCGACGCACCTATGTGCTTCCTGGCTTTCTCACACCAGTACTGACACAACTTTCTTCCCAAAGCCACTGACTACTTTTCTTACATGCATCAGAGGTGAGAGGCGAAAAATCACCGGAAAGAAAGTTTGCCTCAACCGGGTGCCTAGCTCTAAGGAGCTCATGCCTACTGAGTGTTATGCGCCTATAAGAATACGCCATATTACTTAAACTCTTTTGCTGCCAACTAATGTGCATCATATTGCATTGTACCAGGCAAGACACATCTGTCCTAAAAACCGGCTGAACAACGAGGTAGAATGAGGTAGAATAGTCCTTAGACTTTCAGAAAATTCACCAGATGCGAAAAGTTTCGACCCATGTCATCCTGCAAGGACTGACCTAGAATGATAATTTTTGCAGATGGATCCAACCACATGTTCACACAGCAAGATTCAGATAAACTGGAAACTGGAAAAGATAAATAAGACACTCGGAAACGGGGACGTGTTGCGGGTCATTATTTATCAGGGACACTTATCGAATAGGAGAACGAAGCGAAACTAACTAAATATTGCGTAAATAATTGGTCTGTGTGTCAAAGCTAATTATTTGACGATCCTTGTCTTCTTATCTAGGTTGAGATAATGTCGACTTTACAGATACAGTGTCAAAAAAGTAAGAAAATAGGGTCGCCTTACCGTAGGAAAATAGCCAATCGATGCACTTTTGAGGTTTGGTTTTCTTGGCTGGAATATCACAGGAGGAACCGAATATGTAGACCAGGATCGAATATCACAATCAGGTCATCTACCCCTCAGCTTTAATATCCGAGGGGTATGGTATGCTATAGGGGTATGCTATCAAAGTGGGACGCTAGCTCTCTAAGGCTTAAGTCGCAAAAGGTATGAGTTATGCTCTTTAAAAAGGGGGCTTAATGCATTTGCGAGAAGTATCGACCCAGGTCAGCCTGCGCAGTCCGCGGCCGAAACTTTTCGCTATGGGTCAATTTTCTACGTGTCAAAGGACCATTCTACCTCATGATTCAGTTGATTGTGAAAAAAAATGGCTATTATGGATTTATAATTATGTGATGGCTTGCTTGGTAACATGCAACACGGAGATGGATTAAGCCCCGTTTTCACAAAGCATGGCTCGTATATTTTCCCGTTTTCTGTCAGAGTGTATTTTTATTATTTCAATGACAGAATAGGTTTGAAAAAAAATGTAAGCCGCTTACTGTCTGTCTGGAGGTCTAAATACTCCGTTCAACTCTTTCACTGCCAATGAAAACTTCATTAGCTTTTGCGAACGGTGAAGATCAGACCACAATAAATATACAGTCTGATCTCTAACCCTTTACCAAACGACAAAATTTTGGACAGGACCAAATTGAAAGCATTTGTAGACGACAAATCAAATGTTGCTCAAACGATGATTTCTGTCCTCAGTAGGGAAGAAAAAATTGTGGGAAAAGGAGGAAATGCTGGTTACCAACATTTTCTCCTTTTCCCACAATGTTTTCAAAAGGCTTCTTCCTCAGGGTCGTTAAAAGTCGGCACTGTGTGGTAAAAGGTTAATCTACATCGCCAGCTACCTGTTACACAAAGTTCAATGACCAAAATCATATGCAAATGCGATGGAAGTAAACTTGAAGACATCGAAAATAAAACAGATCTATTTTTTTTGGGGGGGGGGGGGGGGGGCAGGGAAAGAGTTAACTGAGTGCTTGATACATTGTCCCCTTTCTTGTTCTGGAAATTTTTTCGTATATTTTATTTCGAACTTACACCTGCCTTTCAACACGATACTGAACTTTTCTGTTTAGTACCATAATTATTCCAACTTTGGTGAGATGATGACAACCCAAATATGCCGTTTAACCCATTCCCAAACAGTCAAAAGTTTTGTCGACCCCTGAGAAAGGAGGCTTTTGAAAACCTTGTGGGAACAGGAAAAAATGCTGGTAACCGGCATTTTTTCCCATTTCCCACTATGTTTCCTATCCTTTCGAAGATCAATTCAATTATTGAACCGTATTTATCATATGCAAATTCTTTCCATTTAGAAAAGTCTAGTATTTATTTTTTTGTTTGATATAGAGATAAAATGAAAATAACAAAAAAAAAAAAGACATTACATTTTGGTCTGTACTGTAGATTTCAGTCGAAATTTACACGATATATTCAGACTGGTTGAAGGATAGTTTGACAGGAAAACACTGACAGACGTAAAATCACCCACATAACTGACAAGTTTTTCTCTCCGCCACGTGATCACTCAAAGACAAAGAGGATTATTCCGGCGGAAGAACCCGTCTAATTTCCAAAGTTTAATAGAATAAGAGACTGTGAAGTCGACATGCTTTTATGTACTGACAGTCTTAACTTACACCTTTAACTCTATCATATGACAAAAATGTAGACTTGTCTAAATTCAAAGCATTTGCAGACCACAAAGAAAGTGTGACTCAAAAACTGAAATTCCTCTTCGGAAGTGTAGAAAACAATGTGGGAAAAGGAGAAAATGCTGGTTACCAGCATTCTCTCCTTTTCCCACAATGTTTTCAAAAGCCTTCTTCCTTTGGATAGTCAAAACTCGAGATTGTGTAGTGAAGAGTTAAGCTCCGTGCCCTCTTTTATGAAAAACTGGGCAAAGAAATGGGCCACGCTCTGGCAAAAGGGGTTTAATATATCTTCGCGATTACGACATTGAGTATGATCATGGGTCCCTATAAACTCAGAAACGGAACCGAAACGAAACGCAACGAAACGGAACGAAACGCAACGAAACGGAACGAAACGTTACGAAACGGAACGAAACGCAACGAAACGGAACGAAACGAAACGAAATGGAACGAAACGGAACCAGACCCAACGAAACGAAACGAAACAGAACGAAATAGAACAAAATGAAGCAGAAGTAAAACCTGAATTAGTTTTTTTCTTTTAAATCATCTTCCTCTTGATTGCAATTAATGCAAATAGGTAAATATTAAAATTTGATAGCAGCTGTACGCACGAAGATCAGGTTATTGCAATGAATCTGTATTATTGTTCACTTTGTCATGGAAATAAATCATCATTAAAATGTTCTTCAATTATAGAGAAACTGTCAGTGAAGCAATTACGTCGCTGCTCAGGCAAAGCTCTATAATTGCGATGGCGGCGCGTCAGAACCGAGCCAATGTGCGGGCGACGTCTGAGCAAACCGTTATCAGCTAAACAATCCCGGGGATAACAGCAGCTGTAACTGTTGCTCGTAGGTCTCGTAGGTACTGATTAACGATATATTGGTCTTAGGCTCGAGTCGTAACGCGCCGTCTGCCGCTACTTGTAAGTCTTTTGCACTTCAGGTTTGCGCAAATCGCTGCAGATGGCTGCTGAATGCTTGCGCGAATGCACCAACATGAACTGCAACCTATGTAGTAGGTAGCCCAGCCTCCAGCATACCTATGACTCTTTCTGGTAAATTTTCTTTAAGTCTCGGCATCGATATTTCTGATCAGTATGTGGACTGGATATGTCTATTCCTTACATCCACCGAAACTCGAATTTGCCTTAGATAGCCACCAGGTCTTTTAGCTAGGAATTATCTGCCCAATTTTGCAAACTATGAACGGTTTTAAATATTACCACACGTGTAAACATAACGTATATAATATTTATGTACGTCTCAAAGGTAACATTGAAAACTCTGCACATACTTTACGAAAGTTTTTTTTTGTTTAGTATATACAAAAATCGTTGGTCCTGGAGCAGCTGCGACATTCGCGGTCTTCGTTTGATAACGGTGTTTATCCTTAATTATAACATGTATTATCATTTTTTAAGACGTGAACATTGTGAGTTCCTTCGATGTTGGGGGAAAAAGGGTTTGGGTTCTAGTTCAGTCAGTTCCCGATTTTCTTAAAGTAACAATAGCTGCCAAAAGTAAACAAAGCAGGTATTGAAATACATTTAGATTTAAATCGTATCATTCAAAAGTATGGAAATTATTGTGAAAATGACAATCTGATATTGTACAGTTGGTCAAGGTGTTAGTCGCCGGCAGAGAAGCTAATTTCAAAACCAGGTTAAAAGTTGCCAGGTTACTCCATCTTTTGTTTACTTTTTTCCTGATTTTAAAATTCATTTTTCTGCCAGTGACTAACAACTGGACTTACCATACAATAACAGATTGTCATCCTCACAATATTTTCCATACTTTTGAATTGGTATGATTTAAATTTCAAATGTATATTAACACCAGCATTGTGTTTTTGGCCGCTAGTGGGCCTTTAACTCATATAATTTTCACATAGACAGCAATTTAGCATAAGAAGAGTTAATTTTTTCCTCGATATTTTCATAATAATCAATACAGTGTCATAGTTTTCTTTCAAAGAAAACAATAACCTTAGTGTTGTCGTGCGAATAATAATTATTATCCTTATCCGCTGTATGTCGTGCGGTAAGGTTTCTTACCCGCCAGACAGCGGTGTAACCTACTTAACCCTTGGGCTGCTAAGCGCGACTCACGGACCTTTTGCAGACAGTGTAGATAAAGATCAGACTGCACAGAACGTGCAGTCTGATCTTGGATCTACATTGTCCGATAGGGAGATACTTTTCTCCCTAAAATATCTTTGAAATTTATAGCAAAATTTGGGTTTTTAATATATGCTTGAAAGTGTCATTTTCAAGGATTTAGCAGGGTCAGGGTTAACATTTTCAGATGACTTTAAGATAAGCTACTGCTTACAGTCAGATCCTGTGCGAATGTTCGGATTCATTTGTATACATGCTGTACATTTATTTGTAACAAAGTAGTGCCTTTGAAACTGAAGATGATTTCTTCTAGACTGAATTTATCTCCCTCTGCCAGTGTAGCCATTCACCTTTAACGAACAGACCTACTCATTTTCTCTTTTCACGCCTGAATCCATCTCTGTATCTTACAGGTTCTGCCGAGACGTTCATTACATTGATTTATCATTATGAGGAAAATGTACAAATGAAAAAGAAAAATCTGTGGGGACTCTATATACTGGCAAGGGTCGACTGAAAGCATTTTGAAGGGTTGATTAATTGATTGATTGTATGGTGTTTAACGCCGTTTTCAACATTATTTCAGTTATATCGCGGCGGCCAGTGCACCTATCCATGCTTTCCTGGAGTTTCTTTCGCCAGTACTCCGCACAATTTTCTATCCAAGCCACTGGCTGCTTTCCCACATGGGCATTGTCCAAACAGTGGTCAGCGGTGAGAGAGGAATGAATCCTGTCGCAATGACTATCAACAATCCTCGGAAAGAAATTGGCCAAGTCCTCCTGTTCTCAAGTCCTGTACGCTACCGACTAAGCTACGGGACTCGGCACATCTTGAAGGGCATCGACTAAAATCCTCAGAGGTATTCACGGCATAATATGGTGTTCGTGCGAAATATGACGGCTGCCTGCGAGAGTGATATAATATCAAAATGAAACTGATTAATTGGATGATGTTTAAGGCCGTTTTCAACATTATTTCAGATATATCGCAGTGGCCGGTGCACCTATTTATGCTTTCCTGGAGTTTCTTTTGACAGTAATACGCACAATATTCTTTAGAAGCCACTGGCTGCTTACCCACATAAACATCGTCGAAAAAATGGTCACTGTGACAGTGGAATGAATCCTGTCGCAATGATTGTCATCAATCCTTGGAAAGAAATTAGCCGAGCACCGAACCAGCGACCCCCTGTTCTCAAGTCCTATACGTTACCAACTGAGCTACAGGGGCTGGGTACCAAAATGAAAGAAGAACAGAATAGAAAGAAAATATAATCCCATTCCGTCCAAAATCTTGCATCAAAAATATTGGAGTTTGCGCAATTTTCCCAAACACAGGTCCTGGTAACGGATTGTCGTTTAGATTATCTAATTCTGATTCTGACTAGGTTTTCAAACCAGCAAATCACGCACGAGATGACGCAAAATTTCAGTTGTTTCTGTGTGCTCTCCACATAAAATGTGGGATAATCCAAGAAGAATGATACAAAAGAAATATAATAAACTGAGAAAAAAATATAGTGGAATATTGCTAGATTTCGTTCTATTTCGTTCTATTTCGTTTCGTTTCCTTGGGTCTGGTTCCGTTTCGTTCCATTTCGTTTCGTTTCGTTGCGTTTCGTTCCGTTTCGTAACGTTTCGTTCCGTTTCGTTGCGTTTCGTTCCGTTTCGTTGCGTTTCGTTTCGGTTCCGTTTCTAAGTTTATAGGGACCCGTATGATCATAGCGTTCGTTATGTCATAGGCCACTGGAACTCCGTTGGTCTATTACCGGACAACGAAATTTTCCTTATCGGACACCGTTACTATAAATAGCACATTGGCCACTGCCTCTATATTGTATATATAATAAGACAAGGTGTGCAACGAAATCGAAGAAGATTTTTACCCCTGAGTATTCCCTGATATACAGGCGATGCACCAATTTGTGAGTATTCGATGATCAACCAAGAAAAAATGTTAGTGTTCCGTAACAGACCAATGGAGCTTCAAAGGCCTGTGATTATACCAATCATGTCGTCATAGAAATATGGATCTATAAAACCGTTTTGTCTAAAAACCAACTGAATCATGTTTCACACTCGTCCTTTGATATGCAGAACATTGACCAATAGCAAAAAGTTTCGCGTACTGCACAGGCTGACCTGGGTCGATACTTTTTGGCAGATGCATTAAGACCCCTTTTCACAGAGCACGACTCTTATGAAAGTAGGCCGTTAGAAAGGTAGACAATAGTTTCATTAATAAAGATAGCGGAAAGTGATTTGCTCACTGAAGCTTTAATTATTTCGATGGTTACGGAAAATCTCCTTAACTCCTTCGCTGCCAGATACATGGATTCGACAGTTCTCGAAGACTAAAAGAATTCTTTCGTTTTCTTGAAGCTGATTTGGCTCAAAGATAAGTATCAGGTAGCGGATGGTGTAGATCTAAGATCAGAATGCACATTCTGTGCAGTCTGATCTTAATCTACGCCATCCGCAAAAGATTTCGAAGGCGACATTGGCAGTGAAATAATCAATGCATATCTAGAGGAAAGACCTGAAATATGGTAATGTGGGAGGTAATTTGCATACAGCAGGAATTCTTTAAGGACGTTTTCTAGAGTTTTAATTCTACCATAGAATTTCTTTGTTTTCACATATATTATGTTAAATTTTATGCTGAATACAAAAATTATATGTTGTCGAATTCGTTTTCTTGTGAAATGCCTGTTTCCATGGTAAAAGTATACCCCCAAATTCTAAAAATCGTGACTTTTGCTTAAAAATGATTGCAACATTTTGTCAGACGTTTAATTTTATTATTTATATAAAAATCAGAGCTAAATATTTTTATATTCTGATCTAACATTCAGAAAATTCCAATTCCATTCATATTTTTTCAGAAAGGGTCATTTTTTAGCAACTTTGTCCACACAAATATACCGAAAAAATTAAGAGTTCTGCAGGTAAAACTGGGTTATCAAAAATACCCTTCCATAGATTTTGTCCATTTTTTCTGTATAGAATCCTTGAAGTATCAAATTCAACTGAAAAAGAATCGGTCGTCGAGTTCAGATTTTCACAAAATTACAGTTTCCATGGCAACCATAAAACAATTCTATACAAAAAATCGCAGTTTTACTTAAAACTAAGCATTTTTTTCCTTGAAAACTTACAAGCATATTCATGTATTAGTAAAAACAATAAAACATTTGATATGTCAAATTTAACTAAAAGATCACCTTTTATCAAAGACCACCCAGAAAGATGAAGATTGGTTCGGGTAAACATGGAAAGTTTTCAAATTTAGTTTGAATTGGGCTCCTAGAATCTTTGAAGTATGTAAGCTGGTTATAATATGCATTACTTAACATCAGATGAGTACGAGTATAATCCTGGATAAAAAAAAAAACACTTTATCTTTTCTGCGCCATAGGCGAAAACAGGGGTTTTAACGAATGGCATAGATTAAGATTGGACTACATGGAATGTGCCGTTGGATTTTGGATCTATACCAACCGCTTGTTAAGTCAAGTATGTAGGCTAATAATTCGACGTAGGCTACTAATTCAACGACCACTTTCCCATGGCTCGTTCGACGATTATGATATCTCATCGGGAGGATACGATTTTGTACACTTTGCATTAGAAGATTGACTGTGACCTTCGTTTCTTCTGCCTCGCTAGTTGCATACAGTCGGCATTTCTTGTAGTGTCATTTATTGGAATTGCAGACTGAACCCTTGACTAACTTAGATTTCCTCGCAGAGTGTCCTTTAACTCTTTACCAAACGACGAAATTTTAGCCATGTCTAAATTGAAAGCATTTGCAGACGACAATTTCAGTGTGGCTCAAATCGTGCAATTTTTCTTTGATAGGGTAGAAAACATTGTGGGAAAAGGAGAAAATGCTGGCTACCAGCATTTTCTCCCTTTCCCACAATGTTTTCAAAAGGCTTCCTTCCCAGGGTCGTTAAAAGGCGGCATTGTGCGGTAAAGAGTTAACGCGAAACATGTTTAGTTTACTTTCGCCCGAGCTCGTTCGTCTAGGCGTGTTCGTCCTTTTGAATGATCTCATTTCTTTTAAAATCAAATTTGGAGCGCTTAGAAGGCATATTAGTATAAAGGACGATATTGGACTCTTCACGAAGGAAACAGCAGTACTCGGATAGTTTCACTGTATACGGCGCGAAATCATAAACAGCCTAAACAAGTTTAAATGAAAAGTTAAGACTGTGAAAGGTATCGTTAAGGGAATGATAACTGAAAATTGAGAAAGTGTGGAGCCTCTAATGGGATCAAAACACTTCCATTTAAGAGATCCTGTCTCCAATGAGATAAGATGTGGAACGCCTTTTTTTTTCTAGCAAAAAGATAAATGCTAGCTGGAGTAATGACAGGAGATAAGGGGTTAAGCTGGGGGATTTACATGAGTAAAGGAAAGATACTAAATATAGGGTCAAGACTTAGGGAGGGGTCGAATGCAAAAGAAGTATCACAACTTTGGGTAAATACCAATCCCTTTAGTAAAGGAAATAATTGGTTCGATGCCAACAGTGTCAAAAAGGTTATACATACTGTCTGCATTGAAATGCTTTGCTCGGGTTGCTTGAAAATCAACACTATCAAGAAGAACATGCTGTAAAGTGTAAAAAAAAAAGAATGGACTGAAGACTAAGATTTTCTTTATGTTTGGCTGGAGGGATTAGATCCATTTATTTGTGTGGTGCTTTACGCCATTTTCAACATTATTTCAGTTTTATCACGACGGCCAATGCACTTGTTCATGCTTTCCTGGAGAGTTTTTCTTTTACAAGTACTTGGCTCAATATTCTTTCCAAGCCACTGGCTGCTTTTGAATATAAGCCGTGTGGAAGCAGTGATCAACGTAAGCTCATAGTTAAAATTTGGGATTGAAGTACAAACCCGCCACCAAAGGTCTTTTATTTTCCGGGCCTTCTATGAATGTTACTGCCCTGAACTCTCGGAGGTCGGATTACTTGGGTTTATTTTTTTTTCGTAACTTATTTGACGTAAAAAGTCCCAGACAGACAACAGAATTTATTGTGCGGAAAAATAGGGTGACAAAACTGGGCTTAACCCTTTACCACAGAATCCCGACTTTTAACAACCCTGAGAAAGAAGCCTTTTGAAAACATTGTGGGAAAACATTGTGGGAAAAGGAGAAAATGCTGGTAACCAGCATTTTCTCCTTTTCCCACAATGTTTTCTAACCTTTGAGAAACAAATGCAATCATTTTAGCCACATTTAATTTGTCGTCTGCAAATTCTTTCAGTTTGGACCAGACTAAAATTTTGTCGTTTGGTAAAGAGTTTCGTGGGTGTCATCAAAAACCGTGTTACATTTTGAGACGGGGGACAAAATTTAACGTGACTGTATTAAGTGCTGTAGGTATGCAGTGTACTTGTGCGGTGCTCTGGGAAAATGAAGTGTAATATGTCATCGTGAAAAGTTGTATAAGCAGGTCCACAATCGGAATCCATCTTGTCTGAGATTGAAACCGAGGTCCTGTGTGACGGTGCTATACACTGAGCAAGTTAAAGAACCAGGCGTAACTAAGGATGGGTTTCGTTTTATAACATGTAGTATCCTCCGTAACTTATCAAACAGCCTTCTAGGGGCGTCAATTTGGACAACCGGTGTCGATGATAAAAAAAAACGAAAATCAAACAAACAATTGAACTACCCCTGCACATGATGTAATTTAAATGCTGCACAAAAGTGGCTCAAAATAAATGAGCCATGCTCTAATAAAAAGGGACTTAATGCATCTCCGTGATGCATGATACCCGGCACGTCATAACATGATCATGGATCCATAAAGTCCATTTTGTCTAACCACCAACTTAGTCATGAGGGAAACTGGTCCTTGGACCTGCAGAAAATTGACCAATAGCAAGAAGTTTCGGCCCAGGTCAGCCTGTGCAGACTGCACAAGCTGACATGGGTCGATACTTTTTGCAGATGCATTAATTCCCCTTTTAATAGAGCATGACTCAAATCTTTGGACTTAGATGCTATGTTTTAACGCGATTTCTTTTCTTTTTTTTTTGTCTTGAGGCAATCCGCTTTTAACAACATTGCAGCCGCAGAAAAAAGTACAAGGGAGCCTGTTGCCATGGTGTTTTCACTACCACTTGTCAAGCCCCCGTAGCTCAGTCGGTAGCGTACAGGACTTGAGAACAGGAGGTTGCCGATTCGATCCCTGGCTTGGCCAATTTCTTGCCGAGGATTGATGATAGTCATCGCGACAGGATTCATTCCTCTGTCACCGCTGACCATTGTTTCGACGATGGTTATGTGGGAAAGCAGCCAGTGGCTTGGAAAGAATATTGTGCGGAGTACTGGTAAAAGAAACTCCAGGAAAGCATGGATAGGTGTACTGGCCGCCGTGATAGAACTGAAGTAATGTTGAAAACGGCGTTAAACACCATACAATCAATCAATCAATCAATTCACTTCGACTCTGTACCAAACGACAATATTTTGACCGGTCCAAACTGAAATCAAATTAAATGTAGCTCAAATGATTGACTTTGTTTTCCGAGAGGTTAGTAAACATTGTGAAAAAAAGGAGAAAATGCCGGTGACAGCATTTTGCCCTTTTTCCACAGTGTTTTTAAAAGTCTGCTCTCTCAGAGTCGTTTAACTCGGATTATATGGTAATGAGTTAACAACTTGTCAATTAGTCACATTTTACAAGGAATATTCAAATTCATGCAAAATTGTATCAGGAAGTTATAAGTTGCAGGCTATAAATATTCGCTTTCCTCTGATAGTTTAATCGGTATCAGTTTGTTTCGGATAAAATTAACTTTAACATATTGCCTCTTTATCAGACAACGAAATTCTAGACTTGGCTATAGTAAAGGCATTTGCAGACAACAAATTCAGTGTGGTTCAAACAATAAGAGTTCTATCTGACAGGGTAGAAAACATTGTCGGAAAAGAAGATAATCCTGGTAACCAGCATTTTCTCTTTTTCCACAATGTTTATAAAAGCCTTATTCTTCAATCGTTAAACCTCAGGATTGTAGGGTCAAGGGTTTATAACTGCCTTGAACTCTTTACCTAGCAATGTTATCCATATTACGGTCTGATGAAAATGGCCTTTGGAATAATAGTGGCAGAATGAGAAAGTGCTTGCAATTTTTTCCCATTTTCTCACAATGTTTTTTTCTTTAGTGTTTCAAATAATTCAATAAATCTAATAATTTTGCCCAAATTCAACTTTCCGTCTGCAACAGCTTTCGCCCAGCCGGGTAGCTCAGAGGTTAGCTGATTATTTGATGTGTGACCTGGTGGTTGTAGGTTCGATAACTAATAGCGGCAAACTTTCTTTCCGACGACTTTCGCCTCTCACCCCTGATGAAAGTGAGAAAAGTTGTCAGCGGCTTGGAAAAAAATGTGTCAGTACTGGTGTGAGAAAGCCAGGAAATATATGCGTAGGTGCACTGACCGCCGTGATATGACCTTAACTGTTAAATAGGCGTGACACTCCAATACAAACAAACAAAAGCAACTGCTATCATAAGGACAAGCCTGGAATTGGACTGTTTGGTAAAGAGAAAATATCTTTTTTGAGCGGCAAATATATAAACCTCTTTGAACGGTTCAGCCCGTAACCTGCTAAATAAATGAAACTTTCAAGCCGATAGCAAAGAACTTAAAATGTGGTTATTTAGGTGAAAAATATCCCCCTATCGGACAGTGCAGATTCAAGATCAGACGGCATGTTCTGTGCAGTCTGATCTTGATGTACGCTGTCTGCAAAAGGTCCTTGAGTCGCGCTTAGCGGCCTAAGAGTTTAAATATAATCCACTCAAACTAAATGAAGTGTTTATCTTATAGGTTAACTAGACAAGCGGACGGTATAGATCCAAGATCAAATTGCTCGTTTTAGGCAGTCTCAGGGTTCGTATTCACCAACCATTCTCAAGAACGTTCTTTGTCTTGTTCTCCAGAATTTTCTACATTTGAAAATAACACAACTCCTGATTGGCTAAACCAAATGGTTTAGCCAATCGGGAGTTGTGTTACTTTCAAGTGTAGAAAAGACTGAGAATATTCTTAAGAATGGTTGGTGAATACAGACCCTGATCTTGATCTATGCCGTCCGCAAAATTCCCTGTTTTCGTCTATGGCGCTGAAAGGATTAATGGCATGCGTAGCTATCTGTTCATCTTTGAAATGTAATATTGCTGTCTGAATATGAGATCCAGTCTTTAAAACCTCGTTAATTCGTTTTCCCGTCAAACAAATGGGTCATCTTCCGTGAAAAGGGGGCTTAATGCATCTACAAAAAAGTATCGACCCAAGTCAGCCTGCGCAGTCCGCGCAGGCTGACCTGGGCCGATACTTTTTGCTTTTGGTAAGTTTTCTGCGTGTCAAAGGACTTCTGTACCTCATGATTACGTCGCTTCGTAAATAAAATGGATTTTATGGATCCAAAATCATGTTGTGACTTGCTTGGTATCATGAAACACAGACATGCACTGAAGCCCATTTTGTAGCGGCATGGGTCAAATGAATTCATCGTTTTTCTCGAAAGCTAAACAACAAGCTTCGCTGCAAATAGAAATGAGACGTGCTCTGTCAAAAAGGAGTTTAATGTATCTGCAAAAAGTATCGATTCAGGCCAGTATTTTTGCTTTTGGTATATGGAAAATTTTCTGCATGTCCGAGGACAGTCTACCTCAGGACTAAGCCGGTTGGTAGACAAATTTCTTTCATGCTTTTCGGTAGTTTATCGAGAAATTATGTTGGATCATGGTTTGATATCTCACGGTTACCGATTTACCGATGAAAATACCGATTTCATATTTTCTACATCTTCAGTTGAAGTAGTTACCTAGGTAAACAGCTCGTGCCATTCAACCAGAGGGAAATATGACGTAATTTACGCTATATTTCTCGTGCATTACGTAATATTATAATGCGTTATTATGTGAGGGGGTAGGCCACGGGGAATTATCGACAACAACTACTGGATTTTGATGAAAGGTCCCAACAAAAAAGAAGGGGTTAGAAGCATGAAATAAATAGAATTTATTTATTTATTTATTTATTTTGGGGGGGGGGGGTAAAAGATCGAAATTTATTTCATCGAGTGAACATCATGGGTAATATTTTCACTCGTGGCGCTGCCACGAGTGAAAATATTACCGATGATATTCACTCGATAAAATAAATTTCGATCTTTCACCGACAAAAACAAATATCCTTTGTATTTTATGAATCAATATGATGATTTTCTTGGTATTCTGTGTTGCGGAGATACAATAAACCCTCTTTTGCCCATTTTTGGTTTCAGTAGATTATATATTCAGTAGTCGAAAGAGGTCGAGATTATATATTTGGTACCGAAAGAGTTTATTCCTAAACCCTATCTTGCTGAATAAAAGAAATGACACTTTCAAACCTATAGTAAAAACCCGAATTTTCCTATTTCAAAGGTAACCTACATGGGGTACGAACTTGTCCGACGTTTAAGAAACGCAGAAAAAACCCGATAAGGACCTAATGTGATCTTTACTTGATCGAATACTTGATGCAGACATGGCACCAACGGAGTATGATCCTGATATGTTCTTCTTTGACGTAATACTAACATGGTACTGACGTGTAAGATATCATTTTTCTCAAGAAAACTTGCAGAACAAATGAAAACGCAAGAAGGTGAGTGGACTCGAACTTAGCAAGATTAGGAAGGACGCACTGAGAATGTTGTAAAAGCGTAGTCAGTGCGTAGTGCGATCTGGCCAGTCTGAAAAAGAACAGTACTAAAGACGCAAAAGACGTTGTGCTCGTTTGGTCAAGAACACGATAAAACGTAGCAGCGCCGTGCTAGACGTCAATGACATCCTGTCAGGGTCGTAGTAAAGACGTAAAACCAACTTTAAAAGTGAGCCATGCTCTGTGAAAGGGGGGGATTTGCAAAAAGTATCGACTCAGGTCAGCCTGCGCAGTCCGCGCAGGCTGACCTGAGCCGAAACTTTTTGCTTTTGGTTAACTTTCTGCATTTCAAAGGACCAGTGTACCTCATGATTCAGTAGGTTGTTATACAAAACGGATTTTAGGGATGTATAATACGGTGATGACTTGCTTGGTATCAAGCATCACGGAGATACATTAAGCCCCCTTTTGCCAGAGCATGGCTCAACTGTTTTTGTTTTCTGACATAAGTTGCATCCCGTTCTAATTTTTGGAACGCAGAACGGTCTTTGCAGACTCAGTCCGAGTGTGGCTGGGGGACTGTATGGTGGAAATTGGCGTAGTGACGGAGAAATGGGGGAATATGCAATAATTAGATTGACTGACGAAGTGGTTTTCAAGCAGTTCGTAGGCAAACATGCTTTAATTGCAAACCTTAATTAGTTTAGGCAGACCAAAAATAGGACTTCCATGTCGATCGCTCCTGATTTACCGCCTGTTTCAACTCTTTACCAAAACGCCAAAATTTAACCCTTAGTCTGCTGAGTGCGACTCGGGGCGCTTTTTGAGGACAGTAAAGACCACGATCAGACTGCACAAAACGTGCAGTCTAGTTTTTTTTTTTTATCTACATTGTCCGATACTACACTTTCTTTCAAATGAAATCATCTTTGAGAGCGCAATATTTTTTTTTTTAAACACTCAGTGGAAATTTTCTTGTTTTCTATTTAGCAGCTTAAGGGTTAAGACTTGTCCAAATGAGGCTACAGACAAGATGTTTCTCAAATAAATGGATTTTTTTCCTTTGGAATGGTGCAAAACATTGTTTGAAAAGGAGAAAATACAGGTTACAAGCATTTTCTCCTTTTCTCAGAATGGTTCCACGAGCCTTCTCTCTCAAGGTCGTCAAAAATGATATTGATTGGTAATGAGTTAACCAATTACCCTGCATGTATTCTTTGGACCTTTTGAACTGGTCCCCGTAGTAGATATGCATACTACCTATCCGCTTTGCGGTATCAGGGGAGGTAACCAATCTGTGGACCTTTTGTACTGGTTCCCGTAGTAGATATACATACTACCTATACACTTGCTGTATCAGGGGAGGTAACCAATCTGTGGACCTTTTGTACTGGTTCCCGTAGTAGATATACATACTACCTATACACTTGCTGTATCAGGGGAGGTAACCAATCTGTGGACCTTTTGTAAAATTTTATGAAAACAACCAGACCTTTTTTACAGACAAAATAATTATAAGAATGAAGAATGTGTAAAGAAGACGAAAAAGAGAAGGACAAGTCTACCTCATGATTGAGCCGGTTTTTAAACAAAATGGATTTTATGGATCCATAATTGTATGATGACTTGCTTGGTATAATGAATCACGGAAATGCATTAAACCCCCTTTTCCTAGAGCGCAGCTCATTTAAGGTTAGCTTCAAAACCACTGTAGAGCTAAATAAATGAAATGGGCATTCCCATCGAGACATAGAGAATATAGATATTGCAGTTTCACAGCCGTATCTCCCAAAGTACCTCGCAAAGAATCGGATAGCATAGATCCAAGATAAGATTGCACGGAACGTGCAGTCTGATCTTGATCTACACAGTCAGCAAAATCCGGTAACCTTGGTTAAGCACTTTAAGGGTAAAAAGGTTGAAAACTTTACAAACGAAAAAGCTATCAGTTTCTAATAAATAAAAAATAACTAAGTGTCAAGTGAAGAACCGCCAGGGGAATCGCAATGTGACAGGTTATGTCTAGGCGTGTTTGGTTGCTTTGCTTTTCTCGTAACCTTTACACTGCTAGGGGCGACTCACTGACCTTTTGCGGACGGTGTAGATCAAGATCAGACTGCACATAACGTGCAGTCTGATCTTGGTCTACACTGTCCGATAAGGAGATGTTGTTCTCCAAAAATAAGTTTGAAAAATCATTATTTTGGTTTCTTACTATCGGTTTGAAAGTCTAACTTATTTGGCAGGATAGGGTTAACAGGGAACTACTTGAAGACGATTTTTCCGTCTTACAGCAAACCGCTTAAAAAAACATTCTGGCAAAAGGAATTTTGTCTCTGCGTTTTTCTATGTATACATGTATTATATTCATTATTTTTTTTTTTACAAGGATGTTTTCAATAGGGTCTGTTGTAAATTTGTTTTAAGCTGTAGAATGTTAATTGGTGGGTTTTTATAGGTGTCATATAAAAATTTAATGTGACACCTAACCCCAGGGTGCCAAATAGATGAGCCATGCTCTGGCAAAAGGGGCTTAATGCATTTTCGTAATGCATGGTATCAAACAAGTCATCACATGACTAGGGATCCATAAAGTACATTATGTCTAACAACCAACTGTATCAATAGGTAGACTGGTCCTTTGACACAGAAAATTGACCAACAGCGAAAAGTTTCGGACCCGGTCAGCCTGCGCGGACTGCGCAGGCTGACCTGGGTCGACACTTTTCGCAGATGCATTAAGTCCCTTTTTTCACAGAGCATGGTTCAAATGGATTGGATTTTCGCAGTCAGTGGCATGCTCTGTAAAAGAAAGGACCAATCCACCTGCATGAATTATCAACCTAGGTCAGCCTGAATCGAAACTTTTTGCTTTTTGTAAATTTTCTGCATATCCAAGGACCAGTTTACCTAACGATTAAATTGGTTATACGTAAGACAAATTTCATATACCGGTATTTTATGGATCCATAATTGTGTGACGACTTATTTTGTATAATCCATCACAAAGATGCGCTTTACCCCCTTTTGCCAGAGCATGGCTCATCTAAATCTTCAGGCAACTTAAAACTACAGTTTTAACAGAAGAAAGTGTTACAAAGACAAGAAACAAGAAATACCTTTAAAAAGATAGACGGCGTAAATTTGTCAGCAAATAGGCGAGAGCTCTTAGAATAAAAATGTCGACATTTTTTACCACATGGGCCCTTAGAATAAATGTATCTACATATTTGACCAATCGCAAATTTCTGTTAATTAATTTCTTATCAGTACCAAAAAGTAAGTCAAAAGCCAGCACATTCTCATCCGAAAGACTGTTAGTAATTTTAGATGGCCAGCCGAACCCACACCCTCAAGTGATCCAAGACTTGACGTTTACAAGTCCTACGCTCTGCCACCTGAGCTATGTCCTTCAGTTATCGTCATACCCTTGTCAACTTTAACGCCGTGTGCCACCGATCGATCATATAAAACCAGCTTTACTTTACGGCTTCGTAATGGAAATAATTAACGATTCTAGCGAATCTTATTGCGATTTAATTGTGGAAACTGTATACTCTAGAAGAGATGTAAAATTGCCATAAATGCTCACGAAATATCAGTTTTACCGCATTTAGTCTTCGAGATTAGGGTCCGTGTCCACCAGCTATTCATAAGAACATTTTTAGTCTTATTCTCCAAGATTTTCCAAATGTGAAAGTAACGCAACTTCTGATTGGCTAAATGAAATGGTTCAGCCAGTCAGAAGTTGCGTTACTTTCACATTTAGAAAATTCTGGACAATAAGACTAAGAATGTTCTTAAGAATGATTGGTGAATACAAACCTACCGCTAATCATAAAACTCAGCAAGACAGAAATAATATGAGCCATGCTCTGGCAAGAGGGAGTTTAATGCATCTCCGTGATGCATAATACCAATCAAGCCATCACATAATTATGGATCTATAAAATCCATGTTGTCTAACAACCAACTGAATTATGGGGTAGAATGGTCCTTTGACATAGAGAAAATTGGCCACTAGCAAAAAGTATCGATTCAGGTCAGCCTGCACGGACTGCGCAGGCTGACCTGAATCGATATTTTTCGCAGATGCATTAAACGCCCTTTTCAAAGAGCATGGCTCAATATTATCAATTTGTGATAACCTTAGCAACTAATCCCAGCGTACTTTTAACTTATAAATCGCCATGTCTATTTTCAATGGCTGAAAGAAAATGCAATGTTTTATGAAATGATCAGTTTTTCCGACTTTGCTTTCCTAAGCTATTAAGACCACGGACTTCAAAGGTTGTAGTTGTTCCTGTATGTAGCTGATTTGCTAAGATTCGGAATGGGCTGACAAACCGTTTAATTAACGTATTCGCTTAGATGTTTACTACATTTATTCGAATTAACCCTTTACTACACAATGATGAGTTTTAACGGGAAAAAAGAACCTTTTGAAAACATCGTTGGAAAAGAAGAAAATGCTGCAAAAACAAACTTCAGTATTTGAGTTACTTTTATTTTGTCGTCTGAAAATCCGTTCAATTTGGACAAGTCTAGAATTTTGGCGTTTGGTCGAGAGTTAGAAAACCATAATATTTTTCATTTCTGTAGTTATCTGTCTGAGTGTTTTTTTTTCCATGAGAATTCCTCGCGTCCTTGAAACGCAGAGCCCGTCAGCACTGTTTCCAGGCTATAAATGCCAAGGGAAGTAAGGCTGCCGAAGACGTTTAGTTATGTTGATTAAGTTTTCTCCCTTCGCATAGATTCTCAATTAGGAAGGGAGATAACCTTGTATGATCTCAGCCACCATACTCTTAGTGCTTGGATTTGTGGTATCATTTACCCTGCCAATTGGTATAACAAGTTTAAGTCTTTACCAAACGACACATGATTTTAGACCAGTCCAAATTGTTAGCATTTGCAGACGACAATATAAATGTGACCCAAAAATTGAAATTTGTCTTGGGAAGGTTGGAAAACATTGTGGGAAGGTTGGAAAACATTGTAGGAAAAGGAGAAAATGCTGGTTACCAGCATTTTCTCCTTTTCCGAGAATGTTTTCAAAAGGCTTCTTTCTTAGGGTCGTTAAAAGTCGGGATTGTATGGTAAACAGTAACTCCCCTCTCCTTTATACTTACCATCGTGAAATTTGGCCCGTATTTACCAGCAGTTCTAAATGTCATTCTTATTGTGATTTCCGAGACTAGCGATCTGATTGGTTGGGCCAGATCGTCAAAAAGATGTGAACCATGCTCTATGAAAAGGAGACTGAATGCATTTGCAAGAAGGATCGACTCAGGTCAGCCTGCGCATTCTGCACGGGTCGAAACGTTTCGCAGTTGATCACTTTTCTGCATATAAAAGTATCTGTGTGCCTCATCATTTAGTCGGTTGTTATACAAAATGGATTTTATGGACCTATAATTATTATATGATGTCTTGCGTGGTGCCATGCACCAAGGATATGTATTAAATCCCCTTTTGCCAGAGCATGGCCCATGTACTAGTAAGGTTTTTGGTTAAGAGACCACGAATTATTTCAGGCTTGAAATTTGTAATTGCAATATAGTCGGCTAGAGGTTAAATACATGTACCTTTGATCTTGCCAGACTGTAACACCGCCAAGGTAAAAAAAAATATGGGACATCTTCGACTGCGGAAAATTCGAATACGGATTAACTCTTTCGCTGCCAATTAAATGGATTCTGCTCTTCTCCGAGGCATAAAAGTATTTTTTTTTTTAAAGAAAATGGAGATAAAGTTGCTAAAACGTTAGCCTCAGATCGCGGAAGCTGTAGACCCAAGATCAGACCACACGTTTTGTGCAGCCTGATCAGGATCTACGGCGTCCGCAAAAGCTATCCCAGGCGACATTGACAGTGAAATAGTGAAGAGACTTTAAGATGATAAAAAAGAATGGCTTGTTGGACTGTAGATCCACTCTAAACCCGCACTTTCTATTTAATCAGATCCTGATCTTCTCATCTGATCTTCACAGCCCGATTAAAAGGTCTTTATTGACGCTCTTCGCGAGTAATGATTGTTTGTGTTCCCGCAAAACGAATAGTAACTGGAAACGGTTGAAGGTGATTTGGAATACGTTGTCTCCCCTACATTCATGTTAAAGCTATGAACCACCGAGCGAAGGTATATAAATGATTTATCCCAATGGAATCTCGCTTCACTAAAATTATCAGTGCTGCGCCCTTCATCATTACATCATTACACCTGCCTCAAAGTAATTTCAGAATTGGCACCATCAATTCAGCTTTTTTTCAATTTGATTATCATTCACCAGAGAGAGAGAGAGAGGGAGAGAGAGAGAGTGACACAGAGAGAGAGAGAGAGAGAGGAGGGGGAGACAGACAGACAGACAGAGACAGAAGGACAAAAACTGAGAGAGAGAGGAGAACGAAGACGGAGAAGGACAAAGAGAGAGAAAGGGGCAGACAGACAGACAGACACACACACACATACATACAGAAAGACAGACAAACAGAGAAGACAGGGAGACAGGAGCCTAGTGGATGTAACATGTGTACTTTATAAGACCTAGTTATACACCATACGTATTTGATTTCTATCACAGAGGTCCAAGTGCAGCCATCTTACTGACTCAGAGAAAATGTATTAGTCAATAATACGGTAAATCTTTAGATTTCGATTTAAAACACCAATTAGACTAGTCGATGAATACAGGCAGCTTTGTAAGACGCGATCCATAGATACAGGGTTAGTCATATTGCCCCTTTTATTTAGCAAATTAAGTGGATATTTGTACAACCAAACTGTATTGACTCGTACATAGTCAACTCTTTTAGCGCCAAATAGCCATACCCGTCATCTTTCGATGGCTGAAAATACAATGCACCGATAGCTCAGAAAGATTTATATCTTATAGTCTTGATTAAAAAGGCGGACGGTATAGATCAAAGGTCAGACTGCACGTTTTGTGCAGTCTGATCTTTGATCTTTGGCATCCGCATTTTAAGCCTTCGTTTTCGCTTGTGACGCATAATGAATAAAGCGTTTATTAATTAACGGGTGTCCTACGACTGTTTACAAAGGTTGAACAAATATCACCCTATCAAATATTAATAATATAAATATCAACATGAGCGCAGACTGATTAACTTCTTACAAGAGGATTGACTAAATGATTAGTTTCGCCGCTTACAACATATCAGTTGGACAGCCTGGGTTCGAGTCTGACCATTTTTCCTGACGTTGCTTTGTGAAAAATGACAAAAATCCAGGAGCAGATAAACGGTTTATTGCCACAAATCTATAAAGACCGTGATAAGAAGACCGCAATAAGGAGTGACAAAGAAAATTCAGCCATGCCCTATAAAAAGGGGGCTTAATGCATCTGCAAAAAAGTATCGACCCATACCATGCTGACATGAGTTGCAACTTTTTGCGATTTGGCAATTATCTGCATGTCAAACGACCATTCTGTCTCCAGATCCAGTCAATTGTTAGACATAATAGGTTTCATGGATCCATACTTATGTGATGACTTGCTTGATATAATATATCGCAAAGGTATGTTGAAAGCGGCGTAAAACACTATGTAATCAATCAATCAATCAATCGATAGATCGATTGATCAATCAATCGATCTATCGATCAATCAATCAATCAACCAATCAACCAATCAGCCAGCCAGCCAATCAGTCAGTCAGTCGGTCAGAGTCAGTCAGTCAGTCAGTCATCGTCGTTTGAGCAATAGCTCAGTGACATAGTAATGGCAGGTACACCTCTCAATGTATTTATAGAGTCTTGTGTGGATGGGGCTGCCAGTTACTAGTATTTGAAGATCACTACTTACTATACTTTAAGTAAGCCAATTAAAATGATCTTGGGAACGAAACTGTGTTTAAATCGATACGTGAAGGAGACTTTAATATTTGATCAAGCACTTCAGTATTTGTCGATATAATTACATTTTTACCAGATACCCTCTCAGGGTCAGGGAGAAACAGGGACTTTTTGCGGACGTCATAGATCAAGATCAAGACAGCACAGAACGTGCAGGCTGATCTTGGATCTATATCGTCCTTGTTTAGTCGATGATCTAAGATAATGAGCCATGCTCTGGCAAAAGGGGGTTTCATGCATCTCCATGATGCATAATACAAAGCCATTCTACGAATACAATTGTAATATGCGCGTTACATAATTATAGATCCATAATAGCTAGTTGTTTAACAACCAACTTAATCATGAGGTAGACTGGTCCTTAGACATATATAAAATTGACCAATAGCGAAAAGTTTCGGCCCATGTCAGCCTGCGCGGACTGCGCAGGCTGACCTGGGTCGATACTTTTCGCAAATGCATTAAGCCCCCTTTCCACGGAGCATGACTCATATATATTTATTTGGTTTTTTTAGTTTCAGTGGACTGTACATGCATTTTCAGCCATCAAAAGAGGTCGGGTATAATTGAGTCACGCTCTCCGGAAAGGTGATTAAACACATCTGCAGAAAGTGTAGATTCATGTAAGCCTGCGCAGTCCGCGCAGGTTGAAATGAAACGAAACTTTTTTTCTTTTCTAATCGTAAGTGTTTTGCATATCCAAGGACCAGTCTACGTTATGATCCACTCGGTTGTAAGATAAATGGATTTTATAGATCCATAAATTATGTGATGAATTGCTTAATATTATGCCCATATGATGCATCAAACCTCCTTTTTTCATGCCGCCGATCATATATTTGGAGAAAAAAGAGTTGAACCCTTCTCTCCAACTTAATGAGCCATGCTCTGATAGAAGAGGGTTTAACCCTATACTGTACAATGCCGCCTTTTGACGCCCCTTGGAAAGAAGCCTTTTGAAAACATTGTGGGAAAAGGATAAAATGCTGGTAACCAGCATTTTCTCCTTTTCTCACAATGTTTTCTACTGTATCTAAGAAAAGTTGCACTATTTGAGCCACATTGAAATTGTCGTCTGCAAATGCTTTTAATTTGGACAAGGCTAAAATTTTGTCGTCTGGTAAAGGGTTAATGCATCTGCGAAAAGTGTCGACCAAGATCAGCCTGCGGTATGCGCAGGCTAACATTGGTCGAAACTTTTTGCTTTTAGTCAATTTTCTGCATGTCAAAGGACCAGTGTTCCTCGTGATTCAGTAGGTTGTTATACAAAACGGATTTAGGGATGTATAATACTGTGATGACTTAATATCATGCATCATGGAGATGCACTAAGCCCTCTTTTCATAGAGCATGGCTCATACATTCTAAGGTTAATTTGTAAAAAAAAAAAAAATTAGATACCTGACCAATAGTTTTGCCATATATCTGCTCAGGACGTGAGAGTAAGAGTGATTCAATATTTTCTACCGCTGGAACCCAGGCTAGTTTAAACAGAAAATGTTTGTAACCAGTATTTCCTTCTTTTCGCATGATGTTTGCAGGTCTTGTTTTCTGGGAGCACTAGTAGTTAAATCTCGGAATTCTTTGCTCGGCTGTTTTCGAAGGAAACGTCGAGGTATTGTGGTAGCCTTGGCGTCGTCGTCTGTGTCGTCGTCAGCATTGTCTGCGTCGTTGTAGGCATCGCCTGCGTCGTCTACATCGCCGTCTGCGTCGACGTGCGAAAACTGACATTTTATAATATCTGTTATTACTGAAGATATTTGCTTCAAACTTGGATAAGTTGTTGATTATCTAAGGGGAGACCTGTACAACAAGGGCAGGTAAGCATCAAAGTATTTTGACAGAGTTATACCCCTTTTTCGACATAGAATTTTCACTGAAAATCAAGCATTCGCTGCCGAGCGTTGGTACCCGCATGCGGCGCTCTTGTTTAGTAAAGGGTTAAACGAAACTGTGCCACGGCAATATTCACCGGCGTTTTTTACACATACAAAATTCATCCATTATGAACACAACACGTGATATAAATCGCAACATCTTGAGTGCGATATCGTATAAATAATTCACAGCGGTTCGGAACACTGTTAGAAAGCAAAGATTTTGTCAGGGAAAAAAAACTCTTCGACGCCTGATTGGATTCGATATTTATCGTTTGCATTTGAGGAGAAGAGGGGAATTTTCTGAATAGTTCGCCCATTTATCAAGATTACTTTGATGACGTCTGCCGAAATAACTTCCGCTCTGCCATCAACGAACATAATTCAGCCATTACTTTTCTGAATCACGTAAAAAAGTAGTTCCAATCTTGCATTATCACACTGAAAAAAGTAGTTTGTATTTCTCAGCCAGGCTTCGTTTTAATTATAAGAACAAGATGTGCTCTATGAAAAAGGTGTTGAATGCACCTTCGTAATGTGTGCAAGCGAGTATTCGCATGATATAGATTCATTTTGTACAAAAACCTACCGAATCCTGCGGTAAATTTGTCCTTTGAAATGCAGAACATCAGTCAATAGGAAAAAGTTTCGATTTAGGTCAGCCTGTACCAACTGCGCATTCTGACATGAGTCTACACTTTTTTTAGATGCATTGACTCTTTACCATACGACAAAATTTTTAGACTGATCCAGAATGAAAGCATTTGCAGACGACAAATCAAATGTGGCTCAAATGATGAAATTCGTCCTTTACAGGGAACAAAACTTTGTGGGAAAAGGAGAAAATGCTGGTAACCAACATTTTCTCCTTTTCCCCCACAATGTTTCCAAAAGCCTTCCACCTCAGGGTCGTTAAAAATCGGGATTGTGAGGTAAATGGTTAAACCACCTTTTCACAGAGCATATTCCAGTTGTATTCGTAGAATGGCACTATAGAGTAAGGTAGGCGGTAGAGATCATTCTATGCTCTCAAAGGTGTCATCCTATCCATAGAAAAAGTGACATCATGACTTCTGTGCATTTCTCTGTAAATTTCAGAATTTATACAACCTTAATTTGCATACTAAACATATTTACGGTTAAAAGACTGAATATTTTCATAGCGCTATCGGTATACGAGTACACTAGCAATGGATGAATTTCTCTCTCTCTCTCTAAGACGTCTGCTCATGTCAATATTCTTCGAAGATTTGACCTGTCTGCTTTAACGCATCACTGTTCTGTACAGGACAAATATTGATATGCGTTGCGTAAATTGCCGCTTAAAAAGTGCAGGCGGAAAATAAATAATACGTCTGTGGAAAAATCAAGCCGGCTTTCCGCTACAAATTTCTCAAAAAAAAAAATGATTTCAAACGGGAAAAATATTTTTTGTGAAAAAAATAGCAATTGTTTACTGCAAATCTCTGTAGACAGCTTCTAAATATAGACATGGGGAAAACCGGGATCTGTGCAACAGACTGACAACAGAAATAACGTCAACACCTAGCTGGCATATAATGGGGCTTTTTTCCAAGCTTACATGAGCTATGTTTATAAATTGCTGGTGCATAGCTGGTGCAAAGCTTATATGCTAGCTAATCATAACTGGATGAATCGTTGAAGGTAGGTTTAAGTGAGTAAACCTATATATTATTTTGAAATTCGCTGAATTGATTGCCGCCTTGAACCTTGAAAAGTAGTCCGGTTCTGTACACAGAATAGCCCTATCAGAGAGGTTATGTATTTGAAAAATGCCATCTAGGGGAAGATAATGCTCTCTAAGATGAATTCAACTGATTGATATGTTTTCATTCGATACAAAAGTTTTATATATCATAAGTACGAGTAAGGACCTTATAAAGTTATAGATAAATATGGAGAAAATCAGTAGCACACGGTAAAACTAACACGTTACAGCACTTTTGGCGACAGAGTCGGGTTTTGAATACAAATCATATCCATTGTTCTTTTATTTGGTACTGTATTTAAATGCATCCACCTAAAGTTATCTTAATTTATGTCCCGGCTCTCAGTGCATTATAGAGCCTTTTCATTTGCTGTTTCAAAAAAAAAGTACCAGCCACTGATCCATTTCCTGTGCATTATACCAAGCAAATCATCACATAATTTTGGATCCATAAACTCCGTTTTTTCTAACAATCGACTGGATCTAGAGGTGGAATGGTCCTTTGACATGCAGAAAATTGACCAAGGGCAAAAAGTTTCGACCAGATGCATTAAGCGACCTTTTTACACAGCATGGGTCTTTTTTTTTTTTTGTTTTTGTTTCGACGGATGTTTCGACAATCCACTGAAAATTAGAAAGATTTTTATCGTATAGGCTTATAGCCGGACGGTGTAGATACGTCCTGTGCAGTCTGATCTTGATCTATGCGATCAGCTATAGCTCATTCTTTTGCCTATAGCGCTGAAAGGGTTAAAGCGGGATTCGACAGTATACTCTTCAGTTAAAGACTTAAATGATCTTTACTTAGACTCGGTATCTAGCTTAACTATGGCTAGGTGAATCGTACGAGGTCGCGTTGTATTGAGTAAAAGTTTATTGTATTTTGAAATTCGCTGTATCGATTGCCGTCTTGAAAAGTAGTCCGGCTTTGTACCCAGCGTACCCAAATCAGAGTATGTATTTGAAAAATGCCACCTAGCCGAAGTTCATGGGGGAAATAGCTACAACGTCATCCAGAGTAGGTCCATGAAGAAATCGAAATAGTACAAACAGTTTTATTGACTCTTTCATTTAAAAAAATTTTTTTTTTTACAAAAATTAAACATCTAGGCCGTTTTTTTTTTTTTTTTTTTATTTAACATCTCTCCATTTATCGGACAATGGCGATTCAAGACCAGATTTCACATTTTTGCATTCCAATCTTGATCTACGCTGTCTGCCACAGTATCAATGCTTGTCTTTAGCATAGTAAAATTTGAAACCCTTTAGGTTTCTTACAGGTTTCGAAGCAATAAAAACATCAATTCTTTCAGTGCTTTGATTTAAAAAAAAAAGTCAATACGCCATACGACGACGTTTCAGCAAACTCTGCTAATCCTTTTTGGCGTTCTTAATTAGACGGCTGTCTTTGACGTGTAAATATTCAAATTACGCACACACATAGGGCTTATTGGCGACCTCTAGTCTAATTTCTATTACATTGGCTTAATTCAGCTTCACGGTTCGTCAATTTAATTCCTTGACTTTGTCGATGACTTTCTTGCTGCCTTAAACCTCTACCACAAACTCCTGAGTTAAAACGACCCTAGCGATGAAGACTTGAAAACATTGTGGGAAAAGGAGAAAATGTTGGTAACAACATTTGAGCCACAATTCGAATACTGTCTGCATTATGTGCCACTATGAGTTCAATACGGTGTTTTGAAAATCATGTATCGTAGTTTGTGCAAACCGAAGGAAGTAAACCCAATTAAACCCGAGTTTTCTAAGGCAAATAAGTGTTTCGATAGCACTCAGATATATAATTTACAACGGCGTGTTAAAATAAAGTGGACTAGGCCACCAATCAAAGGAATACTTTTTTTTTTATTGAAAATATCTATACCCACTATGTCCTTCCAAACTGGCGCAATGATACACACAACCTTTGTCTCCTGAGCGTGTTCGTCCCAAAACCAATTCGTCCCTGGGCTCGTTCGTCTGGGCTTGTTCGTCCCACGTTAATTACCGTTTGTATATTTTTCAAATTATTATTTCCACACAATGGCTTCATTGACAAATGCCACACCAGTGCTTTCAACCCTTTGATTAACATACCGGAAGCATTGCCTGTTGATTTCTAGACTGACGTCATTTATGACCTCCTGAAAACACGGTGTCCGTGACCTTTATTTCAGTGCGTAGGTGTGCATATACATGTCGGATAGTTTCACGTTTAAAGATCATAGAGTGATATTTCTTGAGAAATGAGTTTTTTATTTTTAGAGATCTAAATGAGTTGAAAAAAATGTTTATACATAGAGAAGATCGCTGAGCTGATTTTAATGACATATCTGACATAGCTTATACATCTGGAAACAGTAAAGAAAAATAGGAATTACAAAAAGCAAAACAGAAAGGGGAAAACAAACTCGATCCAAACGGAAGCGAAATTTGACAATTGTGACGACAGGGAACTTCCGAGGATTGTGGAAAAAAATAAATCTCTATTTCTTATCGCTTGATGCAAAAATAAGATTGTAGATGCTGTTGGTGGCGAAAATATTGGCACAGGAAACAAATCAACGAGTCAGCAGGTCGTGTAAGAGAGAATAAAAACTTTTAGACACGGACTCAAACTGTGTTGGAACCAACATAGAACTCTGCCTTACAAATTCCAACACGTTGTTGTCAGCAGAGCAAAGGGAAAATGTAACAAAAATAGAGGTCAGTGATTTTGTTTTATTATAAATTTGATTTTGTTTTGCTTATCTGAAGTGACTATTTTCCGAAACAACCTTAGACGTGTTGTATTGGCCCAGAACAGTATGATCTGATGCACAGTTATATATGGAGTAAAGGGCCGGCCTCTTTCTAGTACATCATAACCGTCCCCGAATGCGATTTTAGTTTTTGATGGGTCGCATCCGAGTACACAGACGATCGCAAAAAAAAAAAACTGGTATAAATCTCCAAACAGATTTTGTGCGCACGTTTAAACTCTCGTATTTTCACAAATTGACGACACAACTAGAATTTGAACATATCTGTTGCTTGTTTATTCAATAACACTTTTTTTCAAGTATAGCCTAAATATGTTCAGTTTAAATGCTAAACACAAGAAAAGCAGTTTAATTCACCGTTTAGCCTACTCGAGATGATTACGCTCCCAAAATAGACACAAAACGGCTGCCAAACAGGATAAATTTGGTTAGTTTTTTTTTTTTTGAGACACATGATATAAAGGACTTCTAAAAGCGCTTCAGGCATGAAATCACTAATGAAACGTTTAATAATTCGTCTTTGGTTATGTGCGTCACCAAAAATTAATTGTATTTTGCTGATATAGAAATTAAACAGACGAAAATGAAGGTCAGTACAATGTAGCAGCTTTTCTGCTTGAAAATTCACGATGGACTTAAGACGGTACGGTCAACAGAAAACCTCTAAATATGAAAAGAACCATAGTTAACGTCATTATTGAGACTAATTTGTAATCCAGGAGTCATAATTTTGAATCCCAGCACTACCGAGCTCTTTTAACCACAGAAAGTGTCTTTCAAAACTGTTTGCCTTTTCGGCCAGTGCAGATGAATATAAGACTGCAAAAAAGGTGCAGTCTGATCATTGCTCTACACGTCCGCTTTGCTGAGACACTACAGACAAAAGCAACCTTTAAGTAAGAATTATTCGGGTCTTTTTTCAAGACTGGCAATGCCTGTTGGGTTTATTCGACACTCTATTGGTTAAGCATTGGCGATAATCGGCGCGATGGCATTCATTCCTTTCTCGTGGCCGACCTTTTTTTTTTTTGGTCGATGTGGAAAAGCAGCCAGGGGCTTGGGAAGAGTGTTGTACAAAGTACTGTTTCAAAAGAATTCCCAGGGACCAATGGACACAGAAAGATACTTTGGCCGCTGTGATATGACCTGAAATAATGCTGAAAATGGTGATAAAAAGAAGCAAATGCAAGAATCAAGTCTACAGTTGTATGTTTAACCCTTTACCGTACAATGTGGACTTTTGACGACCCTGAGAAAGAAGGCTTTTGAAAACATTGTGAGAAAAGGAGAAAATGCTGATAACCAGCATTTTCTCCTTTTCCCACAATGTTTTCTACCCTATAAAAGTCAAATTTTATGTTTTGGGTAACATTTAATTTGTCGTCTGCAAATGCTTTCAATTTGGACAAAGCTAAAATTTTGTCGTCTGGTAAAGGGTTAGATAATGGAGATGGAGACTTCTGTAATGCTTGGTTTATATGAACGTTGCACTAAGTAATAAATTGGTTCGAGAACAACAGAGGCACTGAAAGAAAATAATAAGAAAACTTAAATAAACACACCGAAAAAAAAAAGAAAAAAGCTTAATACGATTGTCAAAAGCAATTCTAAATCAGTTTTAAATTGCTTTTTCTCAGTACGGCTCAAAGAAGGATTTCTAAATTGAATGTATTCATTACTTTTTGGAGTGACACCAGAAATCGAAAATTAAGGTTTCAAACGTCTCGGGAATTAGAAATTAGAAACCGGCAAAAGAAGAGGCTGTTGGGAAGTAATTGGGATCGTCGGTTACCCTTTCACAGTTATTTTAAACATAACTGACGTTCTTACTGTGGAAGGCGTAGATTAAGATCGGATCGCAAAGAACTTGCAGCCTGATCTTTGATCTGCGACGTCCACTATTTTTGATCTTCAAATAACAACAAAAATGGAACTCTTCGTTTCGGTTGAAATTCTGAAATTGCGTTTCACGGCATTTTGGGAAAACAAAATCTCCTTGACACTGAAACAAAATCAGTTCCTGTTTCTCTTTGTGTGTGTGTGTGTGTGTGTGTGTGTGTGTGTGTATTCGTACTCGTTTTAATTGTGAGGGTCCTGCGTTGCTCAGTGGTAAGGTGTAGGTCCCGTGATCTGGAGGCCACGGGTTCGAGCCTCACTGGATCTACTGGGTTTTTCGTGGGAGTGTCCTTGGCAGGACAGTTCAGAGCCCTAGCCAAGTACTGGTGATACCCAGGAAATACGTAAGTATGTGAACTGTCGCCGTGATATGGCTGAAATAATGTTGAAAGTGGCGAAAAACATCAATCAATCAATCAATTGATCGTTTTAGTTGTAAATGTCTTTTGACTTACTGCAATGGGATACAGGTTCAAAATATCAGTTCCCAAAATAAGTCGGAAGGGTATTCAGCGGCGGTAGAAGTATGAATACTGTCACATCGTTTTTTTTTTCAACCTTGTGAAGAAACTTTGGCATAACCGGAGTACGAGCTTATGACTCATGGAACACTAGCCCGGTCCGTTATCGTCATGACTAGATTACACAGACTCACTGAAGCTGTGAATGTAAAAAAAAAAACTTAGGACGGTTGCAGATGATTGATGCCAAAAAACCTTGAGACCGCTTGAAATTACGTTATCTATTTTACCCTGATACTGCT
The DNA here is from genome assembly GCA_945859785.2 of Tridacna gigas. Lineage (NCBI taxonomy): Eukaryota > Metazoa > Mollusca > Bivalvia > Cardiida > Cardiidae > Tridacna > Tridacna gigas. Next base: position 45,062,502 of record OX244039.2, on the reverse strand, counting down.
AAAATAAATAAATAAAAAATCCAGCTAACGGTTAAAAACCCAAAGTTATGCGATCTCAAAGTTTTTCCCGACAGGAGAAAATCTCACGGTATCGGACAATGCAGATCAAGATCAGACTGCACAGAAAGTGCAGTCTGATCTTGATCTACCTTGTCCACAAAAGTGCATTTAGTCGCGATAAACTGACGAAGGGAAGAGATCGCGATCCGGCTCTCCAAATTAAATGTATTCATTAGTGTAGGGCGAGATGGCAAATCGAAAATTACCGATGGAATCCTCCAGTGAATTAGAAATCAAATACTGGTGACTTGGAAAGTTTCACAGCAAAATAGGAATGTGCGCTGTTTAAACTGCACACTGATATGATACGTGCTCATGGCAAAAAGGAGTTTAGTTTAGTTTAAACATATTTATTTTACATCGATTGAGAAACAAGTTCTTACAACTTACACTAATCTCTCTCGATTCTGCTTCCTGGAAACTACACCAGTACTCGCGCCGAATGTGTGGGCCAATGAATAGTCCCAAAGTTGACATCCGCTCCCGGGTATCGAACTCAAGACCTTTTGATTACGAGGCCGACGCTCTACCTCACAACCACGGACACCACAGGCAAAAAGGAGTTGAATGCATTACTGTGATGTATAATACCAAGCAAGTCAGGAGATAATTATGGATCCATACAATTCATTTTGTTAAACAGTCGACTCAGTCTAGAAGCTCGGAAGGTAGACTAGTCCTTTGACAGGAAATTGACCGATAGCAAAAAGTTTGGACCCACGTCAGCCCGCGCAGACTGCCCTGACTGGCCTCGGTCGAAACTTTTTGCAGATGCATTAAACCCCTTTATGCACAGAGCTTGACTCATAAATTGGCCCGCAACATGCGAAATGAGACTTTCGGACATTTGTGTAAAGTGCCGTCCCGGATTAGCCTGCTAATCCGAGACGGTACTTTACAATTACATAAGATTTTTTCATACAGTAGACTTTCGTGAGACAGAAAATCGCACCAAAACGGGAACTGTCGTCTCGGATTAGTCACAGAGTGCACAGGCTGATCTGGGACGACATATGTCCGAAGGCCCCTTTTCGTGTGTTGAACGCCATATATAGTTAAACGTTAATTAACATTACAAAGATGAGTCAATAAGGACAGTTACCAGAAATATGGTAATCGAATTGTTGTACAAATATGCCTGTTCCTTTTTATGCAGAAAAATATTGAAAGCAGAGAAGACAAAACAATGAGGAGTTGCCTGAAATAAGCTTGGTTACAATGTTTTTCCATTTTGTTGGCAGAAGGTATTTTGCTTTCCTTCAAATGTTTGTGAGCCATGCTCCGGAAAAATGGGGTTTATTGCATGTCCATGATGTTATACCATGCAAGTCATCACATAATTATGGATCTATAAAATCCATTTTGTATAACAAACGGTTTAATCCTGGGGAAGAATTGTCCTTTGACACGCAGAAAATTTACCAAAAGCAAAACGTTTCGCACACACTCAGGCCAACAAGGACGGACTGTGCAGGCTGACGTGGGTTGATACTCTTTGCAAATACAGTGAAACCCTTTTTACAGAGAACGGTTCTTGTTTTTTTTTTATTTACTTTACAGATGGTTGTAAAAGTTTTCGTGTGGTTGAGAGTTAATGCAGAAGCAGACCAAACAATTTAGGTGCTATCAGATAAAAACCCCCAGTTTGTGATAATTTATATTAGAAGTGAAGGAATTTTCGGAATGGTGTTCATCCTTTTAACAGGATCGCATTTAATGGTCTCTGTCGAAATAGTTTCCGTTCTACGATCAGTGATCAAAATTGAGCCATTTCAAAAAAATCTCATGAAAGAAGTTGCGATGTATCTTCATACGGTAAGCTCGGTATTCATACGCTTTCCACGTTGTCGATAGCACTGATTTAGAAAGAAAAGGTGTTGAGAAGCAGAGTTGATTTCATTTTACCGGAAGACATTTTTATTTTGATCGAATAAGTAACACTGCAGTCCGACTCTCTCTCAGATGACTTGATATAAAATTGTGCGCAGTTCACGCTGCATTAGTATTGTTGCAACGTTAAAATCAGTTCTCCGTTAAAATCAGTTTAGCGCTTTAACGGAGGACATACCAGCGTTAAAATCAGTTTTTTCCGTTAAAATCAGCTACGTTAAAACCAGTTTTCACTTTTTACATCCGTTAAAATCCACTGCCACACGTTAAAATCACTCGGGTTTTTTTTTGTAGTCTTTACAGACCAAGATTGTTTTTATGTTCTCCTGACTCACAAATAGATATATGTGGTACCTACATTTTGTTGTAATAATCTCCATACACGGAAGTTCCTTTGAAAAAACGTGCCATTTGCTAATTCTATGCTCCTAAAGGTAACCTAGGGGGTATAAAGTAATCGAACTGCCCGTTTGTCCGTCTGCTGGTCCGTCCGTCCGGCCGTCCGACTTGAAATCGTGCCTGGAGCATATCTGCTATATTATTAGAGGTAGGAATCCCAAATTTGGTGTGTATATACATCTGTGGGTCCCGGAGTGTCGCTTATAATTTTCTGATCATTTTGACCTTGACATTGACCTTTGGCCTCAGATTTTGAAAACTTGTGTCCGGAGAATATCTGCTATGCTATTTAAGGTAGATATCCTGAATTTGGTGTGTGGACACATCTTGGGGTTCCGGTGTGTCGCGTATCATTTCCGGGTCATTGTGACCTTGACCAGATTTGGTAAAATTGTGTCCAGAGCTTAATTGCTATAGTATTTGAAGTAGGAATCCCAAATTTGGTGTGTAGATACAACTTGGGTTCTCGGATTGATGCGTACTGTTAATTGGTCATTGTAACCTTGAACTTGACCTCTGGGCTCAGTTCTCGAAAAATCGGGTCCGGAGCTTATCTGTTATACTGTTTGAGTGACTCCCAAATTTGGTGTGTGGATATATGTTGAAGTCTTGGAGAGTCGTGTACCATTATCGAGTCATTTTGACCTTTGGTCTCAGTTGTTTAAAAATCTTGTTAGGAGCGTATCTGCTATACTATTTTAGGTAGGAATCTTAAACTTAGTGTGTGGATGCATCTTAGGGTCTCGGAGTGTCGCATACCGTTAACGGGTCATTTTGACCTGGACCTTGATTTCCGGCATCAGTTCTTGAAAAAAATATTTTGTTTTTTAGTAAACAATCAAATCATATCAAGGTAAAAACTGTAGAGTGTCCCTGATATACCTTTACCAAATTGTCATTATTCTTTTCAGTTTATTTAAGTACACATTGAGCAGATATTTACGACTTAAGCCACAAGCGACTTCAATTTACTTTAGCATTTAGCTTCTCTTTAGGCTGTTAAATACGGGTCTTTATATAACGCATGGTATATGGAACATATATATGGTCTGTTACATGCCATTTTGAGCATTTATCTAAAGTGCCCTTCCGGATAAGACTACGCAGTTCGTGCAGGCTGATCCGGGACGTCACCATACGCAAATGCCCGAAAGCCCCAAATCGCATGCCGCAGGCCAAATGTCATGGTTTAAACTGTTCAAGTTAGTGGTACTTGAATATCATGATTTTGTTTTATGCGAGTTTGTGTATGGACTACTCTTTTATGTTAAACGATCAGGTAGGAACTTCTGTTTTTTTTTTATATTCTAATCTCTTGCTGAAGATACGTTGTGAATGATTGTTTCATATGTGATTTTATCTATGCGTAAATAAAATAAAAGGTTGTTTCACTGCATTTCCGACGATTTGTCTCTTGTGGACCAAACCGTATTTTGGTTTAGTGCATAGATTCATCTCCGTGGGAAAACGACACCTTGCATATATCCATATATGTGAAAAACTGATTTTAACGTTATCGAAGTTAGAAAAAATATCACGACTGATTTTAACGTAAGTAAAATTTGAAAACTGATTTTAGCGTGGTTTTAACGTAGCTGATTTTAACGACAAAAGCTGATTTAAAAGTTAGTATGTCATCCGTTAAAATCCTGAACTGATTTTAACAGAGAACTGATTTTAACGTTGCAACAAGTACCGTGTCCATCTTTTGCAGAAGACAAGCAGTCATCGTTCGGGTTGTCTGTGTATTACTAAGGGGAGCTCCAGACAGTGGGAGTGATTCTGATTTCAAAATTGAAAATATTAATCACTCTCCTCTTAACTCTATATTATGGGGTACTCATTAGAATCGTCTCATCGAGACGATTCTGAGTACCCACAACATAGGGTTTGGAAAAGAAATAATGGATTTAAAATACTATCACTCCCTTTTATACTATAGGATTACACTGCCTGTAATTACAACCGTCGTAATGGCGTTGAGAGGGTTACACTGCCTGTAATTACAACAGTGGTCGCGGCTTTGAGAAGGTTACACTGCCCGTAATTACAACCGTGGTTGCGGCTTCGAGAGGGTTACACTGCCCGTTATTACAACCGTGGTAGTGGCGCTGAGAGGGTTACACAGTCCGTAAATACAAATGCGGTAGTGGCGCTGAGAGGGTTACACTGCCCGTAATTACAACCGTGGTAGTGGCACTGAGAGGGTTACACAAAGGCAAGAACTCTTTGTAATGATGTAGGAAGTCTATGACAGGGAATATTCAAATAACACCGGAAACTACAAGAAATGTACGACCTCTGGTTTAATTTCTAATACATCTTTCTGATATATCTTCACGGTTTGTCAACTTTGATCAATGGACTGATGTAGGAATTTCCGAGAAATTCTGTAAGTTTTTTTGCTCATCCTACGAATAAGATGTCATTACGATTCTCTGTATAAGGTGCAAGATGAATATGGTATCCATTCACAGGTTTTTCGGGTCGAAACGGTTTTTGTAAGCCTGTGATCCTTTTAACCTGCATTACAGGCACGTTTTCACCAACTTTTCTACATAACATTTCCAAGTGTTATTCTGAATTGAGCAGTTTTTAGCGTACAGGACTTGTGACTAGGAGATAGCTGGTTCGATATGCCTAGCTCGGCCAATTTCTTTCCCCGGATTGATGATAGTCATTGTGACAGGATTCATTCTTGTCTCACCTCTTAATCCTTAGGCTGCTAAGCGCGACTCAGTGATCATTTGCGGACAGTATAGATCAAGATCAGACTGCACAGAGTATGAACATGAATCTACACTCACCAGTAAGATGTTTTTCTCTACAAAATAAATAGCAACCTTTGGGTTTTTACTATTGACTTGAAAGTTTCATTAAAGTTATCTAGCAAGTTAACATTGTCTCAACGATGGTTACGTGGGAAAGCAGCAAGTGGCATGGAAGGAATACTGTGCATAGTATTGTTAAAGAAATTCCAGGAAAGCATAGATAGGTGCACCGACATATAACTGAAATAACTTTAAAAACGGCGTTAAACACCATACAAAAACAAACTCATTCTTAATTTAGAAAGTGAAAGAAATTCTAATTTTTTGGCTTAACCACCTATTTTTATCGGACTGTAGATAAAAGATTAGATTACACCGTACGTTTTATGCAGTCTAATCTAGGGGTCTACATTGTTCATAAAGCGTGTTGAGTCGCCCTTAGCAACAAGTAGAAAGATCAGAAAGGATTTTTCTAACGACCCTCAGCCACAGAATTTGCGAAAATGTTTTTCCAAAAATTTATAGGTCCCAAAACTGTAAAATTGGCAGTAAGACTTAATATTTGTTTAACCCGTAGGCTGCTAAGCGCTACTCAAGGACTATTTGCAGACAGTGTAGATCAAGATCGGACTGCACAGAACGTGCAATCTGATCTTGGATCTACACTGTCCGATAAGGAGATATTTTTTCCACTACGAATAAATTTTAAATAGCAACGTTTGGGTTTTTTTTACTATCAACTTAAAAATTTTATTTAACTTATTAACCCTTTACCACACAATGCCGGGTTTTAACGACCTCGACAGAGAAGACTTTTGAAAACATTGTGGGAAAAAGAGAAAATGCTGGTAACCAGTATTTTCTCTTTTTCCCACAATGTTTTCTTCCCTATCAAGGACAAATCTCATAATTTCAGCCACTTTTGATTTTGCCGTCTGCAAATGCTTTCAGTTTGGATCGGTCTATAAATTTTGTCGTTTGGTAACCCATACTGAGATGTGAAGACGCTGTCTCGTGATAAAACTTGATTAAAAAATAATTATTCTCTTAGAATTGGTTCGTTCATGCTATCGCTATTCAACAAAAAACTTACCAGGTTGCTTTTTTGGGGCAATTAAAGAAAGACGTATTCTCCGGCATTACACGATTTTCGTTTATTTCCCTGAAAGGTAATAATCCGTGATCGTTTAGTTCCTCAACTTGTAACGCTCTGTCTAACCCTTTACAACAGAATTCCGGGTTTTAACGACCCTGAGGAAAAGGCCTTTTGAAAACATTGTGGGAAAAGGAGAAAATCCTGGTAACCAGCATTTTCTCCTTTTCCCACAATATTTTCTACCCTATCAAAGAAAAATCACAACATTTTAGCAACATTGAAATTTTCGTCTGTAAATGCTATCAATTTGGACGCGTCTAAAATTTTGTCGTGTGGTAAAGGGTTAACCCTTTACAACATAATTCATAGTTTTTCTCCTTTATCCATATTTTGTTTTATCCTGTCGAGTCCCGGTAGCGCTCAGTCTGTAGCGTACGCGTGGGGGAGGGGAGGGGGGGCTGGTTCGACTTCCAGCTGGTAGTCTGGTAAAGAGTTTTTTTAAGACTCTGCAGTGCCCGTTTAAGCAGGTATCGTACCAGGAACCTACACGTAACGATTTTCACACCTCGATAACTCATGATCAGCGGTGAAAGAGGAATTAATACCGTCGCTATAACTATCATCGAACTTCGGAAAGAAATTAGCCGAGCTGGAGATTCGAACCAGCGATCCCCTGTGGTCACGGCCTGTACGCTACTGGCTGCGCTAAGAGGTCTCGAAGACATGATTGAATGGAAACGATCACTGACTCACCGGTTTATAATGAAAACCAGAGACTACAGGCATCACAAAAAGTTCCTCAATACAAAACAACAAAAAAAAAACCCTTTTATTCAGAAAAAAAATTCTATAGGTCCTTTATTCAGTTTAGAACGAGAAGATTATCACACACAATTATTAAAACATCCGCTTAGACTAAATATACAACTAATTACCTAAACTCCATGGATAACAAGACGATCGTCGAACTAGTAGATTACGAAAAGATCTCCGAGTCGGTAGATTACCCGAGATCGTTGACTAGGTGAACTACGAAATGATCAGTGGTTAAGTGGATTACAAAAAGGTGCTTAAAGCTTTGGATTAGGGAAAGATCATTGACTTAGTCTAATACAAATAAGCCATTCTCTTTGAAAAGAAGGCTTCATGCATCTGCAAAAAGTCTAGACCAAGGTCAGCCTGCGCAGTCAGCGCTAGCTCTTGGTCAATTTTCTGCATGTCAAAAGATCAGTGTACCTCAAGATTCTATCGGTTATCATACAAAATTCACTTTATGGATCCTGATCATGTGATGACTTGCTTAGTATCATGCATCACTGAGATGCATTAAACTCCCTTTTCCCAGAGCATGGCTAAAATAAATGTAAGCGTAGACGTTTGTCTCAATTGATTACGAAAACGATCCTCTACCTTGTCTCATGATTACAAATAGATTTTAGTCTCGATGAATCACAAAAAGATCTTTGCCTCAGTAAATAACGAAATGAACATTTACTCGATTTGATAAGATCTGGTCCGTTTTCACCAATCATTTTTAAAAATACTCCTAAGTCCTTTTTCTTCAAGATTTTCTAAATTTGAAAGTGAAACAACAAGATGTGTTACTTTTTAATTTAGAAAATTCTGGGGAATAAGACTAAGAACGTTCTTAAAAATGGTTAGTGAATACGTCCCAGGATTCTTTTAGTCGGCGTATCATACATACGGAATGTTATGTTGTTGTAACTTTACTGGTGCTTGTATTTAATTCGAGCAGCGTGAGAAAATTTGATATCGCACGAGACCGAAAGTCAAGCGCGATGTCAAAATTTTCTTACGCAGCGAGAAGTAAATACGAGCATCAGGAAAGTCACTACAACGTAAAAATTCCTTTTATTATATACCTTCAACTTTCAACGACAAAATTGTGCAGTTCCTGCTATTTTATTCGTAAACTGGTAAACAAAATAAAACAAACAATGGTGTAGTAGCTAGTAACGTCATTTTTATGAATGGTGGATAAATATCACAGTGTAAATTTTGGCCAATCAAATCGCAAATTAATAGTATGTTTTCCCCGCTTGAGTCACGTCATCTTACCATATTTGGAACCGTATTTCATAGTGTGTAGATACGATTTTTTTCCTGTCTTGTATATTATTTTATCCGCGCGCGACGCATGTATTTGAGCCGGAAAATTTTCAGGTATATAATAAGTAAAAAAATCTTTGACTCAGAGGATTACGAAAGATACTTGATTCATTAAATCACGAAGAGATCTCTAATCAGCCGATTATTTATGATCAGATGAAAATTTAATGTCAAGACTGACAAAAAATCACTTTTGACAAATTCATTGGGGAATTTGACTCTTTCGATGTAAAAAATGATCGATTTTTACATCTAGGAGCATAATTCTATAACAATTCAAGATATTTTGAACATTTTTTAGGTTCTTTGTGTAGCGTGCTGTTATAGTAACTAAAGGCACAGGCTTGCACGGTCCCTGCAGTCTGATTCTGATCTACATCGTCTGCTATTTTAACCCTTTACCCAACAAACTTTTGTAAAAGCCTAAATGTGTAATTTGGGAAAAAATCAGCAACTTAGAAATTCTTCGGAAAAAAATTACCGCTTTGACATTTGTCTAGTAGTCTTACAAAGTATAACAGTACCTTCCAGTTTTCCGACGTTCAATCCGCGCTGAAGCTTGGCATAGAAAAGTCGCTGCACTGATGCGGATCTATTACTGAAATTAAAAAAAAAATGAGGCATGCTCTGTGAAAAGGGGGCTTAATGAATCTGCGAGAGGTATCGGCCTAGGTCAGCCTGAGCAGTCGCGCAGGCAGACCTGGGCCGAAACTTTTCGCTATCGGTCAATTTTCTGTATGTTCAAGGACCAGTGCACCTCATGACTCAGTCAATTGCTAGAAAAAATGGATTTTATGTATCCGCTATTATATGATGACTTGCTTGGTACCCTCGATCACGGAGATGCATTAAGCCCCCTTTTGTCAGAGCATGGCTCAAATGAAAATAGCGTTCTATATCATTTAAAAAAAAAAAAAAAAAAAAATGTGCTGCGCTCTGAGAAAAGGGTGTTTAACCCATCTTCGTAATGCATTATCAGAGCTTCAGATAAGAGGGAGTGTTGGTGTCTAAATCCATTATTTCTCTACCAAACCCTTTGTTGTGGGTACTCATTAGTATCGTCTCGATGAGACGATTCTAATGAGTACCTATAACATTGGGTTAAGTGGAAAATAATTAATATTTTCAATTTTGAAATCAAAATCACTCCCTCTATCAGGAGCTCTGATTATACCACGTAAGTTGTCGCCAAATTTAGATCCATTTTGTCTAGACACCTGCTGGGCCATGTAGAAACTTTACCAATAGTAAAAAATTTCAAATGGTTTAGCCAGTCAGAAGTTGTGTTACTTTCAAATTTAGAAAATTCTGGAGAATAAGACTCAGAATGTCCTTAAGAATGGTTGGTTGATTACGGACCCAGACCTAACGTTCTGTGCAATCTTACCTTACACCCTATGTGTCAGCAAAAAGCATCTGAAGTTGTTATTAGGGCTCAAGTCATTCGAAGGGTTTTAATATCAACAAGAACAAAAGAGAAACCTGTATTGGTTTCCGTGGCAACAATGTCAGTCTTTCTGAGTAATGAGTTTGCCTGGGTCGTTACAAGTCACAAATTTTACCAATTAGATCTACCACTGTGACAAATAATGTTCGCTTTTCAATCTAACAAACCACCGTGGAAATAATGGCCACCTTTTTTGATGCTTCCGAAGTCATTGCTCCATGAATACATGACAGTTACAGTAATTTTCTATTCTCAGATAAAAGAACCCCTGTAGGTTCTTTTTTTTTCCGAGTGCTGACAAAATGACGTGTTGTTTCTTATATGAGAATAAATAATGAATCAAATAGCATTATAAAAGTTCTGCTTTTGATTCAGTTTGATTGTATGCTAAGTTCGAAAAATTCATTTTTCATTTTTATGTTAGCAGTTGTCAGTGGGGTACAGTATCCACCGAGACACGTGTAACTGGTACTGAATTGCATGCATATGACGGTATACCGTGTATACAATTCTGTTGTTTACTTTAGGGTTATCAGGTATTGAACCCCCTGTCAGAACAGCAATTTTATGAAATCCTCATTCATTTTTTCGTTCAGGAATTGCTAAACGACAGCGGTCACCAGCTGAATAGGTTTAGGCCCAAACAAAATGTATGATCAATACTATACGGAAAAAGGAACTCAATGCATATTCGAAAAATATCGACCCAGGTCAGCCTGTGCAATCCGAGCAGGCTGACCTGGTCCGAAACTTTTCGCCATTGGTAAATTTTCTGTATGTCCAAGGACAGTCAACCTCATGATTCATTCGGTTGTTTAAAAAAAGTGGCTATTATGGGTCCATAATTATGTGATGGCTTGATTGGTACAGTGCATCACGGAGATGCATTAAGTCCCCTTTTTCCAGAGCGTGGCTCATGTATAAAATATGTATAAGGTTCCAATACATACTTTTGAGAATTAGGGCGGTAGGAAAATTACTTCATTTCTTTAAAATTTAACTTTTTTTTTTATTCAAAACAAGTGTTCTAGTTTCAAATGTTGTCAAAGTTCTTTTTATCATGCTGTCCTGTATAAACAGTTGATATCAAACTGTAAATTTACTTCTGCTAGGATCACTTATCTTCTTATATCCTTTTTATTTAAATCTACTATGCCATTGTAACTACACTGTTTTGTTAAGGTGATTTATTTTCTCCAGATGGCGCACCAGGAAACACTTCTGATTCTTCAAACATGCCAAATTGTCTCTTTTTAACGTCCTGGGGGAGGGGGGGGGGGGCGATTAAGAGAGGTACAACGACGATTAAGAGAGGTACAACGACAATAACAGTACCGTCCATTTTAGTCAATGCCGACGGCGAAGCAATCCCCATTTTAGAAACCTGCTGTATTTAATGCAGAATATCTATTTCACTGCCGATCATGATTCAATTGGTCATTTACTAGTACTCATGATTAATTCGATTCTATCATTTTCTGAAAGTTTTTTCCAAGTTACTTGTTTGCTTAACCCTTTACCAAACAATCCCGTGTTTTCACGTCCCAGAGGAAAAGGCCTTTTGAAAACATTGTGGGAAAAGGAGAAAATGCTGGTAACCAGCATTTTCTCCTTTTCCCACTATGTTTTCTACCATGTCAAAAAAAAAAAAAAAAAAAATGAAGGTCATTTGTACTACTTTCAAATTTGTCGTCTGCAGATGCTTTCAATTTGGGAGGGGCTAAAATCTGTCGTTTGGGAAAGGGTTAATTTGTGTAGCCGAAGTTTATAATATTATCGGATATATTCGAATAGTCGGGGTTTAATGATGTCGATTTTATGAAGTAATTAAGACTATGTCGATGCCGTAAATTTATTCCAGCTGAACCAATAAAACTTTATCGATAGTTTGACTACCTTGTAAGCCCACTTTAAGTTAGGGGAAAAAAAGCGGGGGTGGGGGCGTCAATAAGGGGACAATACGATATGTCAAAATATTAAACTATCAACAGGTGAAAAAAAATGTTTAGGCTCGGGCGTAAAAATTAGACACTATCGGGTAACCAGAACCACATGCGTATATTTTGTTTTGGCCTTAGCTGTCATTAAACAATTTGATGCTATCCCATAGCCTCATCAGTCTTTTGCTCGTTTGATTTGACAAATGTCAACTAGTAATCGAAACTACCTAAACACAATGTAACTTCTTTTGCACCTGTCAAAGGTATTGCATTATTTTACTATGTCTCTTGTTAACACAGTACTTTGAAATGCCAAATCTTACGGCTACACGACTACGAGCGTACATTATTCTTTTGTCTGTTTAATTTACAGGTGTCAAGTAGCAACATAATACCGTAACTTGAAAGGGTAACTGTTCTTCAGATTCTTCAAAACAGTGTGCTTACAATATTCTTTCGAAGAAACTATTTAACACTTAGGCTGCTAAGCACGACTCGTTGACCTAAAATGCGGACAGCATAGGTCAAGATCATACTGCACAGAACATGCAGTCTGATCCTGAATCTACACTGTCCGATAAGAAGATATCTTCCCTCCTCCCCAAATACCTTTGAAATAGCAGAATTTGGGATTTCACTGTCGGCTTGAAAGTCTCATTTCAGTTATTTAGGAGGATAAGGGATAAGTCATAGTTTAGAATCATGAAGCGAACCATGTGGTTCCAAGATCAGACGGGCGCGTTCTCCTATTCGGAGCTTGATCCCCGTCAGTAAAAGTTTTGTGGTCTATAGTGCTGAAAATGTTGACGATGACTTATTTCAGTTTTCCGTATAAAACCACGTGCTTATCTGAGGAGGGTGGCGGGGGAAAGAAAGCGGGTGTTTGTGTGTGTGTCAATAACCATATAATATAGATTGTCGTATCCGACGATAACACCACGTTTGTAGGACACCGTTTGAATGACTTTAACCTCTTTTCTATCGTGTTAAAGCCTGTCTGTTTCTTGTTCCTGGCGGTTAATAAATGTCATCCCAACGAAAATGTATCAATAAAATACAACAGTTTGTCCATTCCATTCTTTCGGTAACTCTTTTGTACCAAATTCACTTTTTGAGATCCTGTATATATGTTTGATTGTATCTAGATTAATATAAGTACCTTTTATGAAACTTTGAAATCGTATTTCCTTACGGTGTCCGCTTGCCACGCTTAAGCTCTGTCGTATGTGGGCTCATCGGACAGTAGCTTTCCCTTTATACAGTTAAGTCGCTAGGTGCGAGCGATATCAAATATAACGCTTATGTAAAACAGCTTAAGATAAAGTCCAATTGATACCAATTATCCCTTTCCCAAACAAGCCCTGGTTTTCACGTGTCTGCAGTACAAGTCTTTTGAAAACACTGTGGGAAAAGGAGAAATTGCTCGTAACGAGCAATTTCTCTTTTTCCCAGTGTTTTCTACCCTTTTTGATAACTTGCTGCCATTTTCATTAAATTTGAAATTGTCGTCTGCAAACTCTTTCAATTTGGACCAGTCCAAAATTTGTCGTTTGGGAAAGGGTTATTGAGAGTATTTTGGTCAGAAAATCGTAAAGTATCCGAACTTGTAATAACCAGACTTCGCGTTCTGTAGGGCCCCACCGTGCTAATAGAATCTAAACACCATCCTCCGAGGCAACTATCGTGTTCAGCATTTAGGCTTAACCTTTATCGAGCTAAATTACAATGGGTTTTAGAAGTAAAATCCAACAAGTAGCCCATCTACTTGGGCTCTTAGTGATTCATTAAGAAAACATTTATACTGCACTTAACGAAAATAAATGTGCAGCAGGAATGGCGCTTTCTGACAACGCATTTACTCCAACCCCAACGAAACTTGATGGAACGAGTTGCACTCACTGGTTTGAAAGCCGTTGGTATCACGTACTTTATCTGCAACGAAACCTTGGCACAGAGGCTCCAAGCATCCCAGTATGAAATAGGAAACAACATAAGTGATTCAGTTCGCAGGAAACTTAAGTAATGTTTGTGATTTCAGGGCAGTTTGGATCACGATAAGACTCTGTTCACTCTCTACCAAACGACAAAATGTTAGACTCGTCGAAATTCAAAGCACTTTTTATCAGCATTTTCTCCTTTTCTCACAATGTGTTCAATTTTTTTTCCGTGGCTTCGTTAAAAGTCAGGATTACTTGGTAAATGGTTAAACTTAGACGAACAGTAGGATGCTTTTACGCTGTCCAATAAGCTGAGAAACCTGTTTGGCCGAAAAAGAAAATACATTAAAAAAAAAACATTAAATAGCAATTTGGTATTTTTCACTCCCTGGTGACAAATTTGCACAATTTGTATTAAGCAGTGTAAGAATTAAACTCTCGGAAACAATCTCGTGTTTTAACGACCCTGGAAAAGACAGCTTCTGGAGCCACAGTGGGGTCCTAGAAAATGGTGCTAACCAGCATTTTTTTATTTCCTTTACCGACAATGCTTTATATCTTTCCTACGAACAGTAATGAGCTATGGTCTGTGTAAAGGGTACTTAATGTATATGCAAAAAGGATCGACCAGGTCAGCCTGCGCAGTCTGCGCAGGCTGACCTGGATCGAAACTTTTTGCTATAGGTCAATTTTCTGCTTGTTAAAGGATCAGTTTACTTTATGATTCATTCGGTTGTTAGGCTAAATGGATTTCATGGATCCATATTTATGCGATGACTTGTTTTGTATAGTGCATTCAGGTGATCCATTAAGCCCGCGTTTGCTAGAGTATGCCCATTATTACATATCATCAGAATGGACGAGTCTAAAAAGCTATATTCACCAAGCATTCAACTAAATTTACGGCCAGTTCTAAATTTCAAGAGTAGGCCTATGTCTCAGCCAATCAGCTGGTTACACGTAGAATTTGGTACTAGAGAAACATTTAGAATGTTTTGTAAATTTGGCCCCTGAAACAAACATATGAGCCGCGCTCTGTGAAAAGGGGGCTTAGTGCATGTGCGAAAAGTATCGACCCAGGTCAGCCTGCGCGGACTTTCCGCTATTGGTCAATTTTCTGCATGTCAAAGGACCAGTGTACCTCATGAATTAGTCGGTTGTTATACTAAATGGATTTTATTGATCCATGATTATGTGATGAATTGCTTGGTATCATGGATCACGAAGATGCATTAAGTCCTCTTTTGCCAGAGCATGGCCATTATTAGGCTACATATCGTCAGAATGAACGAGCCTAAACAACTATATTCATCCAACTAAATTTACATCCAGTTCTAAATTTCAAGAGTATTTCCCAGGCAATTAGCTCGTTACTCGTAGAATTTAGTATTAGAGAAACATTTAGAATGTTTTATGAATTTGGCCCCAGAAACAAACATGTCATTTTACCAAACAGACCGTGTTTCATCGACCCCGAAGAGGAAGGCTATAGAAACATTGTAGGGGAAAAGGAGAAAATGCTTGTGACCAACATATCTCCTTTCACCCCATGTTATCTACCTTTTCAAAACAAAACTCCATCATTTGAGCCGAATTTATTTCAGCCATGTTCTGTGAAAAAAAGGGGGTTCAATGCATCTGCAAAAAGTATCGACCATATCAGCCTGCGCAGTCCGCGCAGGCTGATATAAGTCGAAACTTTTTGCTATAGTAAATTTTCTGTTGTCCAAGGACCATTTTACCTCAAGAATCAGTCGACTATCATACGAAATGAATTTAGGGATCCATAATTATATGAGGACTTGTTTGGTATCACGCATCACGGAGATACGTTAAACCACCTTTACACAGATCATGGCTCATTTCTTTGTCTGCAAATGCATTCACTTTGGGCGTCCTGAAGGCGTCATGAAAGTAGAGAGCGCAACAATCTTTGGTGTCTTCTTTGCTCTATCGTGATTTCCTGATATTATGACAGTTCACTTGTGATTTAGAGATTCTTAGATATATTTCTTCTCTTGAGGAGAAAAATAGAGTGCTTCGGAGCATTTCTCGATAACGTTTTCCCTTCGCACATTAAAGCAAACAAAATACTTCATTAGGGGGGACGCAAGAATCAATCAAGACGTTCTTTCTAGCCAAACGCTGTCGAAGGAAATCAAGTTATCTTTATGGACAGGAATTACTATAAATGGACTGAATAGTGAATACATACTTGACGATCATTTTTTTTATTGTGATCAATTGATTTCTATGTAGCGTAAACTTTAGCTAAATGTTTTGTTGCACTTGTTTACACTGTTGCTTCTCTTCTTTCTTAAATATGATCTTACAGCAATTTTAAACAGCTCAGTATTTGGACTCGCTATAACCTTTTACTTTTGATTATATTTGATCTGAAAAATATACGTGAAAGACGATGCTTTTAGCATACATGCTCTAAAAGTAAGCTGATAAACATAAGTTTTAATAAAATTTGACCATAAAGTCTCATTCAGTTATCCAAATTTACCGACTGATAACCTTGTACTTAATATGCTGAGAGAGTAAAAAACGGACTTTAAAATTGAATATGACTATCATTTTGATTTTGTTGCAAATAATGGCTTTTATGTCTGTTCTGCTGTAAATTTCATATGGTTAATATTTGGCGTGTAGCACACGAAAAGGGGCCTTCGGACATATGCGTAAAAGCGTGTCGCTCCAGATCAGCGTTTGCAGTCTGTGACTAATCCGAGGCGACACTTCTCGTTTTTGTGCAATTTCTTTTGTTTCACGAAAGTCTACTGTATGGAAAAATCTTATGTAGTCGTAAAGTGCGGTCTCGGATTAGCCTGCACGGACTGCGCAGGCTAATCCTGGACGACACTTTACGCAAATGTCCGAAGGTCTCATTTCGCATGTTGCGGGCCATTTACAACTGGGAGGTTGTTCCTAGTACACGAGTCATACTCGACATGTAATACTTATGAGTGTATTTGACTGGAGTTATGCTATAACTGAACATTAAGTATGTGAATATACTAACGGCATTCAGAGTATGCCTGACTAGTGCAATAATAATATCTAGACTTCAAAAGTACAGATGAGTGTTTCGATCTAGAGCATACGTAAAACTTACATTAACAACAGATGACTGTGCCTGACTAGTGCGTTAATAATTCCTGTACTGAAGCACAGATTAGTGTTTCTATCTAGTGCAGAAGTAAAACTTTTAAATAACAGCGTATGGGTATGTCTGACTCTTGCAGTAGCAGTACCGATCCTGAAGTACACATGTATGTTTTTTGACAAGTACAGTTGTAATACTTCGTGCACTACGTATGAAAATATCAGGCTAGGGCAATAGTAACATATACTAAAATACAGATGAGTGTTTCTATCTAGTGCTAAAGCAAACTGTATTTCAAAGTACAGATTAGTGTTTCACCTAGTGTAAATACAAAGTTGATAATAAACTACAAATGGGTATATCTTTTCATTGCTAAGGTAAAGGCTCTCCATATGAGTTTTTCTGGCTAGAGTATCCATGGAAACTATTGGTTAGACAGGTCAGTGGCTTTTTAAAACTTTTTTAGACCTTTTTAACGATTTCTTTATCCGTCTTAGTTAAACCATTAACACATGTAGACTTTTCTTTTGTAATAAAGAATTTAACTCTTTACCAAACGACGAAATTTAAGACTGGTCCAAACTGAAAGCAATTGCAGACGACAAAATAAATATTACTAAAAAATTGAAATTTGTTTTGGGAAGGGTAGAAAACATTGTGGAAAACGAGAAAATGCTGGTTACCAGCATTTTCTCGTTTTCCCACAATGTTTTCAAAAGGCCTCTTTCTTAGGGTCGCTAAAAGTCGGGATTGTGTGGTAAAGGGTTAAAGAAAAAATGGCCAGCAATGGGGAAAAAGGAACTTGTTCCGTGCAATTCCCCCTCTGACACAAAGTTGAACGTGCTTTCATGTATTCCAACCTAATCTTCGTTGATTATCCAAATCAAACAAAAACCTGTTCAACGTTATCTAGCTGGAAAATTGTTACAGAAAAAATTAAGTTATATCTTTAAAGTTTCGATTTCGATGAAAGAAGCATGCTGTGTGAAAAGAGAGCTGAATGCATGATTTGCACAAAATATCGAGCTTTTTATTTTTTTCCTGCTTCTGGTACATTTTCTGCATGTCCAAGGACCGTTCTATCCCAGGATTCAGCCGGATTCAGTTAGTTGTTAACCCTTTCCCAAACGACAAATTTTGGACTGGTCCAAATTGAAAGACTTTGCAGACGACAATTTTAAATTTGATGAAAATGGCAGAAAGTTATCAAAAAGGGTAGAAAACACTGTGGGAAAAGGAGAAATTGCTCGTTACGAGCAATTTCTCCTTTTCCCACAGTGTTTTCAAAAGACTTGTACTGCAGACACGTGAAAACCAGGGCTTGTTTGGGAAAGGGTTAAACAAGATGGAATTGATGTATCTACAATTGTGTGATGACTTGCACGGTATAATGCATCAAGGTGGTGCACAAAACGCCCTTTTGCCAGAGAATTGCTCGAGTATAATGTGAATTTTTTCACGTGTACAAAACGAACCAAAGCATTGAAACGTTAAAATCAGCTGCAAGTATAAAAGTCCATCGGTTTGTTGGTTGGTTGGTTGTTCTTGTGGATTTGAGTACACTCTAACTATTCCGGAAGCTCGATCAAATAGACCGAAAAGTGTCTGGTTTTCCGTTGATAAAATGATGGCAAATTTACTTTGAATTTTGATTTTTCATAAAATGTTTTCAATGTGGCAGATATTGCGTGTTTGAAGGGAAATAGACTTAAGTCAATAAATTTATACATTTACCGTGTTTGGCAGTGAAAATATAAACCGAGTCGAGAAATACTAAAACCAGCTGAATTGTCAATATTTATGAGCCATGCTTTGTGAACACGGGGCTTCATGCATCCACGAAAAGTATCGACCAAGCTCAGCATCTGCAGAGTGTCCTGGGCCGAAACTTTTCGCTTTTGGTCAGCTGTCGGTATGTCCATGGACCAGTCTACCTACTGGTTAAGTCGGTTATTAAAAAAGTGGCTATTATAGATCCATAATTATGTGATGGCTTCATTGGTACAATTCAGCATAACGGAGATGCATTAAGCCCCCTTTTGCTACAGCATGGCTCTCATGTAATGTCACGGAAATTAGATCAGGAAATCTTTGAAAATTCTCACATCATTTAATACAAGTTTTCAGAGAAGGACACGCTTTGTGAAGGATCGGAAAAATCTAAAACCTCATCCATAATTAGTTTATTCAGACATCGAAAATGTTGGCATTCTTGTCATGGACACTTTGTTTTGTGTATCTAAGCAAAGAAAATTGAGCTATGCTCTGGAAAAAAGGGGTCTTAATGCATCTCCGTGATGCATGATACCAAGCAGGTCATCACAGAGCTATGGATCCATAAAAAATCATTTTGTGTAACAACTGACTAAATCATGAGGTAGAATGGTTCTTTGACAAGCAGAAAATTTAACAATAGCAAAAAGTTTCGGCCCAGGTCAGCCTGCGCAGTCCGCTGACCCGGGTCGATACTTTTTTTGCAGATACATTAAGCTCCCTTTTCAAAGATTAAGGCTCAATTTTATTTCATAACCACAGTAAGCAGGATAGTAGCATCTTTTGGCTGGCAACGGATATGCGCGAGCGATATATACGGAATTTTATGTTGTAGTAACTTTTCTGGGGCTTGTATTTGCTTCGAGCTGCGTTGGACATTAAAATTAATGTCTTGCGAGGCACCCGAGACCGAAGGTTGAGCTTGAAATCAAATTATCAAACGAAGCAAGAGCAAGTAATCTACAAGCCTCTGAAAAATTACAGCAACTTCATATTCCATATTTTATGTGCATGTTAATCTGAACAACAACTTCATTTTTTCTTGTAATGGCTTCTCTTGCCTGAATGGAGGATGAATAAAATATAGCGTGACGTTTTGAACAATCAAACCGGAAACAAAGCTGAACGCAATGCGCACGCGGTTACGTCATCATACCATTTTCGACAGTATTTGACACTGTGTAGATACACTTCTGATTTAATCGGCGCTGGCTTTTGACCTACTTCTTGGTGTTGATTTATTCGACTGAATAAATTGAAATGTGCGATCGGACAAAACTGTGGACATGTTTATCCTGAGGGCTAATTTGCACGCAGATTTACGCCGTGTATCTGTTTTTTTTTTAAGATACTTCCCGTTCTGTTGTGTCTGCTTTTATCCGCTTTCGATGTAAACGTGTATTTGACCCGGAAAAATTGTTGGTATATATTGAACATGCAGATGACCCATACTCTGGCAAAAGGGTGTTTAGTGCATCTCCGTTATGCATTATACTAAGCAAATCATCACATAATTATGGATTCATAATAGCCACCATTTTTTAGAAACTGACCAAATCATGAGGTAGACGCGTCCTTGCTACATACAGAAAATTGACCAACAGCGAAAAGTTTCGGGCTAGGGCAGCCTGCGCGGACTGCGCAGGCTGACCTGAGTCGATACTTTTCGCAAATGCATTAAGCCCCCTTTTCACAGGGCATGGCTCATATTATTGAATTAAAGCTACGGATGAGATAATATTTCATTGAAGAGTACGTAAAGGCTTTTTATTTTCATTTTGAGGCAAAGTGAGATTTGATATATTTGTTAGAAGTTTTAACTTTCTGAAAGACATCTTTTGAGCCACAATTATAAAAATTTATCCTCTTCTTAGCCTGTGTAATTACCTTTTTTTTTAACAACCGAGGAAAAAACATTTAACAAACAAATTTGTTGAAAAGGAGAAAGTGATGGGAACCAGTATTTTCTCTTTTTCTGACAATGTTTTCTACTTCGCCAAGAAATGACCCGTGCACACTGAAAAGGAAGCTAAATGCATCTGCTGAAAGTATCGAAACATGTCTGCGCAGGCTGACTTGGATCGAAACTTTTTGCTATTGGTCAATTTTCTGTATGTCAAAGGACCAGAGTACCTCATGATTCAGTCGGTTGTTAGACAAAATGTTTGGTACCGTGCAAGATGCATTAAACCCCCATTTGCAAGAGTATAACTCAAATACATTCATTTGAGCCTAATTCAATAAATCGTCTACAAATGCTTTCAATTTGACGATTACAAATACAAAAAATACAGAAAAAAAACATTGTTTGGTAAAGAGTTAATAAGGGTCAGAAATACTTCAATCGATAGGTTTCTTTAACGATTGAACGGTTGTCAGATATTTGTCAAGTTTGGCGCCCATGAATGAATAGGGCTTTCTGTCAGTTCCTCGGAGTCCGTTGTAAGTTCAATATTATTCAGGACCATTCAAACGGGCCCAGTCATATATTAAAGGTACTTTCTTTACAGCCAGAGAGAGAGAGAGAGAGAGAGAGAGAGAGAGAGAGAGAGAGAGAGAAACGCTATTAAAAACTTGAAAGTGTGTAGAAAGTCTCAGAATTTAGTCATCTGTATAAATATAGATAAATTACCAATATATATGGTGTAAGGGATATAGAAACTTAATGGATTTGTCCTCTCGTTAAAACCAGAAACAACAACTGTGATTTCTTCGAAGGCCTCCAAAAAATGAAATGCTTTTTCTATCCGTCGTAATCTGTGCAACCTTGGAGCCATCATGGACAGCATTTGGCATGAAGATACAAGAATGATCATAGTTTCATAAAATATAGATGAAATAGTTTAAAACTTGCCGAAAACGAGTATAGATGTATTTTTTTAAACTCTGAAGCAAAAATGAAGACTTGTCCAAATTGAAAGCATTTGTAATATGAATGTGACTCAAATGATGGAACTTGTCTTTGATATGGTAGAAAACCTTGTGGGAAAAGGAGAAAACCTATGTACCAGTGGCAATGCAATCTTTATTTGACCCTCGCTTTCATCGCGAGTCCAGCGAGTGCCCTAGGGCAAGACATTGCCATGGTTATGCCTAGTTCTAGAGAATCAGAGGAAAATCACTTTATTTTTTACTAAACAATCCCTTTCTTAAGGTACTAAGCGTTTGAAAAAAAATATAGAAAAAAAAAGAAGTAAATTCTGGTGATCACATTTCCTGCAGTTTTCTTTCCTATTCTTTCATAGTTTGAGCCACATTTAATTTGTCGCCTTCAAATCCTTTTAATTTGGACAAGTCAAAAATTTTCCTGTCTGGTAAAAGTAATTAACCTCTTAGGCTGCTACGCGCGACTCAAGGACCTTTTGCGGACAGTGTAGATCAAAATCAGACTGCACAGAACGTGCAGTCTGATCTTGGATCTACACTGTCCGATAAGGGAATATCTCGGCCCCCCCCCCCCCCTCATCGGAAAAGATCCCTTCGAAATAACACAATTTGGGTTTTTACGGTCGGCTTGAAAAAATTTCATGTCACTTATTCAGCAGGATAAGAGCTAAGAAAGCTATCATAGGAAGTCACAATGCGGAAAGTAAAAAAAAAAAAATTATTGAATGTGCTGTAAAACAGCATCCAGGCGAAAAAAGAAATTGAAAGAGTCAACGGTGGCGGGGAATAAATGCGCCATGCTCTGGCAAAAGGGGGCTTCATGCATCTCCATGTTGCACTTTGCCGAGCAAGTCATCACATAATTATGGATCCATAAAATCTAATCTAAAAAACGGCTACATCACTAGGCATACTCCTCCTTTGACATGCAGAAAACTTGCCAAAAGCAAAAAGTTTCGGCCCGGGTCAGCCTGCGCGGAATGCGCAGGCTGACCCGGGCCGATACTTTTTGCAGATGCATTACGCCCCCTTTTCACAGAGCATGGCTCAAATGAAATCCACAGATTCTGGATTCAGATCCGCGACTAATAGGCTTTCGTCTATATCCTACGATTTCCGGGAAAAAAAAAGAAGGTTTAATCAGTAAACAGATTAGATTAATCTCTCCGAGCTTAGAAATTATATTCTATACTTTATAAAGCTTACGCAACACACTGTATTTATGTCGGCGCCTATGTGAATACAGTCTCCGACAAACCTATTCATTGACTCACAAAAAAAAGTCAACTAACTTGTTCTGTAGACACGATAAAGACTTGACAGTTCCACAGAAATATTAATCTTCCAGACGGCACTGAACAAACAGACGAAAAGTCGAGTTCTCTGTATGAACATATATCTGATTGATAAGAAATGAGCTATGCTCTGTGAAAAGCAGGCTTAATGAATTTGCAAAAAAGTGTCGACCCATGTCAGCTAGCGCAGTCCGCGCAGACTGACATGGGACGAAACTTTTTGCTATCTTTAAGTTTTCTGCATGTCAAAGGACCAGTGTACCTCATGACCGAGCCGATTGTGAAACAAAATGTATTTTAGGGGGTCCATAATTATGTGATATTTTGCTTGGTATCTTGCATCACGGAGATCCATTTAAGTTCCCCCACCCCCTTGTCACAAATCAGGGCACAAATATATCTGATTAACCCTTAAGCTGCTAATCGCGACCCACTGACCTTTTGCGGACAGTGTAGATCAAGATCAGACTGCACAGAACGTGCAGTCTGATCTTTGATCTACACCGTCCGATACGGTATTTTCTTTCCGTTGAAATCAATTTTGAAACCTCAATGTTTGGGCTTTCAGTATTGACTAGAAATTTACGTTTCATTTATTCAGCAGCTTAAGTGTTAATAATAAGAAATAGTTTTGCTCTGTTGGTTGCATCTAAAAATGCTGACCGGTTTTGCCGGCAGTGTAAGAACCAAGTTCAAACTGCATAGAACGTGTAGTATAATTTCGGAACCACGCTGCTTGAATATTTTGTGGGACTTTAAGGCTTACATGAATTTGAGTCATGCTCTGGCAAAAGGAGGTTTAATGCATCTCCATGCTGCATTATACCAAGCGAGTCTTCATATAATTATGGATCTATTAAATGAGCCATGCTCTGGCAAAAGGGGGCTTAATGCGTCTTCGTGATGCCTCATACCAAGCAAGTCATCACATAATTAGGGATCAATAAAATTCACTATGTCCAACAGCCGACTGAATCATAAGGTAGACTCGTCCTTTGACATACAGAAAAATTGACCGATAGCGAAAAGTTTCGGCCCAGGTCAGCCTGCGCGGACTGCGCAGGCTGACCTGGGTCGATACTTTTCGCAGATGCATTAAGCCCCCTTTTCACATGGCTCAATCTTGGGGTAGAATGGTCCTTTGACATGCAGAACATTTTCCAAAGACAAAAGTTTCGACACAGATCAGCCTGCGCGGACTGACCCGGGTCGATACTTTTTTTTGCAGATGAATTAACTCATCCCCCAATCCCCCCTTTCACAGAGCGTGGCCAAATTACTTTGCTATTTTTGGTTTTATCTAAAATATGCTGACCATGCATTTTTGCGGCTTAGCAGGCAGTATGGAACCAAGATCAAACTGCACAGGACGTGAAGTCGAATTTCGGAACCACGCTGCTTGAATATATTGTGGGACTTTCTGGCTTACATGATTTTAGGCCATGCTCTTGCAAAAGGAGGTTTACTATTTCTTCGTGATGCACTATACTAAGCAAGTCATCACATAATTATGGATAAAAAAAAAATCCGTTTTGTCTTGTTTCCAGCATTTTTTCTTTCTTTTTCCACACTGTTTTCAAAAGCCTTTTTATTCAGCCTTAGCCGAGCCACGGTAGCTCGGTCGGTAGCGTACAGGACTTGAGAACAGGAGGTGGCTGGTTCGATCCCCGGCTCGGCCAATTTCTTTCCGAGGATTGATGATAGCCATTGCGACAGGATTCATTCCTCTCTCACCGCTGACCATTGTTTCGACGACGGTTTTGTGGGAAAGCAGCCAGTGGCTTGGAAAGAATATTGTGCGTAGTATTGGTAAAAGAAACACCAGGAAAGCATGGATAGGTGCACTGGCCGCCGCGATATAACTGAAATAATGTTGAAAACAGCGTTAAACACCATACAATCAATCAATCAATCAGTCAATCAATTATTGTTTAGCCTTAAGCTTTTATGGGCGACTCATTGACCTTTTGCGGATAGTGTAGATCAACATCAGACTGCACATAACGTGCAGTCTGATCTTGGATCTACGCTGTCCGATAAGGAGATATTTTTTCTGAAAAAATATAAGTTTGAAATAACATTATTTGGGTTTTAACTATCTGCTTGAAAAGTTCTATTTAAGTTATTTAGCAGGATAAGGGTTAAAACTCGGGACTGTTTGGTAAAGTGTCGACAATAGGAAGCTGGTCACAAAACTACTAGATAAGCTGATGATTTGCGATTGATCTTTTACGTTTTGAAAACTTTGGAGACGAACTTCCAAGACCAGCACATTAACTAGCAATAAGCAAATTGGTTTGAGCCATGCTCTGTGAAAAGGGGGCTAAATGCATCTGCGAAAAGGTATCGATCCAGGTCAGCCTGCGCAGTCCGCGCAGGCTGACCTGGACCGAAACTTTTCGCTACTGGTCAATTTTCTGTATGTTCAAGGACCATTCTACCTCATGATTTAGCCGGGTTTTTAAAAAAAAAACAAAAGTGGCTATTATGGATCCATAATTATGTGATGGCTTGAGTGGTATAAAAACAGCACTGAGATGCAATAAGCCCACTTTTTCCAGAACGTGGCTCATTTTGTTTACTTTTTGCCGTGGTCTTTGCAGGAAAGTGAAATGCTTCCATTTTATTCTTTTCTATAATCATATTTAACTGTTGGAGATCATCTTTGATAACTGCTGACAAACAACGAATGTTCCTCTATCCTTTAGTTTAAAGATACATCCTTACAGCCAGAAGAAAAAAAACTTGTAAAAACTTGATAGTGTGTAAAATGGCTCAGAATTTAGTCACCTATGTAAATATAAATTACATATATATGTGCTGTAAGAGATGGAGAAACTCAAGGGATTTGTCCTCATTTTAACCCCTATCCTGCTGTATAAAAAAAAATGAAACTTTCAAGCCAATAGTATAAACCCAGTTTGTCCTATTTCACAGGTATTATTTGGAGGAAATATATCTCCTTATCGGACAGGGTAGATCAAAGATCAGACTGCACGTTCTGTGCAGTCTGATCTTAATCTACACTGTCTGCAAAAGGTCAGTGGGTCGCGATTAGCAGCTTAAGGGTTAAACCGTAAACTACAATAGTATTTTCTTTGAAGTCCTCCAGAGAATGAAATGCATTTTCTATCGGTCGTAATCTGCGTAACTTTGCAACCGCCAGGGGTAACATTTGGCATGAAGATACAAGAATGGTTATAATTTCATAAAAAAGAGATGAAATGGGTTAAAAACTGGCTGAAAACAAGTATAGATGTATCTTTAAAGGAAAGCGATAAACCTTCCATTTCGTTCTTTCTTTAATCATATTTAACTGTTGGAGGTCATCTTTGCTAACTGCTGACAAACAGCGAAGTTTTCCCCTATCCTTTATTTAGTGTAAACCCATTTATTTTACATCGATTGTGAAACAAGTTCTCACAATTTCTATTTAGTTAAATCACTGTCGATGACAGCTTTCTGAAAACCTTAAAGACACATCTAAACCACCTTTTCGCAGAGCAAGAGTCAAATGTACTTACAACTACACGAATTTACAAATGAGACAGCACCTGGGAAAAAAGAGGTTCATTGCACCTTTGTAATACATTATATTAAGCAAGTCGTCACAGTTTAATGGATTCATTATGTCCGGAAGTCGACTGAATCAAGAGGTAGAGCGGTCCTTTGACATGCAGAAAAAGAATCATTAGCAAAAAGTTTAGACTCAGGTCAGCCTGCGCGGACTGCGCAGGCTGACCTGAGTCGAAACTTTTTGGCAGATGCATTAAACCCCTTTCTCACAGATCAAGACACAAATGTACTTGCAACTACACGAGTTGTACAGAATGTCAAAAGAAACCCAGTTTCGCTGTTTGTGTCTTGTCTCGATTGTTCTTTTTAGACATAGTTAAATTGATGTGTCAAACTTCCTTTGAACGCAGCATCAGATAGTCTGGCGATTGTATCGTGGTTATTTTCTCTGGAAATTTGCTTTGTCAGAGTGCTTGTTCGCACGAAATATCTTGATTTAATGTCAATCATGCTTGTTTGGTGGATTGAGTTGATCTCCTAGGTATCATTTTAGTTCCGTTTAAGCAGTAAATTATGGTAAAATAAACACAAAAAAATGTTTGAAAATATTTTGAGTAATCTTTTCTTCGGTATTGCTAGTCGACTACATGAAACCGACATCTTGAATCTGTTGTTTTGAATCCGCTTTGGTCCCAAGGCCTTGGTGAAGCCATCTTGCCGTGGTCTATGTAACTCTTTCAGAGCCAAATATATGAGCCATTCTCTGGCAAAAGGGGGCTTAATGCATCTTCGTAATCCATGATACCATTCAAGTCATCTTATAACTGTGGATCCATAAAATCCATTTTCTCTAACAACAGACCAAATCTTGGGGTAGAATGGTGATTTGACATGCAGAAAATTGACCAAAAGAGAGGAAAAATCGGTCCAGGTCAGCCTGCACGGCCTGCACAGGCTGACCTGGTCGATACGTTTTTGCAGATGTATTAAGGTCCCTTTTCCTAGAGCATGGCTCGTATAAATCCATGTCGTCGCTCATCGTACATATTCTTTTACCTGAAAGATGTTGCTTTTTAAAAATCATGGGCACACATATTCGTACTTTAAACATCTTTTGAATAATTATTCGTGGTGAATTTATTAAATAAACTCCAGTTTTACCACAAGAATGAAATACGGTTTTGTTAGATCTACCAGTTGTTTGTCAGTTCATAGCAATCACCCGTTACACAAAATTACTTGGCCATTAATTAAAGCTAGCATATTCTTAACCCTTGTTTTAATGATCCCAGGGAAAAGGACTTTTGAAAGCACTGTGGGATAAAGAGAAAAGGCTGGTAACCAGCATTTTTTTCTCACCGAACAATGTTTTCTACCCTCTCAAAGAAAAATTTCCGACAGTGTGCATCATTTATCTTGTCGTCTGCAAATGCTTTCAATTTTGACCCGTCTAAATTTTGTCGTCTGGTAAAGTGTAAAACAGCTTTTTAAAAAATTGAGCCACGCTCTGTGAAAAGCGGGCTTAATGCATCTGCAAAAAAGTATCGACCCATGTCAGCCTGCGCAGCCCGCGCAGGCTGACATGGGACGAAACTTTTTGCTCTCTTCGAATTTTCTGCTTTTCAAAGGACTTTCTGCCTCATGTTTTAGCCGGTTGTCAGACAAAATGGATTTTAATGATCCCTAAGCATGTGATAACATGCTTGGTATAACGCGTCACAGAGATGCAATAAAGCACCCTTTTGCCAGAGCGTGCCTCATTCACACACACACACACACACATACACACATATATATATATATATATATATATATATATATATATATATATATATATATATATATATATATATATATATATATAAAGCCGCGCTCAGGCAAAAGGGGGCTTAGTGAATCTGCGTGATGGATGATACCTACCAAGCCGCCCCATGCTATTATGGATCCATAAAATCCATTATGCCGAACAACTGTCTGACTAAATTATGAGATATTATAATGGTCCTTGGACATACTGAAAATTAACAAATAGCAAAATGTTTCGATCCAGTTAAGTCTGCGCAGTGACGCAGGCTGACCTGGGTCGATACTTTTCGCAGATGCATTAAGCCCCCTTTTTTTCCGGAGCACGGCTTATATTAATTGCTTAACAATCTTAGTTGTGCTAAAAAAAAAAAAAAAAAATATGAAGATTTTTTTCCCTCCAAAGTTTGAATTATTCCAGTCGCTTGTCGCCTGAAAGCGATCATTAGCTGTTCGGATTTACTTGGCTATCAATTAAGGGTATCATTTTCATAAAGAATGTCCTTTTCAGTGTCTCTTGGGATTGCTTGTCATTTTGTAATACATTTCATTCTATATGTTGGCGTAATCGACACCTTTGGCCCAGAAAGACTCTTTTCAAAAGAAGCACAAACTTGAAAATCACAGAGAGACCAACGCACGTATTCACTAACCATTCTGAAGTGCATTCTTAGACCGTTTCTAGATTTGAACAAGTAACGCCATCTATGATTGGATAAAACATTTGAGCCACGCTCCATGAAAAAGGGAGCTTAACGCATCTGCAAAAAGTATCGATCCGGGTCAGCCTGCGCAGTCCGCGCAGGCTGACCTGGGCCGAAACTTTTTACTTTGTGTCAGTTTTCTACATGTCCAAAGATTCTTCTACCTCAGAATTCAGTCATTTGTTAGAAAAAAAAAATGAATATAATGGATCCATAATTATGTGATGAGTCGCATGCTATAATGCATCACGGAGATGCATTAAGCCCCCTTTGCCAGAGCTTGGCTCATTTGGTTTAGCCAAGCAGAAACCATGTAACTTTTGGATTTAGCTGTGTTATTTTCAAATTTGGAAAATGCTTGAGGATAAGACCAAGAATGCATGGTTACCAGCATGTTACCAGCATGTTCTCCTTTTCACACATTTTTTTCTCTACCCTACCAAAGACAGATGCCATCATTTCAGCTACATTTAAAGGTGTTGTCTGCAAATGCTTTCAAATTGGTCGAGTCCATTTTGTAGTGTGATAAAGGATTAAACACAAAAGACTGTTGTTGATATACGACAAAGTCGGCGTCTCTAAATGAATACAAGCTTGGCCTTTTGTCAAAATTGAACCAAAGGGGTTGGCAGAGTTTCTTTCAAATACTAGACATCAATTAATCTTTCGTTATTTCAAACAATAAAAAACCTGACTTTATAATTTGGCCAGAAATTTGTGCACACGAGTAACGTGAATATTATAATGTAGTAACTTTCCATGAGCGTGTATTAATTTCCAGCCCCATGGGAAAATTCGGTATCTCGAGAGATCGAAGATGTCAAAATTTTCTTACGCAGCGAGAAAGCAAATACAAGCCACAAGAAAGTTACGGCATAATTTTTCTTTTATTGTGTACCTTCACATTTTGACAACAAAATATCGCAATTATGGACGATTTTATTCGATTATGGTTATGATGTTACATTTAGACCATATTATCAGAAACTAAGAAAAAGTAGTCCGCACACGGGTAACGTCAATTCGGCATACGTCGGGTGATCCGGTGATCAAATCCCTCGGCTGTATCACGTAGCTCGATATGCACCTACACGGTACATTTCATCACCGAAAGCACACCTTTTTACCGTTATTAAAATTGTAAGGCTCCTCTTAAAAAAGAAAACATGAGTCACAGTTTTCAATCGATATATTTCTAAGAGTATTTCCGTCGGCAAACATTTTGTACATTCAATTTTTTGCGTGGTGTATCAATTCCGTTGGGAGCTTTCATCGACAGATCGATGGATGTGAATAACTTCACCGTGGTTGTTCATGTCTTTGCTAAGCGCTTTACAGGGCGCCACCATATTTAAGATCAGGTGATTGGTAGTTCAAAATGGAAGCCTCCTATATACAGACGAGGTTAGATGTAGGTACGGAATCGGCCGAGTGGGGTAACGTCGCCATACCATAGTAGATTGATTCTCTCCCACTATAGCAAAGTGTATAGGGTTGTACAAATCTGTATACAACGGGGACTAGTTTACAGACCATAAATGGAACCGTATTGGACACTGTGTACGTAGATACGGATTTTCCCGTCTTGTCTGATTTTACCCGCGTGCAATACATGTATTTGAGCCTTAAAATTTATACGTATATACTAAATGCTGTTATCTGGATAATTTGAAAACTCCCGTTCTGTACCCCTTAGTTATTCCAAATTACATTCCTATTCAAGAATTCCAAGACTCGCCCTCTGAGTGACTGAGACAGAACATCTTGACTAATCAGATGACTCGTCTTGAAATTAAGAATGGGCCGTGAATGCGAACCAACATCGATTACTTTTTCTTTAATCATTAGGCTGCTAAGCACGACTCAAGGACCTTTTGCGGACAGTGTCGATCAAGATCAGTCTGCACAGCACGTGCAGTCTGATCTTAGATCTACACAGTCCGATAAGGAGATATTTTTCCTTAAAAAAAACAAAGAAAAACCTATGAAATAGCAAAATATGGATTCTTACATGAATTCGGCTTGGAAGTTATCATTTTAGTTATTTAGCAGCTTAAGGCTTAACAAGAAAGACTTTTAATGAAGTTGGCGTCTCTAAATAAAATAAGAATCTGTCCTTTTATCAAAACTGAAATCGATAGGGTGAACGGAATCTATTTGAACCCCGCTCTGGCAAAAGGGGGCTTAATGCATCTCCGTGATGGATGATTCCACGTGAGCCGTCATGCTACCATGGATCCATAAAATCCATTTTTTCAAACAACTGTCTAAATCATGAGGTAGACTGGTCCTTGGACATACAGAAAAACTGACAAATAGCTAAAAGTTTCGGCCCAGGTCAGCCTGCGCGGACTGCGCAGGCTGACCTTGGTCCATACTTTTCGCAGATGCATTAAGCCCCCCCCCCTCCTTTTTTCATAGAGCACGGCGCATTTCAAAGACTTGAAATATATTTGGGCCATGCTCTGTGAAAAGGGGTTTGATGCAGCTGCAAAAAGTATCTGCGCCGGCTGACCTGGATCGATACTGTTTTTTTTTTTTTTTTTCTCAATTTTCTGCATGGCGATTGATAAACAACAATGCTTTTATGCCTTCATATATAATTGTAAGATGGCGTGATTGGTAGAATTTGTCATGGAGATGCATTAAACCCCTTTTTCACAGAGCATGGCTCATTCATTTTTCGGTCTTTCCTGCAAAGAGCTTGATGTCGTGATTCGACTGGGAATTTGTACATAATTTTGAATTGTTATCTGTGTAAGTTAGAAAATTCCTACATCCGGATCCATAAAGCATTCAAAACTGCATTCCTTATGCGAAATCCAGATTTAGAAAGTAACAGAATTTCTGATTGGCTAAACCTTATTGGCTGAACATCAGAACTGGTGTTGCTTTAAAATGAAGTTAATCCTTGAGAATAAAACTTAGAATATTTTGAAGCATGGTTGGTGAATACGAGCCTATTTCTTACTCATAAACTATTTCGAATTCAATTCTGATAAGAAATTCCATGACTATCGATTAAGTTCTTTTTTCTTCAACAGTACGGACTATTAAAGATACATCTTTACAACCAGAGGGAAAAACAACGATGTTAAAATTTGATATACTGTAGAATGGATCCTAATTTAGTCAGCTGTGTAAACATAAGTAAATTACCAATATATTGGAAATCTTCGAGCGGAAATGTCATTTTTTTTTAATGGCCTCATAAATAAGACAGACGATCAAAGAAATCACTGTTGTGACGTTTCCGGTTTTAAATCTAAGATTTCCGATATATGTACATGTATTTATCCCTTACACCATATATATACATGTATATCAGTAAGTTATCTACGTACACACTGACTAAATTCTGAACCACTCTACAGTCTATCAAATTTTAACAGTATTTTCTCTCTCTGACTGTAATGATGTATCTTTAAAGGCCTCAAACCTGATAGAATCTACGAAGCAGTAAAGACCACAGTTTCCGTGGCGCTATGATCTTACAGGCCAATACTAATGCCACTCATAGGAGATACAGCCATATCTGTCAAATAAGATCTGACAGCTCATCACGTTTATAGATCCCACGCATTATCTATATGAACCCGACAACACGCAAAGACACCAGTTTTTCTTCTCTTGGAAAATATGTATATCAAGAAGTTTAGGTGTTGATGAAAAGTCCCTCACCCTTCGCAAGTCCATTATATGTCCCAGATTACTTTCGTTCAGTCAACGCATGTCACAAGTGTATCTTTAGGGACTACTTTAGACTTTAAATGTTATTTTATAATCTGTCACAAAGTCTTCAGAAGCTTTAAAGCCCTGTTCCATTTTTGACAAAAAAAAAAAAAAAAAAATTAATAATAATAATATTAATGGGCATAGAAATTAAAGATATTTTGCTTGGGCTATCTTTGCGACGGATTCTCCATCAACAAAAAGTGCTTTAAAGCCCCATTCCATCTTAGACACACATACACAAAAAATGGGCATAGAAATTCACTTCAGATATTTTGCTTTGGCTATTTTTACGACGGATTCTCTGCGAACAAAAATGCTTTAAAGCCCATTTGAATCTTTGATACAAAAATAAATGGGCTTAGAAATTAAAGATATTTGGCTTGGGCTATCTTTAACCCTTTACCGCACAATGCCGTCTTTTGACGCCCCAGGGAAAGAAGCCTTTTGAAAACATTGTGGGAAAGGAGAAAATGCTGGTAACCAGCATTTTCTCCTTTTCCCACAATGTTTTCTGCCCTATCAAAGAAAAATTGCACCATTTGAGCCACAATGAAATTGTCGTCTGCAAATGCTTTCAATTCGGACAAGGCTAAAATTTTGTCGTCTAGTAAAGGGTTAAGACGGAATCTCCGTGAACAAAAATGCTTGAAAGACCCATTCCATCCTTGAGAAAAAAATGGGCATAGATCAAAGATTAAAGATGTTTTGCTTTAGCTATTTTTACGACGTATTCTCCGTGAGCAGAATTCTTTAAAGCCCCCATTCCATCTTTGATACAAAAAGAAATGGGCTTAGAAATTAAAGATATTTGGCTTTGGCTATCTTTAGGGTGGATTCCCCGTGAACAAAAAACGCCTTATCAGTTTGCTGTTGCCAATTTCTTCGATTTTTTCCCCACGTAATCTTAATGATTGAATTTTACCCTCTTAAGAAAATGGCAAAAAAATGAAGAGGACATGGGCTTTGAGCTTATCACTTTTTTGATGTAGTTTATGTGGGATCGCTGCCAGTCAAATTCAAATTTATTGTAAAAGTAACACCAGAAAGCACGGATAGGTCACTGGCCGCTGTGACATGACTCGAATAACGTTGAAAACGGCATTAAAGACGATAGAATGTCAGGTTTTGTTTCAATCGTTTCATTGTTTTTGCACATCATTGCGACAGTTTTGTATTTAATTTTCTTTTCTTTTTTTTTTGTATTTGCGAAATGTACATTGTTTACCTTGGAGCAAATTAAATTTATTGTATCGACTAGGTTAGTACCGCTTCCCAACCTGAGACCTAAAACTCGACCGATCAAATACGTATGTAACAAAATTGAGCTCTTTAATTCTCGGTTCAGGAAGTAGACACGACTTGGTTGGTAAATTTAACCCTTTACTAAACAACCCCTCTCGTAAACGTATTAAGACTAACCATCCAGATCTTTTCATGTCGAATATTGAAATTCCTTCTTTTACCAGTCATAAACACTTAGGAAAATTTCTTTCTAACGATGGGTCTTGGGACTTTCACGTTAGTAAATCTATCGAAAAGGCATGGAAAAGAATCGGAATCTTGCGACTTCTGAAAACCCGTCTTGATCGCCTTTCACTTCAAATCATTTATTTCTCTTTTATCAGACCTATTCTTGAATATGGCGATGTTATATAGGACAATCTTTCTCAAGGGTTGAAAGATCAATTAGATAAAGTGCAAAATGAGGCTGCCCGGATTGTTACTGGTTGCACTACAATAGTTGCTATAGCTGATCTATATCAAGAGTCTGGGTGGGAAACTTTAAGCCAACGACGGCGCAAACACAAGCTTATTCTTTTCTATAAAATGGTAAATGGTCTTTCCCCAAATTATCTTAATACTCTTGTTCCACCTTCATTTGGCAATTCTTGTTCTTATAATCTGCGTAGGCCAAACAATTTGAGGAATATTGTAGGTAGAACTTGCCTGTACAACACTTCAATTTTGCCAGCTGTGATTAATGAATGGAATTCATTGCCAAATGAAATTAAGAACGCGGAATCGTTGTCGTCGTTTAAATATCGTTTAAACGTAGATAAACCTTGCCCACGGAGGCTTTACGTTTTTGGCGATAGGAAAATTCAAATTATACATCCCAGATTACGCAACAGATGCAGCTGTCTCAATGAGCATCTGTACTTAAAAGATTTGGTGCAATGGCCACTTTGTAGATGCGGTGCAGTGGAATCGACCCATCACTACTTTTTGGAATGTCCATTTTATAATAACCAGAGAATTAGTCTAAGCCTATCTGTTAACGGTATAACAAGACTTACACTCCAAATCATTCTGTTTGGGGATGAAAATCTTAACCTGTTTGATAACCAAAGAATATTTGCTGCCGTGCATACATATATCCGTAAAAGTAGATTTTCCAATGCCTAATTCTCATGTCATCTTGGTTATAGCTGAATCTGTATCAAACCATTCTATTCCATCCATTTCTTTTTAAATTTTACTGACGGTTTGGACGTTTCGGGCCCGGTATGCTAACATAAAAATACCATTATTTTTTGTGCAAACAATCACTTGTTTAATCAATTGTGATTGTCAAGTTGGAAGGTTCCTTAACTATTATATAAGTGTTTTCAATTGTAATTTTCACTAATAACACTTCACACCGCTCTGTTCTTTTGTTATTTTTCCCCTAACTTTTTTTTCTAAATTGATTTAGGTTCTCTTCAATGAAGAACGATATAATCATGTACTTACCGTTACCTGAAATTTGGAGAAGAACTTTATAAGCCTAGCTTTCGTTCTCATCCTTTTCCTCAGTATATTTGTCATATGATTGTATTGATTGTATTGTTTTGTCTTTTGTAAATTATATATTATGCTGTTGAATAAAATATGTTTAAACTAACATATTGATTAAACGACAATAAGCAATCAAAGCGCTGAGAGCACAGGTGTGGCATTTGTGAAGGGAGCCATTCTGTGGAATTGATAATTTGAAAAAAAAAAAAGAGAATTATTTTTCAAATATTCGCTTAAAAGTCAACCTACTAATCAAACTAATACCTTTGTCAGACAGCAGTTGCAATTAATGTTAACTCTTGTCCTGTTTATCATGACCTAGGTTGTCCCTAGTGACAAGTAAATACCAAAGTAAGACTGCATATCTGTGTAATCTTACCTTTATCTGCACTGTTCGCTTATAATTTATAACATCAGGCAAACAACCCTGTAAATAGGAATAAACTGGTCAAAAGGCAGTAATAAGAAAGGCTACAGTATTTCTTCAGAAGGTTAGGGGTTTAACATCAATTGATGCCTTTTAGTCAGGTACAACTATTTCTTCTTCTTGCTAAGCCTCTGTAACGCAGGCAGAAGCCACTCGGGCTTGTAATCCATTGGACACCAGCTTGCACTGATTCGGAGGTTGGCTCTGCCATTTCCCCAAAGTTTTGCTGATTAATTGAAGTCGATGCAAACAAATTCAATCTGCTCTCACCACTGGACTTATAAGACTGTGTGAGGAAGCAGTCAGTGGCTTCGGAAGAATGTTGTGTACTGGTGAGGAATTGTCAGGAACACATTGTTAGGTGTACTGACTGCCGTAAAATACTGAAATGCTGTTGCGAATGTTGCGAATGGCACTTAACCCCTATTAATTAATCTTACTGTATCAAGATACTTCATATGAAAAAAAACACATTGTATTCTATCAACACACCCAAATGTAGGTTGGTATGAACTGTGCCTTCAATGAGTGAAAAGACATATTAGGAAAATATTTTTATTTGAAACATTTCATAGAATAACAAATAAGGATATTGTGATATTTACACTAAAACTGAAAGCATTTACCATAATTCAACAAGAGACATCATACATACAGAATCCATCGATTTTTGTGTACACAAGAAGAGATTGAAAGAGTCTTAAGCCCTCAGTTAAAACATATCATGACAACTTCTGAAGTTTTTAATATAGGTGTACTCTTGTTAAGTAATGATGTTTTATAATACTACTAGAAGTGTGACATGCCTGTGTAGACTGCTTCAGGAGATACAGATTCATAGAGGCAAATAAACCTGAAGCAAACAAACGCTTTTCTTTGACCCTTTCTGTAACACAGATGACTTTTGACATGCATGATGCAGCTAACAACTTCAAACAAAGTACTGCATATACTGCAAGCCGTGTTACTGCAAGTTACAATGAATTATTAAGATCTGTAAGTTGAGTGCAATCATGTGGGATGAACAAGCCCAGACGAACAAGTCCAGGGACGAACAAGCCCAGGGACGAACAAGCCCGGAACCGGGCGGTAAGGAAACAAAACACGTGTGTATCATTGCGCCAATAGAAGGCCATAACGGGAAAATCTCTTTTCAATAAAGAAAAAAGAAGTATTTCCACGGTGGATGGCCTAAATCACATTATTTTAATACGCCATTTTCAATTATATATCTGGGTGCTATCGAAACACTTATTTGTCTGAGAAAAATTGAGATAATTGTGTTTACTTTCTTTGGTTTTGCACAAACTACGATACTTGATTTTCAAAACTCATAGTGCTACTGTGCGTTCGACAAATGCCACAAAACGGTTTTGCATGTTAAAATCTTTACAAACAATCCCGTCTTCTGACGACCCTTCGGAAAACTCATTTTGAATTTACCCCTTAAAATTTGAACATATCTAAAGCAAGTGCTTTGAATTTAGACAAGTCTAGACCTTTTGCTGTCTGGTAAAGGGTTCAGCATTGCATCTGTATTACAAAGCTTATCTTAATTTTGAGACAGTGAAATGCACGAATTTTGAATGTTTAATTCGGTCAGATTGATGGCTTGTGATGATCATAAAAGCTTGAATTATACCCTACATATCTTATTGTTATAAGTGCTATTACTGTCGTTAGCTGTTGTAGTCTTTCTTCCTTTTTTTAAAATGGATCTAAAGTTTTGAATATGGTACGAAACACACCCTCCCCCTTTCGCGTTCCCTTCGTATTTTTTCTGTAATTTTCCCCTGTATTTTTTTTCCTGTGTTTTACCCCCATGTTCCCCGTGTATTTCCACCTGTATTCCCCCGTTTTTTTTTTCCTGTATCTTTTATGTGAGTGTGTTTCTCATTTCTTTTCCCTTTACATTTGAACCATGCTCTGAGAAAAGGGGACTTAATACATCCGCGAAAAGTATCGACCCAGGTCAGCCTGCTCAGACAGCGCAGGCTGACTTGTGCCGAAACTTTTCGCTATTGGTCAATTTTCTGTATACCGAAGGACCAGTCTATCGTATGACACAGTCGATTGATAGACATTATGAATTTTATGGATCCCTGATCATATGATAACTTGCTTGGTATCATGAATCACGGAGATACATTAAGCCCCCTTTTGTCAGGGCGCCCCCCCTTTTTTTTTTAATTGTGTGTGTGTGCGTTAAAATGTATGGTGTTTAACGGTTATGGTATGAAGACATTGTGTCATTTACTACTGAACATGCACATCCAGGGTGATCCCCGGTGCTTGTTAAGGTTTTAAAATGTTGGCAGAACTACGATACACACACATACTAAATGCGATCAAGTGATTCATCTTTCTGTCCCAAATACATTGTACTTGACAGAAATACTTTTCTTTCTGTCAAATACACCCTGAAAGCCCGTCATAGAGTTATAAATCACGCCCAATTACGACCCTGGCCCGTCTGCACGCAACCACAATTTGCTCCATTCAACTTCCATCTTACAGAGTTCACTGTAGACGGTATGGTTACTCCAATGGCAACGAAAAGGCGACCTCAGATACCTTAACATTTTACAAAACAATGCCGGAGAAAAAAAAAAAAAAAAAAAGATTTTGAAAACATTATAGGAAAAAAAGGAAATGCTGGTTACCATATATGTTGGTTGCATATATTGTTTTCTATATTTCGTAGTCAAATTCCATCACCTGGGCCACATTTGATTTGTCCTTCCTAAACGCTATCAATCTGGATTAGTTCGTAATTTTGTTTTGTGTGATAAAAGATTAAGTACATATTCGAATTTAAGAACTTTGAAATACCTTAGGTTGTTTTTAACCGACGATTCTAGATTCTTGGTACTTGTATTTGCTTCGAGCTGTGTAAGAAAGTTTTATATCATGGAGATCAAAGCACAAGAAAAGTCACAACAATATAATACTCTTTTTTTTTTATCAATGTGCTCACAAATTTCAAGAACAAAATATTGCAATTGTTGATAATTCTTAGCGATTATAGATGAATTAAATACAGATTTCGTTAATAATAGCTTCTTTTTTTATGAATATTGTATTGTGACTTTTTGACGAATCAAATCGCTTGGAATGTTACTAGGTAACATTTTGACCAATCAAATCAGGAATCATCCTGAACGTATTCCGCGCGCGGTTTAAGTCATCACACCATCTTTTGGACCGTATTTGAAATTGTGTAGATGCAGTTTTTGAGGTGGGGTGCGAAGCATCCCAACTCAGATTTACCATGTGTGAAATTGAAACTAAAAAATCTGATTCTTGGGTACCTAACATTGCAAAATTATTACCTGAAAAAATAGTACCTTTAAGAAAGTATTTCATTCAGTCTGGCATCAATACATGACTAAAACGTTAATAATAAGGAAAATTACTCGACTTACACGATAAATGTGTAAATAAATACACCATTATCGTAAGACAATTTAAAAAAGAGTGTTTGAACAGACTACCATGAGGCACGCGTTTATGATCTACCAAATGGCGTCAAGAAGCGTCAACAAGTGCCACGGAAAGCTTTGAAGCATCATGATACATGTAACTCTTGAGCCTATTCCTTTGAATAGATTGGTTTATTTGACCACAAAGTGCGTAATAATACTTCTCACATCGTTTTATTTTGACATTCTATTGCACACCTCCCACAAAAAAAGAGAGCAATTTGCCAATTTGCTCTGAGATTTTTGGGAGAGATACCTCTCAGCTATTTAAATGTCTAACTCGTTAATTTCTAGCAGCACTACGTGTGTATTATTTGGTACGACAGTTGGATTTCAACTTGAGAAGGATTAAACGCACCCCGCCTCAGCAATATGATAAAATACTTAAGTCTTTCACAGACAGTAGAATTCAAGACATGTCCATTTTGAAAACATTTTCAGGCATTAAAATACAAGACTCAGAACGAGGCTCAATGATAGGATTTGTCGTTGGATTGTAGAGAACGTTGTAGGAAAGGGAGAAAAAGTACTGATTAACCAGCATTTTTCCCTTTTCCTATAACATTTTCAAAAACCCAATGAGAGCCATTCTTCAGTTGTTCCCCTTGATTCCTCTCTAGTACTACATTGGTCCTGATAAGGAGATTACTTGGATTTTATCCTTTACTTTCTTGCACTACACAAACATGTTCTTGAGATAATATCTCGGCTAAATCGGGTTAGATTGTTTTATGAATCGATATATATGCATTTCTATGATGACTGAGAACATGATTTGCTTAAAAATCACATGGGGACCTTACATATAATCGTAAATCAAATTATTTTTATCGCAACATCCCCAAGGGAATCCAGGATAAAAACAAAGGAACACATGTAAAAGGACCAATCTGTTATTTGGTTACCTTCAGTCTTTATCTGGCAAGGGGGATAAGTTGATTTACAGGAATGGCCCTCATTCCTAAAGGTCGTTAAAATTGAGGATTGTTTAGTAAAGTGTTAAATAGCTCTGTGTCATTCAGAAAGTAATCAGAGCTCCAGATAAAAGGGAGTGGTGGTATTCTAAATCCATTATTTCTCTTCCAAATCCCATGTTGTGGGTACTCATTAGAATTGTCTCAATGAGACGATTCTAATGAATACCCATAACGTAGGGTTTAGTTGAGAATAATTAACATTTTGAATCCTATAATCAAAATCACTCCCTCTATCTGGAGCTCTGAGTAATTATGCATTTTGCAATAGATCTTTTTGTTAAAATCTAGAAGCCTGATTGTTATTTCTTTATATTCCACGGGCGATATCAGTTGATTTTGCGCACAGTTTCGACCTAGATCAGAATGAAATTCAATCTAGAGATGCCACTACAAAAAGCTTTTAAATGATACTTTCTTAACAATACCAAAAGTTCAGCTGCACCCTAAACCTTCAGGGAAAAACAAAAAAGGAATTCATTTAATTTGCGGAGAAAATGTTTACATTTGAAATAAAAGTTGCTGTCGAAACCTTATGCTTTCTCTAAAAGATTAAACAACAAAGAAATTTATTATGTTATAACCCTTGACCAAACCACGAAAATTTTTAGACTAGTCTAAACTGAAAGCACGTGCAGACGAAAAATTAGATTTGGCTGAAATCATGGGATTTATCTGTGAATGGATAGAAAACATTGCGGTAAAAGGAGAAAATGCTGGCTACCAGCATTTTCTCCTTTTCCCACAATGTTTTCAAAAGAGTTCTTTCGTCAGGGGCGTTAAAGCTCGAAATTTTGAGATGAAAGTTTAAACGAATACTATGGGTTTTTGATGCGTGTAATTCTGAAATTAAAAGTCTCTGTGATATAAAGTCCTAAAAGCTTGATTTCTGATATTACTCGAACAAATTGACATGAAATAAATGACTCCTATTACCATATAATTCACGGTTGAATTACTGTCCAAACTTAGCTTCGGCTATTGTCGTCTGAATGCGGAACTATTAACGATATCCAACTCTTTATGCTCTTACGAACATGAAAGTTCGCAACAAATGCATAGCTCAAATCGCTCCGGCTGGGATTCGAA
This sequence comes from Tridacna gigas, assembly GCA_945859785.2. Classification (NCBI taxonomy): domain Eukaryota; kingdom Metazoa; phylum Mollusca; class Bivalvia; order Cardiida; family Cardiidae; genus Tridacna; species Tridacna gigas. The sequence goes on along the minus strand of OX244039.2, from coordinate 45,021,258 downwards.
CCCGTGTGGCAAATGTCCTCGTTTATTGAGGCTTAAAAGACCAATACACTAACCCCAGAGCTAAAGAGAATTCTCCCTAACCCAGTTGTCGTGGATTGATTTTATACGGGAAGAAGCTATGCCGTAAGGAAGGAGTGATCTACCGTAACACACCCCTCTTAAGAGAGGTCATCATTTTTGATGACGGAAAGCCTTATTAGGCAGTAAGTCTGTTATTTAGACAACAAATGGCTCAATGGCCTATAACGGGCAATTTTATAGACAACAATGGCCAATCCCGGACGAACCCCCATCTTACGAACATGAAAGTCCGCAACAATGCATAACTCAAATATAAACCGCTCCGGCTGGGATTCAAACCCGTTCGGCAAATGTCCTCGTTTATTGAGGCTTAAAAGACCAATACACTAAACCCAGAGCTAAAGCGAATTCTCCCTAACGCAGTTGTCAGGTATTTATTTATACGGGAAGAAGCTATGCTGTAAGGAAGGAGTGATCTCCCGTAACAGTGCGGCTAATAGGTTTAAAGAATACTTAAAATACCTAAAATAAACATGATTATGTTGGTTTAAATTGGTAATATGTGACAAATGACATTAATCTAAAAATACACTTTCTGTGCAGGCTGATCTTGAGCCATTTCATCCTCAAAAGCTTCCTATTTTCACTATATATATATGGCAATGAAAGGGTCATACCCGAAATTTACCGTTAATAGTATTTCCATACCGTCCGATTATATACGATGATAAAGATATTCAGTCTAATTATTCTTTACATAAAGGTCAATTTCAGGTCAATTTGCTCGGGTAATGCTGATTCTGAAACTGATATCCGGTTCCGCATACTAAAGTATTACATGGCTCTAGAATCATGATTTTGGAAGAAACTAAAACTCTCATCATCCTATTTCTCTATGGGGTCTCAAGATGTCTAAAACTTTGAACTATAGTTTGCTCGTAAATAAATAGGTTCAATAACAATTGAGCCGCGCTCTGGCAAAAAGGGGGCTTAATGCATCTCCGTGATGAACGATACCATTCAAGTTGCCATGTTATTGTGGATCCATTAAATCCATTTTGTCGAAAAACTGTCTAAATCATGAGGTAGACTGGTCCTTTGACATACAAAGAACTGACCAATAGCGAAAAGTTTCGGCCCAGGTTAGCCTGTGTCGATACGTTTCGCACATGAATTAAGCCGCCTTTTCACAGAGCACGGCTCAAATATTTATGAGTCTTGTAGGTACATGACTGGGTGATAAATAATCGCAAATAACTTTTTCTATGAGATATTACGGGAAAACTCACCGTGATGTTGACTGAAGAATTTAACGGGTGGGATGGGGATCTTCTGTTGCTCTCAATACGATATTAACCCGTAGGCTGCTAAGAGCGACTCACCGACCTTTTGCGGACAGCGTAGATTAAGATCAGACTGCACAGAATGAGCAGTCTGATCTTGAATCTACACTGTCCGATAAGGAGTTATCTTTTCCAAAAAAGTACATTTGAAACGGCAAATTTTGGATTTTTACTAGCGGCTTGAAAGTGTCATTTCATTTATTTAGCAGGATACGAGTTAAGTCTTTGACTGCCCCGGACAAGATTAAAGCATTTTTACACGGCGTTTATCAAGGTCAGAATCCTTTCTGCTATACTTAAAAATGTGTGAATAGAGGATATTTTTTTTTTTCCCGGTGAAAGATCGAAATTTATTTCATCGAGTGAGCATCGTCGGTAATATTCTATTTATTTCATCCTTCTAACCACTATTTTGGTTGGGACTTTCATCAAATCCAGTAAAGTTGTTTTCGGTAATTCCCCGTGGCGCACCCCCTCACATAACAGCGCATTACAATATTACGTAAAGCGCGAGAAATATAGCCGTAAATTATGTCATATTTCCATCCATTTGAATGGCACGCGCTGATTATCTACGTAACTAGTGCGCGGGAACTACTGTTTCCGCCTTCAATTGAAGAGTTAGAAAATATAAAATCGGTATTTTCACTGGTCGTAACCATGAAATATCAAACCATAATCCACCACTATTTGTCGATAAACTACCGAAAAGCATGAAATAAAATAGAATCATACCACCTTTTAAATGAAAGAGGAGAGTATTTAAATTGCAAGATTGAATTTTTAAAGATTTTGTGGTCTTCTTTTTGTTAAGGGGGGGAGGTTTGGTTATTTGCTTGTTTTAATCCCACGTTCTCTACAAATGTTGTCTTGTATCTTGTATCTGTATTGTCCGTAAAGCCAAACGACATTTTTCTCCGGGCACCTGAACGGTTGAAGATAGTCTATACTCGTTTTCAGTCAGTTTTTAACCCATTCCAACTTTATTATAGGAAACTGTAATTATACGTGTATCTTCATGACAAATGTTACCCCTAACGGTTGCAAGGTTTCACAGATTACGACGGACAGAAAATGCATTTCATTTCTTTTTTTTTGCGGTCTTCAAAGAAATCACAGTTGTCGTTACCGGTTTTGAATGAGGACAAACTTACCTATATTTACACAGCAGACAAAATTCTGAGCCATTCTACACAATTTCAAGTTTTAACACCTTTTTTTTACAAGGTCAAATACATGAGCCATGCTCTGTGAAAAGGGGGCTTCATGCATTTGCGAAAAGTATCGACCCAGGCCAGCCTGTGCAGTCCGCACAGGCTGGCCTGGGCCGAAACTTTTCGCTATTGGTCAATTTTCTGTATATGCAAGGACCAGTCTACCTCATGATTAAGTCAGTTGTTAAAAATAAAGGCTATTATGGATCCATAATTACTTGATGGCCTGACTGGTATAATGGATCACGGAGATGCATTAAGCCTCCTTTTGCCAGAGCATTGCTCATACGAATTCGGTCTCTTTCGACGGCTGTAAATACTAACTACTGAAACTCAAAAAGATTTATTTTATGTTACGGGACTTGGCTAAACAAACGGACGGTACAGACCCGAGATCAGACCGCACGTTTTGTGCAGTCTGATCTTGGATCTATACCGTCCGCAAAAGCTCCAGTTTTCGCTCACGGCGCTAGAAGGGTTAAGTGATCAGCCGACAATCATCATCTATATTTGCCACGCTCTGTGAAAAGGCGGCTCAATGCATCTGTGAAAAGTATCGACCCAGGTCAGCCTGCGCAGTCCGCGCAGGCTGACCAGGGCCGAAACTTTTCGCTGTTGGTCATTTTTTCCTGCATGTCAAAGGACCTGTGTACCTCATGAATCAGTCGGTTGTTATACAAAATGGATTTTATTGATCCTTAGTTATGTGATGACTTGCTTGGTATCACGGATCACGGATATGCATTAAGCCCCCTTTTGCCAGAGCACGGCACATATATTACGGGCAATTCCTTTGGTCTCTATCATAAATGACCAATAGTGTTTGACAGACAATTGTCCGTAATTATTGATAGAAGATCGTTCTCGATCCGTCTTTTCTGTCACGGCATGACGCAGGAATAAAGTCGATAGAAAAGACTTGAATAAGGTCGATAAAACGACTTTTTTTTCTAGTATTTATTCCTATGGCCGAACTTTTTTAAGGGACTTTGAAAAGAACAATGTCCGAAGGAATGGTAAAAGAAGCTTCGGAAACGCATGGTTAGGTGCACTGGCCGCCGCGATTTAGTTGAAATAGATTTGAAAACGGCGTTAAACACATAAGATACAGACGAGTTGTTTCACATCGTTTGTAGACGAGGCAACTATGATTTCCTTAACTCTTTACCAAACGACAAAATTTTAGGCTAGTCCAAATTGGAAGCATTTGCAGACGACAAAATAAACATGACCCAAAAATTGAAATTTGTTTTGGGAAGGATTGAAAACATTGTAGGAAAAGGAGAAAATGCTGGTTACCAGCATTTTCTCCTTTTCCCACAGTACAGGGGTCCTGCGTGGTTCAGTGGTAAAGCGTGGGACTCGTAACCTGGAGGCCCCGGGTTCGAGCCCCACCCGATCCACTGGGTTTGTCGTGGGAGTGTCCTTGGGCAAGACACCTCAGAGCCCTAGCCCAGTACTGGTAAAGCCCAGGAAATACATGGATATCTGAGCTGTCGCCGTGATATGACTGAAATAATGTCGAAAGCGGCGTAAAACACCATTCAATCAATCAATCAATCCTTTTCCCACCGTGTTTTCAAAAGGCCTCTTTCCCGGGTCGTTAAAATTCGGGATTGTGTGGTAAAGGGTTAACCCTTTACCACACAATTCCGACTTTAAACGTCCCTAAAAGAGGACGCTTTTGAATTCATTGTGGGAAAAGGAGAAAATGCTAGTAAACAGCATTTTCTCCTTTTCCCACGATGTTTTATACCCTTCCTTTAACGGATTTCAATTTTTCAGTAACATCTGTTAGTGGTCTGCAATTGTTTTCAATTTGGACTTGTCTAAAATTTTGTCGTTTGGTAAAAAGTTAAGCGTAGAAACACCATAAGACCACTGCAAGATCACGAAATATGTTACAATCCCCCGGGAGTGGGGGGAAGCACTTGTTTCGTTTCATGGTAAAATTTTAGTAGCGTCGGCATTTTATTTCATGCGTGCAATCTAGCCGTTTTTCAAAACAAAGAAACGAATAAACATTTCATTGTTTTCTGTGGGAAGGAAATGTGCTGCGCTCGATAACGTCATTTTAAGAAAATGTTTTATAGCTGTTTGGCGAAACAATGGGCGTTTAGAATTTGAGAACTTTCTCGTTAATACTCTCGGCGCCAGTGGTGGGTCTCGTTATTTTTTGCGGACAGAGTGAATCTATGGTCAGACTGCATAGAACGAGCAGTCTGATCTTGGCTCTACATTGTCCGACCCGTCATTATACATTATGCAAGTTGACTATCTCGAAACTGGATCATGCATTCTGGAAAACATAGAATCTGACATAACTTGGTATTTGAGACAGAATTTTATTAAACGAGTGTAGAAAAGAAAAATGTCACTAAGCAAGCCTCCGGCGAGTTTAATAAAACTTTTTGTCAGTAAGTTGAATAAAATTTTATCTCAATAGTCAACGAATGTCATATTCTTATTATCACATAACTGTATCTCAAGAATTATAGTTCTTAATTAATTAATTTATGTGTTAAACATATGCCAGCATGTGTATTTGAATTTACATGAAGCCTGTTCGCTTCTTGGACCGTTGTGTATATCATGGGCGAAAGAAAAAGTTCCAAAGAAATACACAAATAATAATTATGTTTTGAACCTAAAGATGTTGAAATTTGCAGCTCTGTCACAATCATCAATTGGACAGTTCATTTCCTAGAGAAATCTGAGTCAGCAATAACCATAACGCCGCATTTCTAAAATGCGGCGTATGATTGTAGAGATTTGACTAAATACGGGACTATTTGCTTATCTCAAACGCGTTTAAGATGAAACAAAAAAAAAAAAGCTTAATGGCTATATTACACTGAATGCAAGGTTAGTTGCGTGATAAATATGGATCTTAGATCAACACTGACCTAATTTTTTGTGGCATTTGTCAAAGACCATGCCACTATGATTTCAATACGGCATTTTGAAAATCATGTATCGTATTTTATGCAAAACCGAAGGAAGAAAACCCAATTAAACTCAATTTTTCTAAGACAAATAAGTGTTTCAACAGCACTCAGATATGAAAATGAAAATGGCATATAAAAATAAACTGGATTAGAACATCGATCATGGAAACACTTCTTTTTTTTTTTAATAAAAAATAGCTTAATCCGCTATGGTCTTCTATTGACGTAATGATACACACAATCTTTGTTTCCTGACTGCCCGATACCGTCCCAAACCAGTTCGTTCATGGGCTTATTCGTTCCTGGACTTGTTCGCCAGGACTTGTTCATCCCACAACATTTCACTCTACTCTATTGGATTGTGCCTTGCTACGCGAATGTTTTGAAACTATTTCTGTGATTTATTTGTCAAATTATTAATTCCACACAATGGCTCCCTTGACAAATTCCATACCAGTGCTTTCAGCGCTTTGATTTTTCAGATATAGTGGCAACTCTTAACACGCTTAGTGCGACTGTCAATGCATTTGCGAACCTAGTAGTTCAAGAATATTCATGGAACGTGCATTCTGACCTTTGTCGAAACTTTGTCACTGGTCTATTTTCTGCATGTCAAAGGACCAGTCTAGCTCATGATTCAGTCGGTTGTAATTAAAAAAAAAAATGGATTTTATGGATCCATAATTATGTGATATCATGGGTCAGGGAGGCGCATAAAACCCCCTTTATCCAGAACATGACTCAAATTTACTTAAAGTCCCAATAGCGGCTAAAAAGTAAGCAATGAGGGTGTTAAAATGCATTTGAGCCATGCTCTGTGGAAAAAGAGCTCTTAATGCATCTGCGAAAAGCATCGACCCAGGTCAGCCTGCGCAGTCCGCGCAGGCTGTCCTGGGCCGAAGCTTTTCGTTATCGGTCTACTTCCTGTATGTCAAAGAACCGTTCTACCTTATGACACAGCTGGTTGTTAGACGAAATGGATTTTATTGATTCCTTATCGTGTGATGACTTGCTGGGTATAATTCGTTTTGGGAATGCATTAAGCCCCCTTTTGCCAGAGCATGGCTCATTTTTATTTCACCCTTTACCACACAATCCCGAATTTAAACGACCCTGAAGAAGAAGGCTTTTGAAAACATTGTGGGAAAAGGAGAAAATGCTGGTTACCAGCATTTTCTCCTTTTCCCACAATGTTTTCTATCCTATCAAGGACAAATTTCCACATTTGGGTCATCTTTAATTTGTCGTCTGCAGCTGCTTTCAATTTTGGACCAGTCTTAAATTTTTTCGTTTGGTAAAGAGTTAAAACAAACCTTTTAAAAGTATGAACAGTATTGTGAAGACGACACTCTGTTATTGAACAATCGATCCAAGTATTAGTCGCTGGCAGAAAAAGGAATCTTAAAACCAGGCAAAAAATAAACAAAAGACAGAGCAACCTGGCAACTTCTGACCTACCTTTAAAATTCACTTTTCTGCCAGCGACTAACGCTTGGACCAACCGTACAATAACAGATTGTTACCTTTACAATAATTTCCATACTTTTAAACGATATGATTCAAATCTAAATGCATTGTTAGGGTTAGCATTGTTTGCTTTTGGCTGCTATTGGGGCTTTTAGTCTGTACTAGACTTTACCATTTTGACGGCATTTGTAGACGACCAGGGGTCCTGCGTGGCTCAGTGGTAAAGTGAATGACTCATGACCTAAAGGCCCCGGGTTAGAGCCTCACTCGATCCAGTGGGTTTTTTGTAGGAGTGTCGTTTGGGCAATACACTGCAGAGCCCCAGCCTAGTACTGGTGAAAGCCAGGAAATACATGAATATGTGAGCTGTCGCCGTGATATGACTGAAATAATGTTGAAAGCGGCGCAAAACACCATTCAGTCAAGCAGACGACAAATTAAGTACTGCTCATGTGAAAGGGTTTGTCTTTTGGAAAAGGTGAAAACAATGGTTACCAGCATTTTTTTCCTTTTCCAAAAATATTTTTCATAAGCCATCTTTCTCAGGGTCGTTAAGAATCGGAACGGTTTAGTTCAAAATTCAACCCTTGCGCTGCTTGGCGCGACTCACTGACCTTTTGCGGACAGTGCAAATCAAGATCAGACTGCACAGAACGTGCAGTCTGATCTTGATCTACACTGTCCGATAAGGAGATATTTTCATCACAAGAAAAAATAAGTTTGTAACAGCATTATTCGGGTTTTTACTGTTGCCTTGAAAGTTTCATCTAAGTTACTTAGCAGGATAAGAGATAGCCTTATCTCGATTTTTGCACTTCCTCCTGTACAATACTTTTCTCGTCTTGCAGGATACCTTTTGCCATAATGTTTTCGTATGTTCTTTATGAATCAATATGGATGTATAATAACGATGTTGTAGATGTTCATGCACTGTCCTACAGTTTTGTAGGTATGCAGGGGTAATTTGTCGAGTGGCACTCTCTTTCTTCATCGATTCAGTTACCTCCCTTTGATCAATTTCGGATAGCGTGTCTTGATTGTGATTGATTGATTGATTGATTGATTGATTGTATGGTGTTAAACGCCGTTTCAACATTATTTTAGTTAAATCGCGGCGGCCAGTAGTTTTTTTGTTTTTTTTTTACCAGTACTACGCACAATATTCTTTCCAAGCCACTGGCTGCTTTCACATATAACCATCGTCGAAAACATGGTCACAGGTGAGAGAGATATGAATCCTGTCGCAATGACTATCATCAATCCTCGGAAAGAAATTGGCCGAGCCGGGGATCGAACCAGCGACCTCCTGTTCTCAAGTCCTGTACGCTACCGACTGAGCTACGGGGGCTGTGCAATCTTGATTGTGAAATGAAGGAAGGAAGAAAGGAAGAAAGAAAGAAAGAAAGTGAGAGAGAAAAAGAGAGAGAGGGGAGGGAGGCAGGGAGGAAGGAAGGAATGGATAGAGGGAGGGAGGGAGGAAGGAAGGGGGAGGAAGAAAGAAAGAAAGAAAGAAAGAAAAAGAACGAAAGAAGACAGACACATAGGGCGGGAGAAAGAGAGAAAACGAAAGAAAAAGAAAGAAACAAAGACGTAAAGAAACAAAGAAAAAAATACGATGAAAACCGACTGTTTTTGTTTATAAATCGAAAGCGCATTAGTGCCAGAGAGGTAGATTTCAAATAAAACGAATTGTTGAGTTTGGGGAGTAAATCAGTCAGTTGTGCAAACTGTTTTTTGAAAGAAAAAAACGTGTTGAAGCCAGTGTGTGGATTTTTTCCTCGAAATGGGTAAATATTACATTCCTATCTTGCCCAGAGGACAGTGTGTTTTCTACTATACCTTTATTTCATTAAAACAAACATGTTTTATAGAAATTATAAATATGTACATGAATGAGCCATGCTCTGTAAAAAGGGGCTTAATGCATCTGCGAAAAGTTTCGACCCAGGTCAGCCTGCGCAGTCCGCGCAGGCTGACCTGGGCCGAAACTTTTCGTTATTGGTCAATTTTCTGTATGTCGAAGGACCAGCCTACATCATGATTAAGAATGTTGCTAAAAGAATGGCTATTATGGATCCATAATTATGTGATGGCTTGACTGGTATCATGCATCACGGAGATGCATTAAGCCTCCATTTGCCAGAATGTGGCTCATTAATGATGGAAGCATTTCATATTAAAAAGTAACTTAAATTGCTTAACTCTTTACCAAGCGACAAAAATTGTGCTGGACCAAACTGAAAGCATTTGCAGACGACAAATAAAATATAGCTTAAACGGTGATTTATGTATTGGATAGGGTAGAAAACATTTTGGGAAAGAGAGAAAATGCTAGTAACCAGCATTTTTCTCCTTTTTCCACAATGTTGTCAAAAGCCTTATCTTTCAGCGTCATTGAAAGTTTGGAATTGTGTAGTAAAGAGCTAACTGAAGAGCACATGTTGTTGTTGTTGTTGTTGTTGTTTTTTTAAGGAAATGAGCTATGCTCTGGCAAAAGGGGCTTAATGCCTATCCGTGATCCGTTATACCAAGCCACCACACAATTATGGATCCATAAAACCCTTTTGTCTAACAACCGATTCTATCATAAGGTAGACTGGTCCTTTGACATACAGAAAATTGACGGGTAGCGAAAAGTTTCGGCCCAGGTCAGGCTGCGCAGACTGCGCAGGCTGACCTGGTCGATACTTTTCGCAGGTGGATTAAGCCCCCTTTTCACAGAGCATTGCTCAAATATACACAATGATTAATTTCTCAGCAGGTTACTATAATAGATAAATTTTGACAAATTCTGTAACTTTTTAAGCGAGTTTACGGACAAAAGATTAGTAAATTTCTGTATTGTTGGCCAAGTAAAATAGCATTTTTGAAAGAAATGTTCGTAAAACCAGTTTAAAATTTCATTTTCACAAGGTGTGATCAAGCTACCCCACTCAAAAAACAATTTGTTTCTCAGGAAATCGTACACACACAAGTCTAGACTTTAAATGGAAATCCCGTTTTAGCCTCCTTTTCCGGCCATAAACTGCATTTTATGTAGCGACAACGCGTCTAGAATAATGTACAACACAGACTTTGCAAGATGTGTGTCGGCCTTATGTTGTTAGCAGACGTATAATTAAATCCAGCCTTTTTCCTTCTGAAACAAATTTACTGCAGACGGCATTCAAAATATACGAGCCATGCTCTGTACAGAAAGGGTATGCAATGCATCTGCAAAAAGTATCGACCCAGGTCAGCCTGCGCAGTCCGCGCAGGCTGACCTGAATCGAAACTTTTTGCTGTTGGCCAATTTACTGTGTCAGAGAACCATTCTACCTTATGATACATTTGGTTGTCAGACAAAATGGATTTTATGGATCCCTAATCATGTGATGACTTGCTGGTTATAATGCATTACGTGTATGCATTAAACCCCCTTTTACCAAAGCATGGCTCACCTGTTTGAATCATAATACCTACTCGCTAATTAGGAGGAAGCTCAATGTGTTTTTCCGGATTATCGATACGAATCCTCCCTTTGCTTGGAAAACTGGGACAACTTCATATGAGCAATGCTCTGTGAAAAGATGTTATGCATCTGCAAAAAGAATCGACCCAGATCAGCCTGTACAGTCCGCGCTGGCTGACATGAGTCGAAACTTTTTGTAATTGGTCAATTTTCTGCCAGTCGAAGGACAGTCTAATTCATGATTCGGTCGGTTGTTTAAAATTGACTTTATGGATCCATAATTAATTATCTGATGGCTTACTTGACTTGCTTGGTATAATGCATCATAGAGATGCATTACATCCTCTTTTACCAGAGCATGGTTCATATATTTTCGCGCTCAGTGTTGATCAAGATCAAGACGCACAAAGAGCTCAGTCCGGTCTTTGAAATCGCACTATCCAACATTGTTTGAGACTTTCTGACGGATATAGCCATCCGTAGAATAGTGTACCCCAGATTGGTTACCTCCCCTGATGCAGCAAGTGTCCAGGCTTCTAAAACGGGCAGAATTCTACCCGTCTGTTTTTAGAGCAGCCATGTCGCGAGACTAGTAGAGATTCAGGGAAGGTCACTCTCACTTCCTGAGCAGTAGATTTTCCGATATTTTTGACCTTACAATAGGTGAATTGTATTTTTTGTATCACCTTTTAGTGTTTATTTGTAGTATCTTTTTTAGTTTCAATTACCAATTTCAAATTTTGCAAAAAATCGCCATTGTTACTTATTCAGCCAAACTGGAAATGTGTAAGATGCTCTGAATGGCTATCCTGTGATATACAAAGGCTGTACCAGTTGTAATATGTAAATCTACAACGGGGAACCAGTTTAAGTGTATTCTCGGAGTTTATTTACTGACTAAAAATGTCCAGTCCATTCATTTTTCCTAAAAAAAACCCATCGAGCTACTGTTAAAACACAAATAATGCGATTTCAAAGTGATTTATACCGAAAAAATTTCACCATAATGGATAGTGTATTGTACATCCAGATTGGGGTCGTATTTACTAACCTTTCTAAATTACAGTCCTTCTCCTACTCCTACTTCTCCTACTCTAGCTTTAAAAAAAAAAACAAGTTTCTGATCGGCAAAGATGGTTTAGGCAATAAGAACGTGCCTTAATTTGAAATTCAGAAACGTCTTTGAAAATTAAATTGAAAGCTATATTAAGAATGGTTGGTGAATTTTGGCCCAGACTGCAATTTCTCTGCAGTATCATCTTGATCTATACACTTTCGTCAAAAGCGCATTGACTCTCGCCCAGCAGCCAAAAGGTTAACCACACCAAAGATAAGACACACAAATTTATATTTTCAGGCAAAGAACAAGATCGTCATGCTGAAAGTGTTGAAGGACATCAAATCTAGAGGGGCTTTCCGTCCGATTTCAGAGGAAGCCAATCGCCTGCGAGCTGAAGCCACCCCTTTAAGTGACGTAAGTAGGTCATGGCGGATGCATAAAATGTTGTCTGTCATAATGAGGCCTTACCATTAGCCATTTAATCCTTATCCTGCTAAATAAGAGAAATAAAACTTTGAAGCCGATAGTAAAAACCCAAATTTTCCTATTTCAACAGTATTTTTGGAGGAAATATATCGTCTCATCGGACAGTGTAGATCAAAGATCAGACTGCACGTTCTGTGCAGTCTGATCTTTATCTGTGCTGTCCGCAAAATGTCAGTGGGTCGCGCTTAGCAGCCTAAGGGTTATGTGCATTGCATGTAGTATGTAAATGTATCAGTTTCTTCAGGTTAGACACCAACTGCTTACTAACGTTTACCCCTTAGGTGAGCTAAAGAAGACTTTAATAGAAACTTATTGAAAAAGAAAGGGAGAAGCAAAACATCAAACTATGGCGATAGAGATTATCAGTAACGACCTGTAAAATTTTAAGTAGCTGTAAGAACCAAATACATGTAGTAAACTGTGTTTAAAGAGAAAAAAAATGCATCGTTAAGCTTTTTTTTTTTCATATAAATACATATTGGAACAAATTCTACCATTTATACCAATCAGTGATTTCTGGTAATAGATTTAAATACTAAAAAGCTGTTAGAAGAACAGACTCGAACTTAGAATCCTTTGTATAAAAGGCGAGTGCTTTAAATTTATACCAATGTTTTTCCTAGTCTGGATTACCTGCCCCTACCACAACGTTATCGGGTCAGGCAAAGTGCAATAATGACGGCCTCCATGGCGACCTCAAGCTCAGCCGTATATGCTTTCCTGTTTTTCTCAATTTCATGTGATCCATTTTGATCAATGAATAAAATGAGATCAACTTTGTACAAAATATACATTACCGAATCTAAAACGTGCTTTTGGGATATGGTTTAAAAATAAATTTGACTAGGAATCATTTTAAAAGTAGCCCTGTTTTCGGACGTTATATCGGTCCATTGACATTTCGGATACTTAAAGCATTTCTGATATGTAGTTTTTCTCGCTAAATAAGAATGGCAATTGAAAAAAAAAACTAACTGCAATTACTTTTTTGATACAGATCTGTTTTCAGTTCAGTCAAAAGTAGGATTTTATCAAGTGAAATAACAATAATCCGTTACTTCTGCATATCACAAACGGGGACCGCCATTATTGCGCTTTGCCTGACATACTTTTGAAGTACGGCGGGGTACCAGACTATGTTTTTCCCATCGACACTGTTTTTTTTTCCATCATTGTGTTAGCAAATTCAGACGTTGTGTTACTAAAGATTTTTTTTTTTTAATTTTTCTTTAGTTGCTCGAAGTTAAGTCTTATAAAGATTTTTGGAAAAAAAAAAAGTTTCCCCTCGTATCATGTTTTGCCTTACAGACTTTGATACACAAATACATCATGTGATTTGGCATGTTTTCAAAGCAATCCGTCTTGATGCATCGACTGATTCGCTACACCCAGAGTGCGATCATGAAAGACTTTGTTGGCTTTCAGCCAAGTCATAAAAGAAACATTTCAAGGCTGGCAGCTTACACAACCCTTTGACACAGTCCAAACTGATTCAATTACAACCGTTATGAAAGAGAATGGGCTAAACAATAAGTGATACATGTTCTTGACCTGTATGACCTTTCCCCCAGAACTTGACCCTTTATGCAAGTTTATTATACATATATTCCCTTTTATAACCAGTTTACTTCTCCTGAATGGGACGATTCCGCGGGAGCATCCTATCCTTCTGGAAACAGAAGCTTTAAACTTACTCAGTTTTAAGTCTTATTTACACTCAAGCTCTTAATATTTATTGAATTTTCAACAGTAAGGTTTAAAACTGGTTACAGGGACGATGCAGCATTTTTCCTTGCCGGTGAATTTTATCCGTTTTGCTAATAAGCTAAGTTTGCTCCATATTGCTGATCTTTCTCGTTACGGTTATCTGCTGAAGTAGAAGCTGCACAAAAAATGACCTGATTAATTCAATAAAAAATCTGCATTTTTCATATATCTGCTTTGACGGAAGGAAGCTGTGGCCGGATTACGCCAACACCATAAAAATTGAGTTGACATGTAGTAATTTGTTTTTGTTAAAAATGTATAATTATTTGATATTTTCGGTTTTGCATTTGACCTCTGTAAGACTATTTTATTGGAAGAGGACTGCATCACAAAATTATCATTAATTCTTTACCTTTTTCACTATACGTTTACTGTCAATTCATCTTCTTATCTAAATCATTTTAAGCTAGAAAAGTTCTTAAATAGCAAACCTCCAATACTTACAATTCTATAATTACGCTCGCCAGTTGATCTTAGCTGTAGATGCCCCATGAAAAAGCATTCATTCCTTGCAAATTGCGATTACAGAGGCACCTACCATCATCCTTTTGTGCTGTCAACGTTGCTCTACTAATAAGACGAAATAAGAACTATTGACCCAAAAAGACCATTGACATCATGCTAGGCTGACTGGCAGGCCCTGGATATTCCCAGTTACAAATCATTTTGCCGATCTGAAATCATCGTGTGAAATATTGGACAGTCCAGAATGATGGCCATTGTGTCCATAGAAAATGTCTTGGCGAGGGTTGAGATTAATCTCGATGAATTATGTCTAGAGCTGATAACTCTTTATACCTGCGGAAACCACTAGCTCTGCTAGCTAGCTCTGAGATTGTTTTTGTGTGTATTTTCTTTTTGTCCTTCATTGGGCCATGCTCTGTGAAAAGGGGGGCTTAATGCATCGGAGGAGGGAGGGGAAAAAGCATCGACTCGTGTCAGCCTAGGCTGTCCGCGCAGGCTGACACGAGCGGAAACGTTCTGTTATCTTGAATTTTCTGCATGTCAAAGGACGAGTCTCCCTCATGATTCAGTCGGTTGTTAAAGAAAATGGATTTTGGGGGGGGGGGGGTCCTATGAATTTTATGCGATGTCTTGCGTAGTATAATACAGTACGGAGATGCATTAAGCCCACTTTTGCCAGAGCATGGCTCATATATATGAGCCATGCTCTGGCAAAAGAGGGCTTAATGCATCTCCGTGATTCATGATGCCATCACGGAATTATGGTTTTATAAAATCCATAAAATTCATTTTGTGTAATCATGAGGTACACTGGTCCTTTTACATGCAGAAAATTGACCGATAGCAAGAAAAGAAAAATTACCAGTTTAGCGTAGTAACTGTAATTAACTGAAAGACGATTCCCTTTGAAAAAAAACATATTCTCTCTTCAAATGTATATAGGAGTATGCTCTGCCGCTGTTTGCTTAAAATTTAGGACGATCTATGTAAACATTATTGTAGTTAAGCTACATGTATGTATGAATCACTGCTGTGGTCTCTACTATCCACGATGAAGTTCTACATACTGATTTACACCAGATGAAGAATGGTAAATGGCGTGGAAGACACGAAAAGGGGTCTTGGGACATAATTATGCGTAAAAGCCAGTGCAGTCTGTGACTGATCCGAGACGACACTTCCCGTTTTTGTGCGATTTTCTGTTTCACGAAAGTCTACCGTATGAAAAAATCTTATGTAGTCGTAAAGTGTCGTCTCGAATTAGCCTGCGCGGACTGCGCAGGCTAATCCGAGATGAAACTTTACGCAAATGTTCGAAGGTCTCATTTCGTATGTTGCAGGCCAAGAAATAATACAAGAGGGATATAATGCCTCTCTGTGATGCATTATTCCACAGGCCTTTGAAACTCCATCGGTCTATCACGGAACACTAAAATTTTCCTTGCTCGATCGTCGAAAACATTTGCACATTGGTGCATCACCTGTATATTACGGAACAATCAAATTTTCATTTACACCGTTACTATAAATAGTACATTGACGACTGCCTGTACATTGTATATAATAAGACTGCTATATACGATGTAGAGGCAGTCGCCGATGTGCTATTTATAGTAACGGTGTCCGCTAAGGAAAATTTAATTATCCCGTGATAGACTAATGGAATTTTAGTCGCCTATGATTACACCAACAAGTCATCATGTAATTATGGATTCATAAAATCCATTTTGTCTAACAATCGACTGAGTCACAAAGAAGACTGGTCCTTGGACATACTAAAAAATGACCAACAGAAAAAAAAAATTCGTTTCAGGTCACCTGGCTGGTCTGGATCGATACCTGTTGCAGATACCTCAAACCTCCATTTTTTACAGAGCATGACTCAAATTTTTACAATTACATTGGTAAGTTTGTTCAAAAATGCTTGTAAAAGTAAATGATTTTTTTTTTGTCGCGAATTCTTATGAAAAGACAGCCGAAAAAGAGGTTTGCTTATAACCTTACTGCTAGTGTACTGAACACTCGAATGTATGTTGTATTCTTGTACACAGTAACTTGAAATTAAGAAAAATTGTCCCAAGAAAGGATCGGTATCGTAGAGGGAAAACTGTCAGATCACAATTTATGTCTGGTAACAAATCAGTTTGTTCATCTGAAACCCTTTTTGTGAAAACTATGACCGGTCTGACGGCTGTGAACGGTGTCCACTGTATTTATCGAATATGTCGACGCAACTGATAGAAATAATCTCCGTGAATTATGTCTGTAACTGATATTCGTTTATTGCTGCAAAGAAACTGGCAGCCATCTTTATTCTGCCGGTAGGACGCTTCGCTTTGTCAGTATTATTGTATATGAGGCGTGCCCTTGCAAAATGGGGCTTAATGCATCTCCGTAAAGCATTAAACCAAGCAAGATATCACCCAACTAAGGATCCATAAAATCCATTTTGACAGACAACTGACTGAATCATGGGGTAGAATTATCCTTTGGCATGCAGAAAATTTAAAGATAGCGAAAAGTTTCGGCCCATGTCAGCCTGCGCGGACTGCACAGGCTGGCATGGGGCGATACTTTTCGCAAATGCATTAAGCCCCCTTTTCACAGAGCAAGGCTCACATGTATCACAGCGACAGCTCACCTTTATATGAACCATGCTCTTTGAAAAGGGGTTCAAATGCATCTGCAAAAAGTATCGATTCATGTTAGCCTGCGCAGTCGGCGCAGGCTGACATAGGTTGAAAGTTTTTGCTCTTTGTAAATTTTCTGCATGTCCAAGGACCATTCTACCTCATGATTCAGTCGATTGTTTGACAAAACGGATTGTTTGGAAACATAATCACGTGATGACTTGCATGGTATAAGACATCGCGTAGCTCGTATGTACTTTTGGGGTTTCAACAGAACTAGGCTGAAGCTCGAAGGTACCATACCGAAGTACACTCCTAATATATACAGCGCGTTCAGAATGTAGACCAAAACAGGAACCTTTGACTCACAAAACTACCACCATATAACCATAGTTACTGAACCATACTGGACCATTCAATTACCTTATTTTCTACCAGCGTCAAAGTGTAGACATTCCATTACAAATAATGTGAAAAAAATGATACTTTGTTTCCGGTCTCATCCATTCATATGACCCAGTTATGACATAACTGCTTGTATTGATATTGACATAATTGTTTGTAATGTAATAGAGACACTCTTTCATTATTGATAATAATAGTTATTGAATTAGTTGGGTCATGTTGTTTTCCTTCCCCATAGGCTCGTGAAAGTCTGTTTTGTATAGCTTTATTATCATTATAAATGTCTTTGTATACTCTCTGCCTCGACCCGCACTCTTTGTTTGAGAATGAGATTGGTTATCTCACGGAATTTTTCTCTGTTACAGTTTACAATATTGTTTTCATAGAAGAAACAATATAATGACTGGCGTGCAACACACGAAAAGGGGCCTTCGGTCATAGGCGTAAAAGAGTGTTGTCCCAGATCAGCCTGTGCAGTCTGTGACTAATCCGAGACGACACTTCCCGTTTTTGTGCAAATTTCTGTTTCACGAAAGTCTACTGTATGAACAAATCTTATGTAGTCGTAAAGTGCCGTCTCGGATTAGCCTGCGCAGACATTTTACGCAAATGTCCGAAGGTCTCATTTCGCATGTTGCGGGCCATATAGTACGTAATTAATATTCCGTCGACTTGGACACGATGAAGTTGAGTTAGATGTCGTCGCAAAATTTCGTCCCGTTGCTTTTTTCCGCGGTAACCCTTAGGCTTCTAAGCGCGACTCACTGACCTTCTGCGGACAGTGTAGATCAAGATCGAGTGCACATTACGTGCTGTCTGATCTTGGATCTACACTGTCTGATGGGGAGATTTTTTATTCAATAAAAATAAGTTTGAAATAGCATTATTCGGGTTTTTACCACCGTTTTAGAAATTTCTTTTAGCTTATTTAGCACGGTAAGTGTAAATGTGACTTATGAACCTTTCGTGTTTAATAAAAGATCCACTCTTATTTGGCTGAAGCAAGGCCAGAATGATTCAGTGTCATCTTGCAGCAACACACGTTGCACCAAATTCAAGTATAGGTGCATTTGTCAGGCAGCTGTCTAAACCTAACAAGCATGATATAAATGTCTCCCTTTTGTATTATTCAGTTCATATTTCTGCTTCTTTTCTTTTACATGGATGTATTTTCGACCACACTACCTTTATGGATCGATTAATCCGTTGCTAAATCATCCCGAATTTTGAAAAAACCTCAGAATGAAGGATAAAACGTCGTGATGCCTTGTTCACCAAAGCTTCGATGGTGCCTACATTCACTCGTTATCATACACGATATTTTTTTCATTATATTGATAGCAAATACAGGAAACACAAAGGAGAAATATTTAAAGAAAAAGAATTAAAGATTTGCGTAATGACGGGCAAGCTATTCTGGAAAAATACTCCGTTGCTTGTCCTCCAACAACGCTTTCAGATGCTGTTCAATGTTGCAATGCAGAGTTGTAAAAGATCATGTTTTGCTTACTGTGTTGGGTTTATGCACTAGTTTGTTTAAAAACCATTTGAGCCATGCCCTGTGAAAAGGGGACTAAATGCATCTGCGTAAAGTATCGATTCAGGTCAGCCTGCGCCGTCCGTGCAGGCTGACCTGGGTCAATACGTTTCGCTTTGGTCAATTTTTTGTGTGTTCAAGGACCAGTCTACCTCGGTTGTTAAAAAACGGTGGCTATTGCTGATCCAAAATTATATAATGGTTTGTTAGGTATTATGCATCACAGGAATGCATTAAGCCCCATTTTGCCAGAACACGACTCATTTGTATCGAAACATGATACGTACTGGCATGCTGTAAAATCAGTAACCCTAACAGGATGCCATACAACAATATTAGATTACAGACATAGCTATGAGTCAGTTCCCCCATTATTTTTTTAACTCTTTACTAAACGAAAAAACGGCTTTTTGACTTATTTTGCTGATCTCTCATTTCCTATGTTTTGGTTCGATTTTCACCACGTGTCTTGATGATATCTTGGGAGTGTCCTTGAGCAAGAAACTACAGCACCAATCCTAGTTCTAGTGAAACCCAGTAAAATATACTATAAGTCAGCCGTGGTCGTAATATAACTAAAAATATTGTTCAAAGCGGCGTAGAATACCATTAACCCTTTCAGCGCCAAAGGCGAAAACAGGGACTTTTGCAGACGGCATAGATCAAGATCAGACTGCACAGAACGTGCAGTCTGATCTTTGATCTGTACCGTCCGCTTAATTAGTCAAGCTCCTACGATAAAAATCTTTCTGAGTCTCTGTGAATTTCATTTACAGCCACCGAAAGAAGTCGAGTTTTATTTATTTGGCGCCGAAAGAGTTAAACCAACCAGTCCCGGTGCATGTATTTTGTTAACCCTAAGGTTGCTAAGCGCGAGTCAACGACCTTTTGCGGACAGTGTAGATCAAGATCAGACTGCACAAAACGTGCAGTCTGATCTTGAATCTACACTGTGCGATATGGAGATATTTTTCCTCCCAAAAATACCTTTGAAATAGCAAAATTTTGAGTTTTTACTATCGGCTTAAAAGTTTCATTTCATTTATTCAGCAGGTTAACCATTAGGCTGCTAAGCGCGACTCACTGACCTTTTTGCGGACAGTGTAGATCAAGGTCAGACTGCACGTTCTGTGCAGTCTGATCATGGATGTAATCTGTCCGATAAGGAGATATTTTTCTCCAAAAAAAAAATAATAAGTTTGAAATAACATTATTCGGGTTTTTACTATCTGCTTGAAGGTTCAATTTAACTTACTTAGCAGGGTAAGGGTTAACTGTCGATGGCCAAGTATGAAGTTCCTGTTAGCTCTGTAGATGGAGAAAGTCTGGAGAACTTTTAAAGTTATCGTTTGAATTTCCTGGCAGCATTACATTTTGTAGACGACAATCCGCCTTGAACTTCCGGTCGAACCCAGCAACAATGGCAGGTTAAGCCTACTGGCACTTGGGTAATGATCCGATTTTTATAATGTTATCTTATAGGATTTCCCCGCAGCACTAAGTCGATGGAGCCCTATGCTTCCAATTTCTGTCACTGCATCTTCTACATGAGCAATGATCTGGCAAAAAGGGGCTTAATGCATCACCGTTATTCATGGTACCAATCAAGCCATCACATAATTATGGATCTATAATAGTCACTTTTTTTTAAAACCGACTGAATCATGAGGTAGACTGGTCCTTTGACATACAGAAAATTGACCAATAGCGAAAAGTTTCTGCCCAGGTCACCCTGCGCGGATTGCGCAGGCTGGCCTGTGTCGATACTTTTCGCAGATGAAGAGTTTTCTAACTTTGAAAGTAACACAATTTCTGATTGGCTAAACCATTCGGTTTAGCCAATCAGAAGTTTTGCAACTTTCAATTTTGGAAAATCTTACGAACCCAGGTTTGGGTTACAGGTCTGACCGTGTGCTTTTATATTCCGTTCAGCATACACATAGATGATGAGATAGATTAATTTGAGATTTATCAAAATTCTCTGTTATTGCAGAACCCTGACAAAAAAAATTGCACCCATGAATAAAGTTTAAAATGACTTGCGGATAAAACAATAACGTTAATGGATATTTGTAATAAAATTCTGTCTGTTTATGAAGAACGAACGAACAGCTCAGTTACTGACGGTCTTTGTAAAGACATGACCAGGAAGAAAATGTATGACGGTCAGTTAAAGATACGCCCCTTTAGCCAGAGACAAAAAAAAAAACACTTTAAAAATTTGGTAGACTATAGAATGGTTCAAAATTTAGTCAGTTTGCATTATGACTCCAAAAATATTTTCGTAAATTGTAGACTTACTTCTGAGCATGAGAAAAGACGGTATTGATAAGATGTGTGTGTGTGTTTTTTTTTAAATAAAGTCAATGAAGCAAACTTTGGTATATTTTTAAGCAAATGAAGACTATTGTATTATTGTATCAACATAAGGTAGCCGAGTAGTGTCAAGGAATAACATGAGAGTTATAGTAAACTTGTTGATCACAACCAAAGTTAAAGATTTATAGATTAACTCTTTACCGCGACAAAAATGTAGACTTGTCTAGACTGAAAGGGGTCCTGCGTGGCTCAGTGTAGACTGGTATCAGACCGTTAAACATAGCATTTTCATTTTAAAAAATTTCATAAAATAAAACAGCAGAACAAATACACTCATATAATGTTCTCAAGGTCTGATTTAACTGTATTTTAGATAAAGAGCAAGTAACAACATATATTCCTTAGGGTTTACAATAGTTGTATACCTTGTTTATTAGAATGACTCGAATGCAGGGCCTGAATGCCAGGCTAGGCTCAGTGGTAAAGTGTAGTATCCCTGGCCTAGAGGTCCCCGGGTTCGAGCCTCTATGTATCCATTGGATTATTCGTGGAGTGTCCTTAGGAAAGACACTTCAGAGCTCTAGTCTAGTACTGGTGAAGGCCAGGAAATACACCAATATGTGAGCTGACACCGTGATATGACTGAAATAATGTTGAAAGCGGCGTAAAACATCATTCAATCAATCTAGATTGAAACGATTTGCAGGCGACAATTTAAATGTAGCTCATATGGTGGAATATGTCTTTGATAGGGTACAAAACAATTGTGGGAAAAGGAGAAAATGCTGGTTACCAGCATTTTCTCCTTTTCCCACAACGTTTTCGAAAGGTCCTCAGGGTCGTAAAAAGTCTGGATTGTGTAGTAAATGGTTAACCGACGTCTTCAGTCGGAGCACATTATTTCTATGCAATATCGCCAGGGTACGAGTATGGTTAACCAACGTCTTTGATAGGGTACAAAACAATTGTGGGAAAAGGAAAAAATGCTGGTTATCAGCATTTTCTCCTTTTCCCACAACGTTTTCGAAAGGTCCTCAGGGTCGTAAAAAGTCTGGATTGTGTAGTAAATGGTTAACCGACGTCTTCAGTCGGATCACAGAAACACGGGATTGTATGGTAAATGGTTAACCGACGTCCTCAGTCGGAGCACATTATTTCTATGCAATATCGCCAGGGTACGAATATGGTTAACCACGAAAGGTCCTCAGGGTCGTAAAAAGTCGGGCTTGTGTAGTAAATGGTTAACCGACGCCTTCAGTCGGAGCACATTATT
Organism: Tridacna gigas; assembly: GCA_945859785.2. Taxonomy (NCBI): domain Eukaryota; kingdom Metazoa; phylum Mollusca; class Bivalvia; order Cardiida; family Cardiidae; genus Tridacna; species Tridacna gigas. Next base: position 44,998,872 of record OX244039.2, on the reverse strand, counting down.
ACTATGCAGTATCGCCAGGGTAGGAATAACCCACATTTCATGTCAATTCGACTGTCAAAATCAATTATGCGAGATGTTTTATTGTTAGATTTGAATTCAAGTAGTTAGAAATGAAAACTTTACGGAACTTTTTTTTTTCGGCGTTGCTGAATGTGCTTGCTTTTTGACCTACTTTTTTGGTACTGATAAAAAATGAATAAATAGAAGTTTGTGATTGGCCAGAAATGTAGACATGTTTATTTTAAGGGCCCTTGCCTACTTGCTGGCAAATTTACGCCATCTATCTTTTTTTAAAGATATTTATTGCTTCTTTTAATCCTGAACATATGAGAATACTCTTGTAAGAAACTGAGCCCATTTGGCAAAACACTGGTCGCTTTGTAGTGATCTGTAGTTTACTAACTACTTTATTTTATAATTTAGCCATGCTCTGTGAAAAGGGGGCTTAATGCATCTGCAAAAAGTATCGACCCCTGGGCCGAAACTTTTTGATATCGATCAATTTTCTGCATGTCCAAGGACCAGTTTACCTCTTGATTCAGTCGGTTTTTAGACAGAATGGACTTTATGGGTCCATGATCATGGGATGACTTGCTTGGCATCATGGAGAATCATTAACCCGTTACCGCACAATGCCGCCTTTTGACGCCCATGGGAAAGAAACCTTTTGAAAACATTGTGGGAAAAGGAGAAAATGCTGGTAGCCAGCATTTTCTCCTTTTCCCACAATGTTTTCTACCCTATCAAAAGGAAAATTGTACCATTTGAGCAACACTGGAATTATCGTCTGCAAATGCTTTCAATTTGGACCATTTTAAATTTTTTCGTGTGGTAAAGGGTTAAGCCCCCTTTTTGCCTGAGCATGGCACAATTTTTATAATTATATAATTATTATATATTTAAACCTTTAACGGGCGACACAATTCAACTATCCAAAACTGAAAGCATTTGCAGAAGACAAATAAAATATGACTGAAATGATAGTATTTGTCCATGTTTAAAAGAATTGAAAATATTGTGGGAAAAGGAGAAAATGTTTGTTGCCAGCATTTTCTCCTTTTCCTACAGTTTCTACACAGGCTTGCTTCATCAAGGACGTGTGAAAACGGGGGATTATTTGGTAACGGGTGAATCCTTAAGCTGCTGAGCGCGACTCGATGACCGATTGCGGACAGTGTGCACAGAACGTGCAGTCTGATTTTGTATCTATACTGTCAGATAAGGTGATACTTTTCCCCAAAAAATAACTTTGAAATAGCAATATTTGGATTTTTAATGTCGACTTAAAAGTTTCATTATAGTTACTTAGCAGATTAAGCGTTAATCCTTATCCTGCTAAATAAGTAAAATAAAATTATTAAAGCGATAGTACAAACCCGAATGATATTATTTCAAACCTGTTTTTCGGAGTATATCTCCTTATCGGACAGTGTAGATCCAAGATCAGACTGCACGTTCTGTGCAGTCTGATCTTGATCTACGCTGGCTGCAAAAGGTCACTCAGTCGCGCTTAGCAGCCTAAGGGATAATACCGATTTCTCAACGATTTCCTCAATACTGAAGTACACACATTTTCCCTGATCGGTCTAAAGTCCCCCCCCTTTTACTTTAAATCCATGTAACTAGTTTTTAGCGTGTAAAAGTGCCCCGTATGCTGTGATTGATAATCCCCAAATTTTATTGTTAATAAAATAATATATGAGCCATACTATGTGAAAAGGGGCAAAATACATCTTCAAAATGTATCGAATCAGGTCAGCCTGCGCAGTCCGCGCACGTTGACCTGGGCCGAACCTTTTTGCTTCTGGTTGATTTTCTGCGTGTCAAGGACCTGTCAACCTCAGCCGGTTGTTAGACAAAATGATTTTTATAGATCCATAATTATGTGATGGCTTACTTGGTACAATGCATCAGGGAGATGCTTTAAGCCCCCTTTTGCCAGAGCATGGCATATAAATATATTCAGTCGGTAAACAATATCCTATAATGTGTATTCAAATCAGTTGTTTACAGTAAAAATAGTCAAAGTATCACTAAAACGTATCGGTTTGTGTAATTATATGATAGCACTGCACGTATAAAACATTCTGATCTCGATCTACACAGCCCACAACAGAATCTAAAACTATAGCAGACATTCTCTGGATGATATACAAACAAACAGACTGAATTTAGACTCCCCGCGGACGGAACTCTTTTATCTAGCATGTCATTTCAGACATTGTTTTTTTTTTGTAGACGGTGGCATGTTTTCTGACATAAGGTCTGGGATCACGTCCGTTGGGATCATGCGTATATCGTTTACATAAAATGGGACTTTTAAGCTTAACCACGTTTAATAGACGAATAGATTTTTTTCAAACAAGAGGAAAAAAATATATAAAAGCCATGTTCTGTGAAAAGGGAGCTTAATGCATCTGCAAAAAGTGTCGACCCAGGTCAGCCTGCGCAATCCGCGCAGGCTGACCTGAACCGAAACTTTTTGCTTGTGGTCAACTTTCTGCATCTCGAAGGACCAGTCTACCTAATGATTCAGTCGCCTGTTGGACAAAATGGATTTTATGGATCCCTGATTATGTCATGATTCGCTTGGTAGGCTATAATGGATCAATGCGATGCATTAAGCCCCCTTTTACCATAACACAGCTCATATATCGATAAAAAATACATTGTTACAAATCTTCAGAAAGAAAGACTGGATTGAAAAGTTGACGCAAATTGATAGAGATTTATTAGGATATTTGGCTGTAGGCTCTAATAGTTGCTATACTTGCTTATTATACCCCCGCAAACGAAGTTTGTGGGGGGTATACTGGAATCAGCCTGTCGGTCGGTCTGTCGGTCATGCGGTCGGTCGGGCGGTCGGTCTGTCCGCAAAATCTTGTCCGGACAACTCCTCCTACAGTTTCAATCCAATTCCCTTGCTACTTGGCAGAAGTGTTCATTAGGAGCTGTAGATGTGCAAGACACACATTTTGTAAAAATTCCATCAAGAATTACTGAGTTATTGCCCCTGATTTGACTTAAAAATGCTTGTCCGGACAACTCCTCCTACAGTTTCTGTCTGATTCACTTTAAACTTGGCAGAAGTGTTCATTAGGAGCTGTAGATGTGCAAGACACACATTTTGTAAAAATTCCATCAAGAATTACTGAGTTATTGCCCCTGATTTGACTTAAAAATGCTTGTCCGGACAACTCCTCCTACAGTTTCTGTCTGATTCACTTTAAACTTGGCATAAGTGTTCATCAGGAGTTGTAGATGTGCAAGACGCAACTTTCGTGAAAATTCTATGAAGAATTAATGAGTTATTGCCCCTGATTCACATTTAAAATGCTTGTCCGGACAACTCCTCCTACAATTTCAGTCCGATTCGCTTTATACTTGGCAGAAGTGTCCATTTGGAGTTGTAGATGTGCAAGACGCAAATTCTGTGAAAATTCCATCAAGAATTACTGAGTTATTGCCCCTGATTTGACTTAAAAATGCTTGTCCGGACAACTCCTCCTACAGTTTCTGTCTGATTCACTTTAAACTTGGCATAAGTGTTCATTAGGAGCTGTAGATGTGCAAGACACACATTTTGTAAAAATTCTATGAAGAATTAATGAGTTATTGCCCCTGATTTGACTTAAAAATGCTTGTCCGGACAACTCCTCCTACAGTTTCTGTCTGATTCACTTTAAACTTGGTATAAGTGTTCATTAGGAGCTGTAGATGTGCAAGACACACATTTTGTAAAAATTCCATTAAGAATTACTGAGTTATTGCCCCTGATTTGACTTAAAAATGCTTGTCCGGACAACTCCTCCTACAGTTTCTGTCTGATTCACTTTAAACTTGGCATAAGTGTTCATCAGGAGTTGTAGATGTGCAAGACGCAACTTTCGTGAAAATTCTATGAAGAATTAATGAGTTATTGCCCCTGATTCACATTTAAAATGCTTGTCCGGACAACTCCTACAATTTCAGTCCGATTCGCTTTATACTTGGCAGAAGTGTCCATTTGGAGTTGTAGATGTGCAAGACGCAAATTTTGTGAAAATTCCATCAAGAATTACTGAGTTATTGCCCCTGATTTGACTTAAAAATGCTTGTCCGGACAACTCCTCCGACAGTTTCTGTCTGATTCACTTTAAACTTGGCATAAGTGTTCATTTGGAGCTGTAGATGTGCGAGACACACATTTTGTAAAAATTCCATCAAGAATTACTGAGTTATTGCCCCTGATTTGACTTAAAAATGCTTGTCCGGACAACTCCTCCTACAGTTTCTGTCTGATTCACTTTAAACTTGGCATAAGTGTTCATTAGGAGTTGTAGATGTGCAAGACGCAACTTTCGTGAAAATTCTATGAAGAATTAATGAGTTATTGCCCCTGATTCACATTTAAAATGCTTGTCCGGACAACTCCTCCTACAATTTCAGTCCGATTCGCTTTATACTTGGCAGAAGTGTCCATTTGGAGTTGTAGATGTGCAAGACACACATTTTGTAAAAATTCCACCAAGAATTACTGAGTTATTGCCCCTGATTTGACTTAAAAATGCTTGTCCGGACAACTCCTCCTACAGTTTCTGTCTGATTCACTTTAAGGAGGTCTTTTCTGTCATATGTATAGTTGGCCAACATTATGCGAAAAGGCACCTTTGGACATTTGCAACAAGCATGGATCCAGACCAGCCGCTGTGTCTCAGACATATTGTCAGATCATGGTCTACACTTTTTTACACTCATTTAGTTTTGTGTCCAATTAAATTGATACTTTGCATAAATATTCACCAGGAGCAGTAGAGGTTCAAGATGCATTTTTCTCAAATGTTTGCCAAATTAATTACCCCTGAATTTACTCAAAACTTCTTGTCCAGAGAACTATTCCTTCAGCTTAAGTCTTATTCACTTGATATTTGTCATGATATTCACCAGGAGCAGTAGATGTGCAAAGCACAAATTTCATGAGTGTTGGCCTAATGATTACGGAGTTATTGCCCCTAAATTGACATTGCAGAGTTATTGCCCCTGTGACATGAAATATAGGGGCGGGGGTATGTATCACCTTTAGTGATAGTTATTCTAGTTTATTAGGGTATTTGGCCCGAGACACTAATACTTGCTCTACTGGCTCCTTTATCACGATATTAGGATGTTGGCTCTAAAAGATATAATACTTGTTCATTTATCGGCATATTTGCCCGTAGGTACTAGTCGTTGCGATACGTGCTTGTTCGTCAGGAAGTTTTGTCCAAGGCACTAGCATTCGTGATACTTGCAATACATGTACTTGCTTATTCATAAAGGTACTTTGCGCTAGACTCTAATACTTTCGATACTTGCTTCTTTGTCAGAATATTTGGACCCAGACAATTATAGTTGCGATACCTTCTTTATTTGTTAGGATATTTGACCCATGGATCTAACCATTGCGATACTTGCTTATGTATCCGTATATTATGCTTAAGGCTGTAGTTATTGCGATAATTGCATTTTTATCGGAATATTTGGACCCAGGCAATTATAGTTGCGGTACCTCCTTATTTCTTAAGATATTTGACCCAAAGCTCTAACCATTGTGATACTTGCTTATGTATCAGTATACATGTATCTTGCCAAAGGCTCTAATCATTGCGATACTTGCTTATTTTTTCAGAATATTTGGCCCAAGGCTCTAATAATTACGTCACATGCTTATTTATCGGGATATTAAGCCTAAGGCTTTAATCATTACGTCACTTGCTTATTTATTAGGATATTTGGCCCAAAGCTCGAATCATCACGTCACTTGCTTATTTATCAGGATATTTGGCTCTAGGCTCTAGTGATCATAGCACTTGCTTTTTTATCAGGATATTTGCTCCAAGGCTCTTATCATTACGTCACTTGCTTATTTATCAGGATGTTTGGCCCTAGGCTCTAAGCATTGCATCACTTGCTTAATTATCCCGATATTTGGTCCAAGGCTCTAATTTTCACGTCACTTGCCTAATTACCAAGGCTCCAATCTTCACGTCACTTGCTTATTTATCAGGATATTTGGCTATAGGCTCTAGTGATCATAGCACTTGCTTTTTTATCAGGATATTTGCTCCAAGGCTCTTATCATTACGTCACTTGCTTGTTTATCAGGATGTTTGGCCCTAGGCTCTAAGCATTGCACCACTTGCTTAATTATCCGGATGTTTGGTCCAAGGCTCTAGTTTCGCGTCACTTGCCTAATTACCAAGGCTCTAATCTTCACGTCACTTGCTTATTTATCAGGCTCTGATGATCGTAGCACTTATTTATTTATCAGGATATTTGGCCCAAGGCTCTTACCATTACGTCACTTGCATATTCATCAGGATATTTGGCCCAAGGTTGTGATAAGTACGCCACTTGCTTATTTATCAAGATATTAGGTCCAAGGTTCTAACCATTGCGTCACTTGTATATTCATCAGGATATTTGTCCCAAAGCTTTAATCATTGCGGCACTTGCTTATTTATCAGGATATTGGGCCCAAGACTCTGGTGACCAGGGTACTTGCTTATTTATCAGTATATTTGGCCCAAAGGTTCTAGTTATCGGGATACTGCTGTTTTATCAGGACGTCGCCTGCAAAGACTCCCAATACTGACGCATCTGCAATTGTGTTGTCTGTACCATGGCATAGAGGTTAAGTAATTATTAACCCTTTACCACACAATCCCGAGTTTTAACGACCCTAGGAAAGAAGCCTTTTGAAAACATTGTGGGAAAAGGAGAAAATGCTGGTAACCAGCATTTTCTCCTTTCCCCACAATGTTTTCTACCCTACCAACGAAAAATGTGTGCAATTCTAGCCACACTGAAATTGTCGTCTGCAATTTAATGCTTTCAATTTGGACAAGGCTAAACTTTTGTCGTCTGGTAAAGAGTTTAAAAGCATGGACTAGCTAGCTTGGTTTTCATCATTTAATCAATATACATGGATCAATGTAGTTTTCTATTATTAACTTTAAGACTAGATATCTTTTACGACGAGCAAGAACTTCTCAGTCAATCAGATGGTTTGTCTTTACCCTTATCCTGCTAAATAAATTAAATAAAACTTTCAAGTCAATAGTGAAAACCCGAACAATGTTATTTAAAACTTATATTTTGGGAGAAAAAGGTCTCCTTATCGGACAGTGTAGATCCAAGACCAGTACGTTCTGTGCAGTCTGATCTTGATCTACACTGTCCACAATAGATCAGTGAGTCGCGCTTAGCAGCGAAAAGTTAAAATTAGAACTGAATTTAGAATGAACGACAAACACGTTTTTTTATTATCGTTATTTCTCAAAACGCAGTAATAAATATGAATTATTCAAAATCAGAAGTGTCCTTTTTTTTTTTTCTATTTTTAATCTTAAAAACCACGTGATGCATAACACGTGACCTTACTGGAACCCTGCGTCTACGCGTTGATCCAAATTGACATGAATTAATCGCTGCTCTCCTTCACAGTTTTCTATGACGTTTTCTCCTCTTTTCTGCCCTATTGGAGATCGCTTGAAAACAGCGATTCGGAATTGCTTCACGCAATAGGCCATCCACAAAAAACTATTGGCTTAGCGCACCGCCAAAAACGTTTTTACCATTTGTGTCGAGGAAAACTGTTGCCCTATATTAGGCTGGAATACTAAAAGCAAATTTACGATTAATGTGTCTCGTGCTCTTAAACGGTTGCAATGAAATATTGTTATAATGATGAAAAAAGTTCTGTTATTTTTAGTTAATGAAATTGCTCTAACAACTCGAAAGAATGGAATCTTAATTTCTAAGTATTTTCAGGTGGTTCTATTATATTTAAGCCATGCTCTGCGATAAAGGGGGGGGGGGGGGGTCTTAATACAAATGCAAAAAATATCGACAGATGTCAGCCTGTGCAGTCCGCGCATGCTGACACAGGTCAAAACGTTTTGCTATTGGTTTATTTTCTGTCTGTCAGTGGATAAGTCTACCTATAAATTCCGTCGGTTGCTAAACTAAATAGATTTTATGGATCCAAAATTATGAGATTACTTGCTTGGTATTATGGATTCGAAGATGCATTTAACTCCCTTTAGTCAAAGCATGACTCATTCATAGGATTGATAGTTGTGATGTGTGTATAGCTCTTACTCGATAAACGTTTCATTATTAGTTTATATCATTGTTTATGTTTGGGATAATAGGTTTAAAATCAGGAACCGTGACGAGATAATTTATAAACCGAACTCGATAATATTTATATCCCCATGGTTCGTGGTTTTGAACATGTACATGTATTCCCAACAAAAAAAGTATTAACTGTAAATGAAAGGTTTATCGAGCTGGAGTTATATCATGTAGGATGTTTATTTTCTCCGATGGTAAATTTAAATGTTTATGAAATAAAATTCGTTTTTTACAGTTATCTTTTAGACACTACCGTGCAACAGAGTGAATAGATCAAATATTTCTCAGTTAAATAAACTACAGTTAAATGTTCATTATTCAAATACACGTACTCGTGGGGACAATATAAAAGTTCGATTTAAAGTCTCGTTACTGTTTTCTGGTTATCGAAAAATTTACTCAAGACTTCCGGTGAGCGTTAAAGTAGTTTACACGCGTATGAATTCTTTGAGCTCGCGTAGTTGTGATGCGAGATAGTAAATAGCTACGGGCTGTATGTATGATGGATTTAAAAGTGTCGCCGGTCTAAAAGAGCATCTTTGTGTCGGATTGGCATGCCATGCAGGAAACAGAAAGTAAATTTTCCAGTTTTTACAGTCGGTTCTGGAGTAAGGTAAAGAATTGTGCTTGTTTCACCCCCTTGATACATTATCAAACAATCACGAGTTTTAACGACCTTGAAGAACAAAGCCTTTTGAAAACATCGTGGGAAAAGGGAGAAAATGCTGGTAACCAGCATGTTCTCCTTTTCCCACAATGTTTTCTACCCTTCCCAAAACGAATTTCAATTTTTGAGACTCGCTAATTTTGTCGTCTGCAAACGCTTTGAATTTGGAAATGTCTAAAATTTTGTCGTTTAGTAAAGAACTAAAGCGCTATATTAATGATTTGGAGCTTTTTAATTAGGAAAAAACAGCCAGAGAAATATTGCTATTTCAAGTTTGTTTCCGTAAGAATATGTCACATAGTGGCAGACAATGCAGATGAAATATCAGACTGCACGTTCTGTGCCGTCTGATCTTGATTTACACTGTCTGCAAAAACAGTTTAAGTCGCTACCCGGGCTTTACGGATAAAATCTCTTATTAACACTTAAGCTGCTGAATAAATGAAACGCATATTTTTACTCAACACTAAAAGCCCAAACATTGCCGTTACAAAGTTGATTTTAACGGAAAGAAAATACCGTATCGGACAGTGTAGATCAAAGATCAGACTGCACGTTCTGTGCAGTCTGATCTTGATTTACACTGTCCGCAAAAGGTCAGTGGGTCGCGATTAGCAGCTTAACGGTTAACTCTTAACCTGCTAAATAACTTGAAGAAACCTTGAAGCCGACAGTAAAACCTGAATTTGGCTATTGCCAAGTTATTACATGGGGGAAAAATATCCTCTTATTGGACAGTGTAGATCCAAGATCATACTGCACGTTCTCTGCAGTCTGATCTTTATCTACACCTCCCGCAAAAGGGCATTGAGTCGCACTAAGCAGGGTAAAGGTTATTCTGCAAAAAATTTAAACTTGATTAAGTTGAAAGAATTCTCATACTATAAATAATATGTTGCTTGTACAAGTAACGAGATTTGTTATTGGAAACGCATAAGACATTGTGGATGACAAAAAGGGAAATGTTCGTTCATCATTCCCTGTTTTTCATATTATGTAATCAAAAGCTCTCCACTTCAGGGTCGTCATAGGGACCTTTTCTTTATATTTTGCTGCGAATCCAAAGCCAGTTCTTGTGATTCTTATTTTTTTTTTTTTTTTTTTCCACCGGGAAAATCTCACTATATCGGACAGTGTAGAGTCAAGATCAGACTTCACAGAATGTGCATGAAATTCTTAACAAGCCTAATTGTTCATGTAGAAACAGTGTTTTGTAAATAAGTTATTCACACTGAAGTACACGTATATAGCTTTGGTGAACATTGTAAAATGTTAATTGTTCATTTTACTTCAATATTTTCAATTGCGATAAAGAGATATCTCAATTTGACTATCCTACAACAGCTACTGAAATCCGGTCACGTGTGTATGGTGCCCTAATAGCGCCCCCATCCCCCCCCCCCCCCCGCCTGAAAAAAAGAAAGGCTGTATTTTACCAGAGATAGACTGGTCCTTTGACAGACAGTAAATTGACTGATAGGAAAAAGACATATGAAATGTAACTCAAATGATTAATTCTGTCTTTGATAGGAGAGAAAACATTGGGGGAAAAGGAGAAAATGCTGGTTACCAGCATTTTCTCCTTTTCCCACAATGTTTTCAAAAGCCTTTTCTTTCAGAGTCGTTAAAACTAGGGATTGTGTGGTAAAGGGTTAAAGGCTTTTTCGGTAGTGTAGTTAAAACTCGGGATTGTGTGGCAAAGGGTTAAAAGGAAGATAACTTATCTCTTTATGGTAATGTCTGAACCCGTTTCAGCTGGTAAGCGCGACTCACTGAAATTTTGCGGACAATGTAGATCAAGATCAGACTGCACATAACGTGCAGTCTGATCTAAGATCTACACGGTCCGATAAGGAATTTTTTTTTTTTTTTTTTTTTTCTTAAAAAAAAAAAAAAAAAAGTTTGAAATGACATTGTTTGGGTTTTTACTATTGGTTTGAAAGTTTTATTTAACTTACTTAGCAAGATAAGGATTAATCTCTTTTAACATTCATTGTCCGTCATTCCTCCCCAAAACGTTTCGTACTTACCTCCCCTGGTAATCGTTAAAAAGGTTAATAGCGTAGTAATACATCTAATTCGATCAGCGCTTTTGTATAGATTTGTATCGGTTTCTTGCCGTCATAAATAATTCATAGAGTTGATTTTCCGGCTACGAGTGAAGAAATCGTTTGTAAAAATGACTTGTCTTAACCCTTAAGCTGCCTAGCGCGACCCACTGACCTTCTGCCGACAGTGTAGATTAAGACTGCACAGAACGTGCAGTCTGATCTTGGATCTATATTGCCCGATAAGGAGATATTTTTCTTCAAAACATAAGCTTCAAATAACATTGGGTTTTTACTGTCGGCTTGAAGTTTTTATTTAACTTATTTAATTAACTGCACTCTTAGTCAAATGCTTAAGAACTTTCCGAATATCAAAGGAATGCAATTTCTGATTGGCTGAATGAGATGGTTTATACATCTAAAAATAAACATTTGAGTCATGCTCTGGCAAAAGGAGTTTCATGTACCTCCGTGATGCATGATACCAAGCAAGGCATCACATGATCATGGATTCATAAAATATATTTTGTCAAACAGCCGACTTAATCATGAGGTAAAATGATCCTTTAACCCTTAGGCTGCTAAGCGCGACTCACTGACCTTTTTGCGGACAGTGTAGATCAAGATCAGACTGCACAAAACGTGCAGTCTGATCTTTGATCTACACTGTCCGATGCGTTATTTTCCTTCCAGTGAAATCAACTTTGAAATCTCAATATTATAGTTTTTATTATAGAGTAGAAATTTCCACTTCATTTATCTAGCAGTTTAACGCTTAAGCTGCTGAATAAATGAAACGCCAATTTTCTACCCAATACTAAAATCCAAAACATTGCGGTTTCAAAGTTGATTTCACCGGAAAGAAAATACCGTATCGGACAGTGTAGATCAAAGATCAGACTGCACGTTCTCTGCAGTCTGATCTTGATCTTCACTGTCCGCAAAAGGTAGGTGGGTCGCGATAAGCAGCTTAAGGGTTAACAAGCAGAAATTTGATAAGTAGCAAAATGTTTCGGTCGAGGTAAGCCTGTGCGGACTGCACAGGCTGACCTGAGTTGATCCTTTTTGCAAAAGTAATTAAAAAAAAACCTTTTTACAGAGCATGGCTCATATACATTGTTTTTTTTTTATTCGTTCAAAATATTCCGTATATTTGAATAAACCAGACAAATCTATTTTTCGTGACAGGTTCCATCTTTTTCTGTGTAAATCGTCCAGTTCAATTCTCCCATATTGGTTACATTTTGCTTAATGCATCGATAAATATATCTAATCCATTCGTCTAATGTTTTAAATAAATTTTGTCTGGAGAAATCAGGGAAACTGTATTCAAGTCACGCCCGGGTTACGAAATTTCACAGAAAATTTAAAATCAGAATTTGTTGTTGTGCTATTTTGAGCTCGGCTGTTTTTCGAAGAAGACGTCAAGGGATTATCAAAGTCCTGGCGTCGCCGTCTGCGTCGTCTACGTGCAAACACTTTGACATTTTATACTATCTCTGTCATTACTGAAGAAATTTCCTACAAACTTAAACCAGTTGTTTACTATCAAAGGGAAACCTATACAACAGGGGCAGGTAACAATCAAAATATTTTGACACAGTTCTGCCCCTTTTTTCGACTTACAATTTTCAAAAACTTTGAAATTTCATAATATCTCTCATGACTGAAGAAATTTACTTCATAGTTCACTTCAAACTTGAACTAGGTGTTCACTATCAAAATTGGAACACATACGAGCAAAATACAAAGTTTAAACACATAGTTTGAATACATAGTTTGAATACATAGTTCAAAACTGGAACTCGTGCAAAAGGGACAGGTAACAATGAAAATATCTTTACGACAGTTATGCCCCCTTTTCGACTTAGATTTTTATTCAATAGAAACAACAGCAGCCGAGCGTTGGTACTCGCATGTGGTTAATCAAGCAACCTGTATTTAAACATTTCCCTGTTTTATCAACCCTAGGGAAAATATATTTAAAATAAAAAGGTGGAAAAAGGGAGAAAAAATGATAATAGTTAGCATTTTCTACTTTTCCAACAATGTTTTCTAAAAGACAAATTTCTTAATCTGAAAAACATGAAATTTGCCGTCTTCAAATGCCTTTAATATGGACCAGTCTAAAATTTTGTTGTTTGGTAAAGACTTAAGGGAATAGATATCGTGCCCAACCCCCCCCCCCAAAAAAAAAAAAAAATATATTTTGTTGAAATTTGCCTGTACTAAGCTAGAACCTGTCTTTATCCACTTTATTTTGAGTATATTAACCCTTTACCGCATAATGCCATCTTTTTGACGCCGCTGGGAAAGAAGCCTTTTGAAAACACTGGGGGAAAAGGAGAAAATGCTGGTAACCAGCATTTTCTCCTTTTCCTACAATGTTTTCTACCCTATCAAAAAAAATTGTACCATTTGAGCCACGTTGAAATTGTCGTCTGCAAATGCTTTTAATTTGGACATGGCTAAAATTTTGTCGTCAGGTAAAGAGTTTAACGCTTATCCTGCTAAATAAAAGAAACGAAAATTTCAAACCGATAGTATATACCAAAATGTTATTATTTCAAAGGTTTTTTTGCAGGAAAGATATCTCCTAATCGGACAGTGTAGATCCAAAATCAGACTGCACGTTCTGTGCAGTCTGATCTTGATCTGCGCTGTCCGCAAAAGGTCCGCGAGTCTTGCGTAGCAGCGTAAGGTCTACGTTTAGGCAATTTATGCTTGTAAACAACTTTTCAGGTCTTGCGGTTGACAATTTTTGGGGGGAAAATGTGACAAAAAATGTGACAAAAAGAGAAACTCTTCGCTATCACCAGCATTTTCTCTTTTTCTCACTATACTTTCTCTACTTCATGTATGCCAAAGTCAACTCCTATTATTTGATTCACCCTTTATTTGTCATCTGCAAATGCTTTCAATTTGGACAATCTAAGATTCAGTCGTGTGATAAAAAGTTAAGACGATTCCTGGATCCGTATTCACCAACCATTCTCAAGAACGTTCTTTGTCCTATTCTCCAAGATTTTCCAAATTTGAAAGCAACACAACTTCTGATTGGCTAAACCAAATGGTTTAGCCAATCAGAAAATGTGTTACTTTCAAATTTGGAAAAAATCTGGAGAATTAGACTAAGAATCTTCATGAGAATGGTTGGTGAATACGGACCCTGATGTATAATGTAGCTCTATTCTATTTTATGGATGAATTTATTACAGTTCATCTAATCACCCAGTTATAGGATCGTCTGTCTCTATATATAACATTATTTTCGGGGAAATTCTGTGCCGTGGTCTCGATCTATCAGGATCCATATTAATCCTTTACCAAGTATTCCCACGTTTTAACTACCCAAGGGCAGAGGAGATTTTAAAAACATTGTGGGAAAAGAAGAAAAGGCAGGTTACCATCATTTTCTTTTTTTCCCACAATGTTTTTCACCCTTTCATAGAGAAATTTCATTATTCTAGCTTCCTTGAATTTGTCGTCTGCAAATGCTTTCTGCTTTAGGAAGTCTAAAATTCTAAATAATATTCATAGGCTAATTTTTAAGATTTTGGTAAATTTCAAAGTAAAGCAAATTCCGACTGGATAAACGATTTGGTTTTAGCAAATCAGAAATTACGTTATTTTTTTTTTCTAAATTTAGAGTTAGACAACTGTTTATTGATACCATGATCACAGAAACCTTTTCTTTTGCTTTGCCGTGAAGAAAAGATCAAGAACAGACCGTTAATCTCTGTACTAAACGACAAAATCTTAGACTATTCTATGATAAAAGCATTTATAGACGACAATTCAAAAGTAGCTCAGCTGATAGAATTTGTCTTTATAAGGGTGAAAACATTGTCAGAAAAGTATTAACTACTGGTTTACCAGCATTATGTCTTAATCCAACAATCTTTTCAAAACAATTTTCCTCAGATTCGTTCAACTTTGGGTAGTTTGGACACAGGCTACCGAAGCTCTATATTGTACATGTATATAACATGTATATCGTTTAATTAATTGATTTCGTGCGTTTATTTATCATCGCCACCGGTTCCCCAAATGGGCCCCCTGAAGGCTGCTAGTTCTGTAAAAGGGGATAGTACAGGATACAGGACGAAACCCATCCAAAGTTGCGCCTGGTTCTTTAACGTGCTCTGTGAATAGCACCGTCACGCGGGACCTCGGTTTAACGTCTCATCCCAAAGACTATTAGTATTAGAACCCACACCCTCCAGTGACCTAAGACTTGATGTTTACAAGTCCTAGGCTCTACCACCTGAGCTATAAGGGCTGGTCCTATATCGTTTACAACAACACATGTACGATATAGAGGTATTTGCCAATGTGCTATTTTTAGTAACGGTGTTCGATGATCGACCAAAGAAATTTTCGGTGTTCTGTGAAATACTTATGGAGTTTCAAAGGCCTGTGGTTTGGGAAAGGGATAACGTTGCTCTGGATGAATTTTGTTTCATTATCTGTTACTATCAGTAACAAATGCACTTTTAAATCGATTGACAGAAAATGCAAGTTCAAGCTGTTTATTGTGTACATGTATTTGAGTCATGCTCCGTGAAAAGGGGTTTTAATACATTTGCAAAATGTATCGACCCATGTCAGCCTGAGCAGTCTGCGCAGGCTGACATGGTCGAAACTTTTTGCTTTAGCTTGTTCAAGGACCACATCTCATGGTTCAGTCGGTTGTTGGACAGAATTGATTTTACGGATCCATATTTATGTGATGACTGGCTTGGTTCGAGTATGCATCAAACCCCCTTTAAGCAAGAGAATGGCTCATTTATTTAATTTTTGTGTGATTTTTTATAAGGCACAAATCATCTGGATTTTTTTTTAAATAGCTGCAAACTTGGGGCTTTTATTATCAGGCCAATTTTGTCGGACGAAAACAGCTAGATAATGGATTCCAGTCTATCTTGTCCATTATGGAAAAACACAAATACACAGCTTGTTTGGTGATGTATCATCTTTAATAATATTTGTTTCTTCTTTTATTTTTCGGCGTAGCTGAATGCGCTGTCTTTTGACCTACTTCTTGGTACTGATAAAGAATGAATAGATGGTAACTTGCGATTGGTCAAAAATGTGGATAATATGCTTATTCGGTGGGCCCCTGCTGGCATAAAGTATAGATGGTAATTTTCGATTAGTCAAAAATGTATATATACTTATTCGGCGGATTCCTGCTGGCATATTTGCTCGCACATGAATGAACCCACTATTTACAAGCATTGCAACCTTTAATCCGGGTCCCGGGACCTTGATTCATACCATAGCAAATTAATGTCATAGAGAATGCTCTTTTCTTGTTCTATTTGGAAATTTGATAGTTTCATTAGCGTCACCTAATAACCCAATACTACTTTTAAACAGAATGAAAACGGCGAGGAAAAAGAGGCAAATACTCGTAATGTTACATTTCATTATTTTACTTCATATTAAGCCACGAAAGACTTTCAGTATTCATCTTTCAGTATCCCGTACGC
Organism: Tridacna gigas; assembly: GCA_945859785.2. Classification (NCBI taxonomy): domain Eukaryota; kingdom Metazoa; phylum Mollusca; class Bivalvia; order Cardiida; family Cardiidae; genus Tridacna; species Tridacna gigas. The sequence continues at coordinate 44,982,505 of OX244039.2, read as the reverse complement.
TGCCTATCTTTTTTAAAGATATTTCTTGTTTATTTTTTCCTTAGGCGCTCCGAATTAGATCTAGTCGTGTGCGTTTTCGATCAAGAAATGAAACCACGTATTTCCAATCTTCAAGTTTTTAACGTATCATGTTTAATGTGACATACAGAATGTCGAATGCTATAAATTTCAAGATTATGCTGCACGATATGTGCAGTCTGATCTTGATCTGCACTGCGTACTTAAACTACTAAAATTGATCTTGACACCATTGGGGGAGGGGGTTGGAGGGGGAAGAGCTAAGCAATTTATTGCTTGGTCGTGGACACGTGACATCCTAATGTCCGGATCGCGTGAAGCAACGCGCTGTCACAACCCATTAACGCAAAAAAAAAAACTCGTCCCTGTAAAATATGGTTAATCAAAACAAAATTTAGTGTAAATACATGAAAACACATGAAAACCTGATCGCTTACATCGGGCACTACGTGCAAAATATGCCTTTGGTGTTGTTGCAGAAAGGGGTACTGATCGTTACGAGCATTTTGCTTCTTTTGTTTCAAAAGTGGTTGCCCGAAAGTCTCAGAAAGTCTGTTTCACGGAGTATATAAGGGTGTAATGGGTTTTAGATATGAAAAAAAAAACAGAGTTTACTTTCCGAGAACGCCAAAATACCGTTTAGTTAAAGTCTCAGTAGCGGCCAGAAGTAAACAAGGGGGGTCTTAAAATGGATATAGATTTAATTCATACCATTTAAAAGTGTGGAAATTATTGTGAAAATGACTCGGTCGGTCCAAGTGTTAGTCACTGACAGGAAAATGAATTTCAAAACAAGGTAAAATGTAAAGAAAGGATAGAGCCACCTGCCAACTTTTGACCTAGTTTTAAAATCCATTTTTCTGCCAACGACTTACACTTGGATCGACCGTGCAATAACAGATTGTCATCTTCACAATAATTTCCATAGTTTTATATGGTATGATTTAAATCTAAACGCATTTTACCAAACCGATTGTTTACTTTTTGCTCCCACTGGGCCTTTAATATTTGCTAACAACAGGTGCTACCTACAAAATATACCTTCGGCATTGTTGCAGAAGGAGGTATTGGCCATTAGGTGCAATTTCACCTTTCGCAATATTTTTTTTTAAAAAGTAGTCATCCGTTCGCAATTCTCACAAACTCGTCTACATGGGGTAATTGTTTAACCCTTGAACTGCTAACTAACTGAAACGTAAATTTGCGCTCAATAGTAAAAGCCAAAGTATTGCGATTTCAAATTGTATTTAACCGGGAAAAAATACCGTATCGGACAGTGTAGATCAAAGATCAGACTGTACTTTTTGTGCAGTCTGATCTTGATCTACACTGTCTGCAAAATATCTGTAAGTTGCTCTTAGCAGCCTAAGGGTTGAATGGGTTTAGATACTGGGAAAAATGGGATTTTATGTTTTTATTTTTCCGAGAACGCAAAGATACTATCGAACTTTATTTGCCAACATTATGCACTATGCAAAAATACCCATTAGCCTTTGAAAGAGACGGAATATTTCCGACAAGGAATGGAATACAAATGAGTCATACTTTGTGAAAAGGTCATTAAATGTATCTGCAAAAAGTTTCGACCAAGGTCATCCTGCGCAGTCCGCGCAGGCTGACCTGGGTCGAAACTTTTTGCTGTGGGCAAACTTTCTGCATGTCAAAGAATCGTTCTACCTCATGGTTTGGTCGGAAGTTAGACAAAATTGATTTTTATTACGCAGTGACTTGCTGGGTATAATGTAGATGCATTAGGCCCCTTTTTTCCAGAGTGTCACTCGTATACATGTGTATATGTCTATTTCACTGACCTGTCTCCTGGAAGGCTTTCTCTTCAACTTTCGAAAAAAAAAAAAGTCTGCTCCGAACAGGTTTGAAAAAAGTTCCCGTAAAATATGCGCCATGCTCTGTGAAAATGAGCTTTAACCCTTTACCACACAATCCGGACTTTTAACGACCCTGAGGAAGAAGCCTTTTGAAAACATTGTGAGAAAAGGAGAAAATGCTGGTAACCAGCATTTTCTTCTTTTCCCACAATGTTTTCTATCCTTCCCAAAACAAATTTCAAGTTTTCAGTCAAATTTATTTTGTAGTCTGCAAATGCTTTCAGTTTGGAGTATTCTAAAATTTTGTTGTTTGGTAAAGAGTTAATGCATCCGCAAAAAGTATCGAACCCCCCGTCAGCCTGCGCTGTCCACGCAGGCTGACCTGGATCGAAAAATTTTGTTATTGGTCAATTTTTTGCATGTTTAAGGACCAGTCTATATCATGATTTAGTTGGTTGTTATACAAAATGGATTTTATGGATCCATAATTATGTGATGACTTGCTTTGTATAATGAATCACCGAGATGCATCGACCCTTTATCACACAATCCCGACTTAAAACGAACCCTGAGAAAGGAGCCTCTTGAAAACATTGTGGGAAAAGGAGAAAATGCTGGTAACCAGCATTTTCTCCTTTTCCCACAATGTTTTCTACACTTTCTTGGACAGTTTTCTCCATTTCAACTACACTGAAATTGTTGTCTGCAAATGCTTTCAATTTGGACCAGTCTAATATTTTGTCGTGTGGTAAAGAGTTAAATCTCCTTTTGCCAGAGAAAGGCTCATTTCATTTCACTTGTCCCTTTAACCCTTAGGCTGCTTATCGCGACTCACTGACCTTTTGCGGACGGCGTAGATCAAGATCAGACTGCACAAAACGTGCAGTCTGATCTTGAATCTACACTGTCCGATAAGGAGATATCTTCCCTCCAAAAATCCCTTTGAAACAGGAAAATTTTAGGGTTATATTGTCGACTTGAAAGTTTCATTTCTTTTATTCAGCAGGATAAGGGTTAAACTTTAATTCATCTTCTCCCCAAAAGAAAAGGAAAAAGCCTGCAGCAGACAGGTTTGGAAAAAAAAGTTCTTGTAAAACGAACGATCGACGTTAACTTTGATTAGAAAAAAAGATCCAGTAAATTAAAGAGTAAAAACCGCTGAACATTTACCGATGGAGATGTTGGCCGTCGAAAACTACTCGTATTTCTCCGGTACCAGCATCGTTTTCTTTAGAAGAATAAAAGAAAAAAGGCAAAATAAGATAATGTTGGAATTAATCAATAATACATACATGTAGATCGATCTTGTCTTGTTTAATGATCGTTCTATTACGAGCCATCAATTTTCCAGTTAACGGGATGCCTGTCCAAAGATAATATTGTCACGGAACATTTGATTAATGATTTTGGGTCTCGGGAATAACATTTACTTAAGTTTTATTGGAAAAATAAGATGCGATAAGAAAGAGTCCTTCGCTGATAAACTAAAAAACGGGGAACAGGCGAAATCTATCGAGGAATTAAAATGACAGACAGACAGACAGACAGACAGACACACACACACACACACACACACAAAGACAAGACGACAAGACAAGACAAGACAAGACAAGGCAGGCAGGCAGGCAGGCAGGCAGACAGACAGAGGGCAATGCACGAATGAAAAAGAAAGAAAGCAGAAATAGTTTTCATTGGCGTAATTTACAGTTTACTTTCAAGTCGTAGAGAGCGATTTACGACTGTTTTTGTCCAAACAGCTAATATCAGAGCCATGTTCTGGCAAGAGGGGGCTTAATGGATTTCCGTGATGCATTATGCCATGCAAGTCATCACAATATTTAGGTCCACAAAATCCTTTTTTCTGGATCTGGAGGTAGAAATGTCCTTTGGCATGCAAAAAATTGACCAATGGTATAGCAAACAGTTTCGACCCATGACAGCCTGCGCGAACTGCGTAGGCTGACATGGATCGATACTCTTTGGAGATGCATTAGGCCCCTTTTCACAGAGCATGGCTCAATTAAGCCCCGTTTAAGTGTTGACTAACTGACACTGACAACAAGGCTGCAAGAATATGCCGTTTCGGGGCTTGAACCTGGACCTATGAACCTGTGCCTTAACCTACCTAAGCCACTGTACTATATGACTAACATATATTTCAAAATTGCACTTAAATATCTGATGAAAGAAAGTCGTGTTGTCGATATGCATTTTCTGTTAACACTTGTATCTAGGTTTGAAGGTTAAATTTGTCTTTCTAGCTTGGAGAAGGGGGGGGGGGGGTATATCAAAGCAAAAAATGAGATATAACAATAAACTAAACAAATTATCTTTATACAAGACAAACACCAGTTGCCCAAGGATTGAAACTCAAAACTTAAATGCCATGCTGGAAAACCGATAAAAAAAAACATAGGCCAAATAAAAACGAGAATGAGAATTCAAGAGAAGAATTTCTGCTTTTCATTACATCACGGAATGATCGGAAGTGATCCGGAATTCTATCTGAAATGTTCACGAAAAGCAGAGAGAAAATGTTCGACGGAGTTTAATCTGATCTCAATCAGGGACCTGTGTTGTGAATGCAGATTAGGGAAAAACCCAGGAAATCACTTCTCGGAATTTCCTGTCGTGGAAATTCCTCTTGATTCGGAGACCTTTGCCTTTTCCCCCTTTATTCTTGTATTTGTATTTACGCCTGAAACGTTAGACTCTTGTCGCCCAATAGCTGTCTGTATGCCTGTTAAAAACAATGAGATACCTCCTTCTTGGTATAATGAAATCGAATGAATAGATGGTAACTTGCGATTGGTCAAAAATATGCACATGTTTATTCGTCGGGACCCTGCGCAGTAAATGTTCAAGTATGTAGCTGTCAAGGCAGTACGCTGTACAACATGATGCGCGGCTTTCTGATGAAGTTAAGCGACGCACATTAAGGGTAGTGCTTGGATGGGTGACCAGATCGTGATGCGATACTGAAGTGTGTCCGTACAGTTTTTTTTTTTAACTTTTTTTTTTTTAAACATGTAATCTTGAAAAATATATAGGCCTATATATATGAGTCATGCTCAGGCAAAAGTGGGCTTAATGCATCTTTGTAATGCATGATATCAAGCAAACCAACACATAAAAAAAAGTCTAAAAACTGGCCAAATGATAAGGCAGAATGCTCCTTTGACATGGTGGTTGCGAGTTCGATACCTGATTTAGGCATACTTTCTGTCTGGGGCTTTTTCACCTCTCACCTCTGATGCATGTGGGAAAAGTAGTCAATGGTTTAGACAGAAAGATGTGTCAGCACTGGTGTGAGAAAGCCAGGAAACACATGCGTGGGTGCATTGACAGCCGTGATATGAACAAAGCTGTTAAAACGGCGTTAAACTCCAGTACAGTCGAAAGGCTTAATGTCTGAAGGGTTTAACCCTTTATCGCACAATCCCGACTTTTAACGCCCCTGAGAAAGTAGGCTTTTGAAAACATTGTGGGAAAAGGAGAAAATGCTGGTAACCAGCATTTTCTCCTTTTTCCACAATGTTTTCTACCCTATGACAGACCGATTTTATGTTTTGAGTAACATGTAATTTGTCGTCTGCAAATGCTTAAAATGGGCCAGGCTAAAATTTTGTCTTCAGTTAGAGTTAATAGGGTTTCTATATGCGGATCATGTCAATATTATCAATCGTGAATAATTAACTACATGATTATATGTTTATGGCATAACTCGACGGGTAGTCGATTGCCTTCTTCGTTAAGTCTCTGACGTTTACTTGATATTATAGCGACTCGTAACTAGATAACGTTTCGGCTAATATCGTAATTGAGCCATGCTCTGTCAAAGTGCCATGCTCTGTCATAATTATGTGATGACTTGCTTGGTGGTATAATGCATCACAGAGATCTCTGTGATGCATTATACCACCAAGCAAGTCATCACATAATTATGGATCCATAAAATCCATTTTGGCTAGCAAATGACTGAATCATTAGGTAGACTGGTCCTTTGACGTACAGAAAATCGACTAATAGCATAACGTCTCGACTCGGGCCAGTCAGTGCGGAGTGCGCAGGCTGACTAGGGTCTTTAATTTTGGCAGATGCATGAAACAGCCTTTTTATAAAGCACGACTCATATGTGGAGCGCAACATGGGAAAAGGGTCTTTCGGACATAGAGACATTTATTTTTTTACCGAATTTGAAAATATAGACTTTCCTGAACTAAATTGTGTTTATTTCGTCCTTAAATCTTCAATATATGACGAGCTATGTCTTGTTTTTTATGACATCACCATTTCGGATAATTAGAAAACGGCGACGTCGAATCGACGTTACTTAGTCGTAAACGTCATCCTCTTAACTATACATCGCAGTCTACCCTTCACCCCTTTGGAGCAAACATTTACTCCTACCTCTGTTAAAACAAGTTGGCTTCTTTGAAAAAGAAGCCAGGAGAGGTCAGCATCAATGTTTTCAAATAGTTTATTGGCTTTTCATTTCAATATATCATATTTGTACATGTAAACAAACAAGTAAGGCATTATAATTATGGTTGCCGCTGCGTAGAAACCTCTTATGTATTATATGACAGACACGTGACCTTCTTCCCGCGTTTTCAAGTCGCGCGATCTTTTTCCGCGGTGTTCTCTTTTTTAACGATTTCTTTTTTATTAGCTCTATTTGTTTAATGAAAAATTGCCGAACTATTGGAGAGATCATTTGCAATTAAATCAATATAACAAATCTTTTTTTGAAATCGTCATATAAGAACTAATCACATCTATTTCCTGTTTAAGTTTTTTGATTTCGGTTTATTTATAAAACCATGACGAAACAGACTGTGTATCAGAACAATTTCGTCAAAAAACATGGATTTAGACAGGAATTTCTGAGGCAGTCTGCATTTTAAAATCTACAACTAGCCGAACAAAATACTAGGAGACGTGTCCTTACTACCGACAATTACCGAAACATAATCTAGTTGTGATTTGCTTTAACTCTTTTCCACTCATTGCCGAGTTCTAACGACCTTTAGGAAAATAACATTTGAAAAAAGTGTTGGGAAAAGGGGAAAATGCTGGTAACCAGCATTTTCTTCTTTTCCCCACAATGTTTCCTACCCTATCAAAAAAAAAAAATATATATATATATCATTTGAGCTACGTTTATTTTGTCGTCTGTTTGATCTAGTCTAAAAATTTGTCGTCTGGTCAAGAGTTAAAGAGTCTCGTGAAAATTCCTTATGGTGTAATAATCCACTGACATCTCTTTCTTTACGCATCAGTCTGACCGGAATGTCATAAAGTCTGTCCATACGGATCAAAGAACTTGTATTACTATTACAGAACTGACTCTAAGTATTGATTCTTACTTTCTCATAATGCTATGCGCCTAATGTACTTTGTATGGAGTTCGTGAAGGCTCGTTTTTTTTCGGCATAGCTGAATGTGCTGGCTTTTGACCTACATTTTGGTACTGATGAAATATGAATAAATAGAAATTTGTGATTGGTCAAATATGTAGACATGTTTATTCTAAGGGCCCTTGTAGTCAAAAAATGTAGGCATGTTTATTGTAAGAGTCCCTGCCTATTTGCTGGCAAATTTAAGCCGTCTATCTTTTTTGAAGAACTTTCTTGTTTTGTCTCTTTTTCGTTTACTTTCCTCTACGGCACTGCGGATAGGGTTAGATTTGCTGGGGGAGTTTCGAAAATGTATCATTGGAAATGGTTGTCGTGAGCCCCGCCTTGGTAAACCATGGTAAACCTCTTGTAAAAAATATATGGCTGTAGATGGGTTATATTTGAACAGTTTGTTGAAAGTGGCTTTAACACAAATATGGTTTTAACTGTATAAAGTTCTCAAAGCTTTTCTAGCACTTAGCAGGTAGGGCTATTTTAATCTCTGTAGTATACTTAAAAAAAAAAGAATACTGAAAAGAAGAAAAACAATTGCTAATGCAAAACAACACATCTTTTTTTCACAATTAAGGAAAGGGATTTTTTTTTTCATCAAGAGTCCCAGTTTTTAATCTAACGATGATAAGCTATTGAGCGATTGGTTGATGCAGCGCTGACTTATATAGCAATTCAAACGATAAAACTTTATCACTATCCGTGTTTCCGGTGTAATTACAGCCATTATGAGTTTACTTATCTTACACACGTTTGATACAAGCAAATATTGCTGTATTTGGTCAGTGCTCTGTAATTATACGCCTCATTTCGAAGACATTGCTGACCCAGATTTCTTCGCGAATTTAACTGTCAGACTTTGTGATCGGGACAAAGCCGCAAATTCTATTACCTTCAGATTCAAAACAAAGTCATTATATGCAAGTTTCCCTAGAGCTATTTTTCGTCTGTAATTTACCTGTCAAAGAAAGGCTCTGTTTAAGTTTCATTACACATTGTACATGTAAGCCATGTTTAACACATCATGAACTAAAATTCTTGATACACAGTTATGTGATAAAAAGAATATGACATTCTTTGGCTTTTGAGGTAAAATTTTATTAAACTCGTCAACAAAACACTGTCATTAAGCTCGCCAAAGGCTGGCCTTATAACATTTTTTCTAGACTCGTTTAATAAAGTTTTATCTCAATTGCCAGCTCATGTAACATCCTATACATCTGTAAGTTGGTGTTTGTATTCTTACCAATAGAAATGAAACATGCAAACGTAGCATAACATACAAAAGTCAAGCAAAGCAACAAACAAGAAAGAGAACAACAAAAGAATTTAGATTTAATAACTGTCACTGTTTGACATTCTCCACATGTTTTCTAGACGTCGGAGATAGCAATGAACTGCTAACTAATTTGCCTAACAGACTTTGCCCTATGCCTGGTATTCAGTTTATTTTAACCCGTACCCTGCTTCGCGGGACCCAAGGACCTTTTGCGGACAGTGTAGACCAAGATCAGACTGCACAGAATGTGCAGTCTGTTCTTGGATCTACATTGTCCAATGAGGAGATAATTTTCTCCAAAATATAAGTTTGTAATAGCATTGTTTGGGTTTTTGCTATAGGCTTAAAAATTTCATTTAATTTATTTAGCAGAATAAGGGTTAATGGGTAGTATCTAGTAGGCTGCACATTTTATTATGCTGTGTGCGGACGGTGTAGATCAAGATCATGCTGCACAAAATGCAGTCTGATTTTAGTTCTACACTGTCCGATACGGTGAGATGTTTGCGACGAAAAGGGCTTTGAAATAGTAATGTTTTGGTTCATTTTACTGAAAATGCTCATTTTATCTATACAGCAGTACAAGGAATTTTTAGACTTTCCCAAATTCAAACCATTTAAATTTCAAAGGGTTGAAAACATTGTGGGGAAAGGAGAAAATGCTGGTCACCAGCCTTTTCTCCTTTTTCCCGCGATGTTTTAAAATATCGTTGACTGTTTATAATGGGCTGGTATTGTCTGTTTGATTTATTCAGCATTTAAGGGTCAGGAATTTTAACCATTTAAAGATCCTTATGTGTAGCCAGAGAGAAAAAAATAAAAATAAACGCTGTGAAAATTTAATACTGTTGGCCACTTTAGTTTCTTCTGTAATCTTGATCAAGTAATACACAAGTAAATAAGAATAAATTGTAACATATATCGCCACATTAGCCATTGTACCGTAATGAAAAGTTCTAGATTCTCCCAAAGGAAGGCATCTCTTTTTCAAAAAAAGGGAAACCAAATCGGTTACGCATGTGTTGTGTCTGTCAGCCAAAACGGGATAAAAAGAGAAGCATAGATTACTGAAATTTTGACAGCAATAAAAAAACATGCAAACTATTTTCCGCACAAAAATATAAAGCGAGAGAAGGAGCATGAAGTTTTCAATCAAAAATTTGATTTTTTTAATTATCAGTGTTGATTGAATGAATGTTTTATAAGCTCCTTTAACAAGAACGTGTCAATGATTTCTTTTCAGATTTAGGCTGAAGTATGCTTTTACACTGGTCAATTATTCAAAATATCAAACCAAATGAACAGTCCCTGTTCCGGACAGTGATACAAGAAAATGTCTAAGAAGAATTAAAGCTTAAATGTGGCCGTTTAGAAGTTTGGTTGAGTTGTACATCTAAGACGTTAAAAGGTCGGGGATTTTAAAGCTGTGTGAAAACCACTTTTGTAATAAAACGGCTTTGTGTAATAAAATTTCAATCTCTCACTGTATTCCTTCAATATTCACCCAAACAGTTTAAAATGGATATATTCGTGTAATTTTAACCGAATTCTTTTTGGAAACACAAACAGAATTCGGGTAAAATTACACGAATATATTCATTTTAAACTGTTGGTGAATATTGAAGGAATACGGTGAGATTGAAATTTTATTACAACAAGCCGTTTTATTACAAAAGTGGTTCTTGTTAGAACCACTTTTGTAATAAAACGGCTATGTGTAATAAAATTTTCAACTTATCTATATTCCTTCAATATTCATCCATATAAGTCAAAACGAATATATATGGATCATCGAAATGAGTATATAGAAATTCTGTTGAAAAAGAAATTAAGCTTTGAATGAATCAAATATTGTTGAACAAAGAATAAACCTTTCAAATGGATATCACATAATATTGTTGAACAAATAATAATAAAGTTTCAAATCTGATGCAATGCCCCTGAACAAGACTAAAACTTTGGGTTTAATGAAATAGAGATTTGAATAAGAACTAAAGACATAACAAAAAAGAGACAGATGGCGTTCACAAGAGGTATTCAGAAAATTTCTGTAATGCAATATGAAAGGCAAAAATTGAATATTTGGTACATTATATGCCCCTAAACAGGTCTGCAGGAGCCCGCCGAATACATATGCCCACATTTTTTTTAACCAATCGCAAATTACCATCTATTTATTCAATTTTATCAGTACCAAGAAGTAGGTAGGAAGCCAACAAATTCATCTGCGCCGAAAAACCTCGATAAAAGGCCGACCAAAATTCATGATGCGGGGATGGTTTCACACATAATTACATCGCCTGCGACATCTCTAGAATTGTAAATTATGTCCCTGTTATTTAACCCCTTTCATTGCCAATAGCTACTTAAATAACTTTTGCGGGCGTGCAGTCTGATCAATATCAGACTTCACAGAACGTGCAGTCTGATCTTTGATTCTCACCGTCCGCTTCCTGATGCGAAGCTTTGACCAAATTCATATCAAACATGAGTGGAGCTTTACTTTTAGATCTCGAAAAAAGGGCCGTCTTTATTTAGTTGGTAGCGAAAGAGTTAAGACAGAAAATCAATCTAATTAGATTGGATCCAATTAGTTAGTGTGACACTTGATCTGACGTTCTAATGAAGCCTCAACTAGAACAGATATTAAGACCTATGTATCAGTGGTAAAGAAACACCGGCAAAATACCGGGACAGAAAACAAACAATTTGATAAACAAGGGAAACGTGATGACCGTTTCTTCATGAAGAAGTACACTCTAACACAAAGTATTTCTGATCACTGATTAATATTTAGTACAAGCTTTGCCTGTTCATGGCAAATACCCTTGAGAAAAATGAACATGTTTCGATCTTGTATCTACTGGAAATAAACGACAGCAAATGCATTTCTATTTTCTGATTTTTATTTAGTTTATTTTTAGTGAGTTCAATAAGTCTCTTACACGTTTTATTTGTAGGACGGGGACGATCCAAATTCTCACGTCAATTAACTTTAGTTTATAATTTTGCATGCCAGTCTACGCACACAAGTCTTAGTCGATATCAAGCTCAGGGCATGAATAGAGACAATTTCCGTGTTGACACTAGATGAGCCATGCTCTGGTAAAAGAGGTTTAGTATATCTCTGTGATGAATTATACCAGACACGTCATCAGATAAAAATGGATTCATAAAATCCCTTCTGTCTAACGACTGATTGAATCAGGAGGGAGACTGGTCCTTGGATACGCAAAAAAATTACCAAAAGCAAAAAGTATCGACCTGGGTCAGCCTGCGTAGATACTTTTTGCAGGTGCTTTAAACCTCCATTTAATAGAGCGTGGCTCAGATACACCATAGAAATTAAATCTGAACAGTTTCGCCGTTCTGCTCGAGCCTACGAGTGTGGATTTGTTTAAGGTATTTAAAGCCGTTTGCAATAGTACTTCAGTGGCAGTGCGGGACGGTGCCCCAATTAAAAGGCAATCTCACGATCAACTCCAGACCGGAATACCCAGCATTTCGATGATCCATATATATTCGTTTTGAAGGATATGGGTGAATATTGAAGGAATACAGTGAAGTTGAAAATTTTATTACAAATAGCGGTTTTATTACAAAAGTGGTTCTAACATCTTTTATTACAAATAGCCGTTTTTTTACGAAAGTGTTTCTAACAGAGCCACATATTAAGCACCGTGCAACATTACACGTTTTATAAGCAATGATCAGCTTACACATTTGGTACACACTTGGCAGCGTATAAAGTGGGATTCGAACACGTTAAAAAGTGGCAAACCAAACAATGATAAAAAACAGCATTTTACAAGTGAGATTGAGCTTTCTTGTAACGATTGCTCAGTGGGTTAAAAAATACCGATAGCACTTGGCAAAACAACAAAGACGAAATATTTGATTTTAACTCTATTTTGTAGAGAAAAAAATTTTTCGATCAAGAAACGTCAAATTCAATGGAACCAACCAATTTATAATGCTTTTTACGTGGAATGAATCACGTCAAAGTCCACATTTCACGCGATGGGAATGTTCAGCACTTTATTGGCTTTGTGACCGTTTGAGCGATTGAAAATAAATGAGCAGTGCTATGTGAGAAGGGAGCTTAATGCATCCGTGAAAAGTATCGCAGTCCGCGCAGGCTGACAGGGTCGAAAGTTTTCGCTATTGGTCAATTTTCTGTGTGACAAAGGACCGATCTGCCGTATGATTCAGTCGGTTGTTAGAAAAAATAGACTTTATGGATCCATGATCATGTGATGACTTGCTTGGTATCATGCATCACGGAGATGCATTAAGCCCCCTTTTGCTAGAGCATGGCTCAAATTAATTTTGCCTGGGAAGTGAATTTATTTTTTACTCGATGGTTTTCTTTTATATAATGTCAATGACAAATTTGGGTAAAAAATACAGGCCAAGGAAAAAAGAAATAATAAATAAAACCCATTACTCCGGTAAGCAGAAAATTAATTTTAATCAATTTCAAATTAACTTTTGCTTTTTCAGTTTTTTCTTAGAATTACGCCTCATAGCAGCACATGTCTTAGATAATAAAAATATGTGAGTCATGCTCTGGCATAAGGGGGCTTAATGCATCTCCGAGATGCATTATATCAAGCAATTCAGCAAGCAAGTATGAATCCATAAAGTCAATTTTGTTTGACAACGGACTGAATCCTGAGATAAACTTGTCTTTAGACGTGCAGAAAAAGCAAAAAGTTTCCACCCAGGTCAGCCTGCGCAGGCTGACCTGGGTCGATATTTTTCGCAGATGCATTAAGCCCCCTTTTTCCCCAGAGCATGACTCAAGTTAAAAAAAGGATTGACGAGTCGGCAAGTTTTCTTTTCATTTTCTCGGCGCTTTTCAAGGCGATGTAAAATTTCACCGGAAACACTTGAAATGTCATCAAGTACCTGTATCAGCACTTCCCAGGCTTTCAGTATTTTTCCACGTTCGGAATTAATTTAGCTTGGCTTCAAGTTGGTTGGCTTCTGTGTTTATTAAATTTAGCTATTATATCGATTTTTTTCTCTCGGATGCTTAAAAAGATTGCACGATAGAGAGAGAGAGGGGGAGGGGAGGGTGAAGAAGGTAGGATGAGAGAGAGAGAGAGGGAGGGAAGACGGGAGGATGAGAGAGAGAGGGAGGGAGAAAGAGAGAGACATACAGAGAGAGGGGGAGGGAGAGAGAGACATGCAGATAGAGAGAGATAGAATGACAGAAGGAGGGAGACAGATGGATGGAGAGAAGGAGACGTGCAGAGTGAGAGAGAGAGACTTAAGTAGATGAAAGGACAGGCACAATTTTAGCACATTTCTAAGCGTTTCTATATTCTTTGCAAAAGCCATCACAGGTCACAAAACTCACAATAGGAGGTAAAAAGAGTTCAAATTAACTTTATGAATGAAATGAAAGCTAAATGAATGAAACAAAACTTCCAAGCCGATAGTAACAACCCGCATGTAGCTATTTCAAACTTATTGTTTAGAGAAAAATATCTCCTTATCGGACAGTGTAGATCCAACATCAGACTGCACGTTCTGTGCAGTCTGAATTTGATCTACACTGTCCACAGTCTAAGGGTTAAGTTATTTTTTGTTTCCCTGGGTTTTGTCTCGGATATGTCACCAAATATTAGAAAAAGTCCATTAACCCTTACGATGCTAAGCGCGACTCATTGACCTTTTGTGCCAACAGTGCAGTCTGATCTTGGATCTACACTGTCCTATAAGGAGTTATTTCTTCCAAATAAAAATATATTTTTTTTACTTAACAACCTTAGGGCTTTTACTATCGACTTGATGGTTGGTTGGTTGGTTGGTTGGTTGGTTGTATTGAAGTTTAACGCCATTTTAACAGTTCAGGTCATATCATGGCGGTCAGTGACCCACCCATGTATTTTCTGGCTTCCTCACACCAGTAATGCCACAACTTTCTTTCCAAAGCCACTGACTACTTTTCTCACATGCATCAGAGGTGAGAGGCGAAAAATCACCGGAAAGAAAGTTTGCCTCAACCGGGTATCGAACTCGCAACCACCAGGTCATGAGTCAGATACGCTAACCACTGAGCTACCCGGGCTACCCGACTTGAAGGTATCATTCAATTTATTCTGCAGGATAAGGGTTAAAATTTTCAGACAATGATTAAAGGCTCAACTTACTGAACTCAGCAATAGTCGATTATTCACCTCTTTATTTATTGTCTACTTTTTGAAGAAATTAAAGTCTTACGTGTTAGAAACACCATTCTCGAACCAACAAATAGACAGATAAAAAGACAAACGATTGACAGATTGAGAATTTACTCGTAAATAACCGTAGAAATGAATCGTGGTATGTGAAAAGGGAGGCCTAATACAACTGCAAAAAGTATCGACCCATGTCAGCCTGCGCGGTCCGCGCAGGCCGACATGGGTCGAAACTTTTTGCTATTTGTAAATTTTCTGCATTTCAAAGGATTCTATCCCACGATTCAGTCAATTGTTAGACTAAATGGACTTTTTGGACCCATAATCATGTGATGGCTTCCTTGGTAACCGTATAATGCAGTATGGCGAAGCATTAAACCCCATTTTGCTAGAGCATGTTTCAAAATTCTTTAGCCAAATGATCGGTAGGTATGAAACAGTTGAAACGTAGAGTTTCACAACATTTTAATTAGGTACATTTTCTCTGTATGCCTTTCTTTTTTTAAGATTTTATAGTTCTTCTCTAGGTTTCTACTTCAATTTTCAGAAGCATCAAGATTTTTTTTTTTTATGTAAATTAAACTTGTGCTAGGGGAATATTTCAGACGTAATTAGTTTTGAATTAAAGGCAGGTCTAAGATCAAGTCAATTCAATTAATTACACACATGCCTAACAGAAACTAAGGCAGTCGAATCAATGAAACTGTCTTTCCCACCGAAAGCTGTTAAGGATCGGTCTTTCCATTTTACAGCCTCTCAGTGGGTATTTTACTGGTCTTGTTTTGTAGTTATTTTGAGTTCGAATCTCATCACCCATCCCCATCTACCATTAGGCTATCTTCCGCTAGGGGGCATTTTTTTCAAATATATAACTTGTTTGATATGGGCATTCTGGGTGCAGAACCGGACTATTTTTGAAGGCGGCAATCAAGGTGGCGAATTTCAAAATAAAATACATGTATACGTACCTTCCACGATTCGCCCAACCACGGTTAGCTAGCATATAACCTATACACTAGTCATTTAAAACATAGCCCTCATAAGCATGAGAAAAGGCCCCGAAATAAGCCCAGCAAGGTGATGACGTTATCTTTGTTGTTAGTCTGTTGCAGATATCCCGGTTTTCCATGTGTCTATACTTAGAAATTGTCAACAGAGATTTGCAGTAAACAAGAGTATTTTACGATATCATTTTCCCCGTTTGAAATCATTATATTTTCAAGAAATTTGTAGTACAGTTTGATTTTTCCACACGTATAAGTTATTGCCGATTTCAACTTGCTATTTCGCGTATTAATATTTATCCTGTACATGATAGTGATGCGTCTTAGTAGACAGGTCAAAGCGTCAAAGCATATTGACATGCGCAGACAACGCCCCGTGTACAAGCTAAAAAATTTTAGAATAAAGTTTTATGATAAGTTTAAAAATTAGACTGACAATGCTTTTAAAGAATCCTTTGCGAGTACTGGTGAAAAAAAAAACTTAGAATATATACATGTTCGTAAGACTTAAACATAAATCGTGCCACTGTGATACAACTGAAATACATGTACTGTTGTAGTTTGGATAAGCAAGAAAGAGAAGCAAAAACTCAGACCTATAACCGAGCCATGACCCATGCTCTGGCAAAAGGGGGCTTAATGCATCTTCGTGACGCATGATACCAAGCAAGCCATCACATAATTATGGATCCATAAAGTCCATTTTAACAACCAACTAAACCATGAGGTAGATGGGTCCTTGGACATTCAGAACATTAACCAATAGCAAAAATTTTGGACCCAGGTCAGCCTGCGCAGGCTGACCTGGGTCCACACTTTTTGCGGATGCTTTAAGCCCCCTTTTCACAGAGCATGTCTCTCAAATTATCTTCAATACCAAAAACGAAACTATGTCAGTCAAGTTCTGTTTTTTCAATACTAAGTAATCTGTAATTAAGACCACCTCTCACTCCGACGTGTGTAATTAACTGTACAGCGTACTACCCTACTTGCCCTGTACATCTTACTTAATAATAGACTTGAAGTCCTCTTTTTTCCTAAATCTTGTCAGGCTAGAAATAGGATTACCCACGTTATTTTGTCCTTTTTTGAATCTTAACGGTACATCAAACGCTTTACTCTCTTGCACTACGGATCATTCCCATTCACCTCTGTAGTTGGCTCAGAAAGTAGTCCGTCATCACGTGATATTTTCGTCACATGACCATAACTCAAAATGGCGACACAAACGCCGGTGAAAGAAAGACCAATCGATTGTTTCGTGTGCTGTTCAAACAGCATACTGCCAATCAGATTCAGTGGTAGGAAATGTGAAAAAGAGGGATTTTCTGAAAAGCTTAAATGTCTTTTAAAGGACGATAATTTTTTTTTTTAATTTTGTTTAAAATGTCATCATTCATGGGTGCAGCCATTTTTTTTACAATTGGCGTAAGATTCTGATCAGTAAAGAAGCTTGAAAAAATAGTTCCATTGTATACAGGTAAATTCATCAGTTTGAATGCACCTATAATGTATCTGGAATCATATTTCCTTTGTCTACTTTATTATGTTACACATGAAACAGTTAAACAGTAACAAAACATGTTTTCCTCGGTTTGACAAGATTCTTGTCATTTAGACATGTATGGTGAGAGTAACGAACGACAACTCTGCTCGGAGATTGCAAACGCTTAGGGTTTGAAACAGAACGTCCGGAAGCCAGGCTTTAACACTACACGTATATTCGTATGATAATCAATTTTCATACCATTTTTCGCCGGTAGCTTGATAACAACCTTTGCCCGAAAATAAACGTGACTGAAATTATGAGAATTGTTTCTAAACGGGTATAAGCATGTGGGGAAAAAGACCAAATGCTGGTTACCAGCATTTTTTTTTTTGTTTCCACCATGTTTTCACCAGTTTTTATCCTCAGAGTCGTTAAACCACAGGCCTTTGAAGTTCCATTGGTTTATCACGGATCACTAAAATTTTCCTTGGTCGATCATCGAACACATATATAGAGACATTGGTGCATCGCCTGTATATATACATAGTAAAATTAGTGTTGCACCCCCCGTGTTTTTAACGTGTTTAATTTTCTGGCGTAAATGATATGAAATGGGTTGGAAATTAGAATCTGGCTGCTGTATAAAAGAACAAACAAGTCTGTTGTCTCTGAAATGGAATGAACTGGGGTATCCCTTAACCTCATGGCAGCAGCTACTGATCGAGCTGTTTCAACCTGTTTTGTATGCCCCGGGCGGAAGTACGCAATATTGCCTGATTTTGTGTGTCCATTCTCTGCAGGTCACTTTCAACCTGCCGTAAGTTTTGTTTCGACATTAAATTCCCTGTTTTAACCAAACTTAAACGCTTCTCGTTTTTCTTAAATTTGAAAGCAACATCTAGGCAAAAGATTCCCACTTACCATGAGGTCAAGGGATACCTCAGTTCAGTTCATTTTATAGGCAAAAGACGAGTCTGTTGGTGTATGCAGCAGCCGAATTCTAATTTCGACCCAATTTTATCTCATTCACGTCAGAAAATCAAGCCCGGTAAAAAACACAGGGGGGCAACACTAATTTTACTATGTTATAACGAAATACTGAAATTGTCGCTTACCCTGTTACTATAAATAGCACGTTGGCGACTGCCTCTATATTGTATATTATACATGTAAGTCTTACTATATAGAATATAGAGGCAGTAGCTAATGTACTATTTATGGTAACGGTGTCCGATAATGAAAAACTCCGTGTCCCTTGATAGACCAATGGAGTTTCAGTGACCTATGGTTAAACATAGGCCAACAAGTGATTGTTTGGTTTAGCAACGGTTTAGGGAATATAGTTGGCCAATCAAATTTCGTATGGCATTTGACCCTCGTGATGGTGTTTTGTCTTTTTATTAGTCAGCTATGAAACAGTAAAACTATCAAGCTTTAACTACTGCGTCTAGGAATGCCACTGTTGCTATACTAGTATATATACGCGTAGTATTAGCAGACTGTGTCGCATACTTTGAAATGTATATGTAACTAGGAAAGGAAAAGGAAATTTAGATTAAATGAATGTAGTAGAAGACAAAAATTTGGTTTCAATTTCAGAATATCTACATACATATAGATCATTATTTCCAAAGCTAGACTTTCCAATCTGTTTACACTGTATGCCAAAGCAACTTAAGCCAGTTGTCTTTAGTAGTCTAAGTGTCTGGTTACAAGTCAGACTAACATTCAACATTATAATATTTACGAGACAAGGGATAATTAAGAGTGCAGACTGCGGGCGCGACAATCAAACTCGGATAATATTGTTCTTGTGCTTCGTCGCTTAGTTGATTGTAGCGTTCAATTCTTTACAGAACGACAAAATTTTAGCTTCTACTTTTTAAGCAATTGCGGAGAATAAATCAGATATGGCTAAAACTATGGGCTCTTTTTTTAAGCATAGAAAACACTAAGACAAAAGGAGAAAATGCTGGTTACACCAGTATTTTCTCCTATTCCCACGATGCTTTCATTTTTTTCTTTCTTTTTCTTTTTGATTCGGGGTTATGAAATGGAAACAAGGGAGTGTTGACTGTAGCGTTTAATAAAGTCTTTATTAGCCTCTGTGGGAACGTTACAGAACCAATATCAGTGACGATATGTTTAAATTGTGCCTGAGGATGCCCTGAAGGTCGGTAAAAGATTCCAAATACTCGTAAGGTCTCCCATTTTTTTTAAATAGAATGTCAAATGATTTATTCCATGTACGTAGATACTGAGATAACCTAGTCGTTGAAACTACCACGATTTTATCATAAATGTGACGTTAGAAAAAGAAGCGAAAACATTTGAGCCATACTCTGGCAAAAGGGGGCTTAATGCATATCCGTGATGCATTGAAACAATCAAGCCATCGCATAATTATGGATCCACAATAGCCACTTTTTTCTATAACCGACTGAATCATGAGGTAGACTGGTCCTTGGACATGCAGAAAACTGGCCAATAGCGAAAAGTTTCGACCCAGGTCAGCCTGCGCAGGCTGACCTGAGTCGATACTTTTCGCAGATGCTTTAAGCCCCTTTTTCACAGAGCATGGCTAAGTTTTCCACCGAAAATGCTCTGTACTATGAGGAATCCTTGTATGCATTTGTCACTAAAGATTTGTAATAATCGCACTTATCAACCTTAACTCAAGATACCGCACTTTTCTAATTGTGCCTGGGTACATTTTATAGTGCCAAGAGCGAATGTCTGCGCGAAATGAGCAATGCTCTGTGATGAGTGATACCTATTAAGCCATGACGTAATTGTGGATCTATAAAAGCCCCTTAATCATGACTTAATCATGAGGTAATATAGACCTTTGACATACAGAATACAAATGAATAGCGAAAAGTTCCGGTTCAGGTCAGCCTGGGCAGTCCGTGCAGGCTGACCTGGGCCGAAACTTTTCGTAGATGGATTAATACCCCTTTTCACAGGGCATGACTCACATATATATATATATATTTAAACCTTGCTGAAGATACCTTAGGCTCCGAAAAAAAAAAACTTGTACAAATCCCCTTATTCAGTTGACCATTTATAGTTAATGCTCGGCGACTGGCCTATCCATAATTCTTTCCTGGATTCGATGAAAGACATTTTGTCAGAAACCATTTTTCTCTAAACGTAGATTTTTCTTTTGACTTGGTGCATCAAGGAATAAAACCGCTGTGGTAAATGGGTTTAGGAGAGTATTGAACGAATCTCTATTTGGTAATATGATTACCGTTTCTTTCAGCAATAGATATAGGTTGTGACAGTAAAAATAGCCTTTTCCATGGGTCAGAAATAAATTATTCGAGCCAAGGTCTTTCTTTTCCCCGTGCAGTATCCCGCTTTGAAGTATTGACCTAAACAAAGGTGCACACGGGTCCTGGGCTGCCTTTCACCAAACTGCGTACGCAAAATTTGTGCGTACGCAATTTAGATGAGCAAGCATCAAGTCTGAAAACAAGTTTCACTAAACTGCATAATTTTACTATTTGAGTGAATATTTGCATAACTTAACTCCAGTTTATACCTTATGGCAATGCAGTGTATGTGTATATATACAATCCCCAAACATATGCGTAAAGTTAAGCATTTTAGTGAATAGCAGCCCTTGGCTGCCGTCCACTGAAGTGTGTACCCACGAAATTTGCGTACGCAGTTAAGGTAAGCAAGCCTATAGTCTGAAAACATGTTACACTAAACTGCATTACTTTACAATTTGAGTAAATATTTGCATAACTTTACACCAGTTCAGACCTTTGGGTAAAGCAGGGAACGTATGTGTGTATACACAAACGCAAATTATTTCCGTGAACCGGAGCATTTTAGTGAAATGTAGCCGTGGGCTTTGATTTAACTGTACCGTGCAAAGGCCTGGTCATCCATCCAGGCACTAACCACATACACGTTGCTTAATTCTTACGAAGAGAAATGCACAAAACCGCATCGCTATAAGAGCTAGATCAACAGCAAGGCAGGTTTGAAGTGTTTATAAATTTAACCTCTCTCCGTGAGATTACTTTTCCCTACGAGAAGTCTCGACCTCGAGACTTAGACACAAACAAACCAGGGGAACATAAGACGGTAAGGTAAGGCAACTGTAATCCGTCAGTTGTCATTGTCCCACCTCTGCTACCAAACGTAAAATTCAACGACCTAGTCACCCATCCAGGTACTAACTATAACCACGTTGCTTAACTTCCACGAAGAGGAATGCACCAAACCGCATCGCTGTAATAGTTTGCTCAACAGCAAGGCAGGTTTGAAGTGCTTATACGAGTACATCTAACATTTCTCCATGACATAAAGATGTGGACACGTCCGAATTCAAAGCCAACAGTTTAAATGTGGTTCATATAATGAACTGGCCTTTGATAGGGAAGAAAACATTGTGGGAAAAGGAGAAAATGCTGGTAACCAGCATTTTCTCCCTTTTCCCAAAATGTTTTCAATAGGGTTTTTTTCTCAGGGTCGTGTGATTAAGGGTTAATTCAAAAGGGAAAATATTGTCTGGTTGCTTTTTACGAGATGCACAGTTCCAAATCTCTTTTGGCAAGGTTATTTAATTATCTTTAATTTCCAAACATGGAGTGTTTCGTGCTTTGGCTCATAACATAACTGGAAAAGGCAAACAACAGAGTACAACCAGGCATGCAATATTTCTTTGCAATGTGGTTTGTCTGTAGATAAAATCTTTTATCGTTGTGTGCAATTCTTCGAACAAAATGCACTGTGTAACCGTTGTTTTCTTACACTGTTTTATAATCATGACATGTGTATCATTATTATTAGTAGTAGTAGTAGTATCGTTATTGTTGTTGTTGTTGCTGCTGGTGCTGTTGTTGTTATTATTATTATTATTATTCCAGCCGTGCATAAGGCAAGAGTGAGTGTTCGAGATCTATAATTGAGCCATGCTCTGTGAAAAGGGGGCTTGATGCATCTGCAAAAAAAGTTCCGACCAGGTCAGCCTGCGCAGTTGGCGCAGGCTGACCTGGGCCGAAACTTTTCGCTATTGGTCATTTTTCTGTATGTCCAGGGACCAGTCTACCTCATTATGAAGTCGGTTGTTAAAAAAGTTGGCTATTGTGGATCCTTAATCATGTGATGACTTGCTTGGTACAATGCATCACGGAGATGCATTCAGCCCCCTTTTGCCATAGCATGGCATCATATTCAATTGTTATGATGCCAAGATTCTGCTGTAGGTTTAACTCTTTACACCACAATCACGGGTTTTCACGACCCTGAAAAAGAAGCCTTTTCAAAACATTGTGGGAAAAGGAGAAAATGCTGATAACCAGCATTTTCTCCTTTTTCCCACAATGTTTTCTACCCTACCCGAAACAAATATCAATTTTTGAGTCACATTTATTTTGTCGTCTGCAAATGCTTTCAATTTGGACAAGTCTAAAATGTTGTCGTGTGGTAAAAGTCTAAGAAAGAATTGTTAAGGACAGAACTGTTCACCTGTAAGTCCAGCATCCAAATTTCTTCAAGTACATGTAGCTAAATTTCATATGACGACATAACATTAATTTTGAGCCATGCTCTAGCAAAATGGGGCTTAATTCATCTCCGTAATACATCAGACCAGGCAAGTCATCACACAATTATGGATCCATAAAATTAATTTTGTCTCATAACCGACTGTATCATAAGGTAGACTGGTCCTTTGACATACAGAAAATTGACCAAAAGCGAAAAGTTTCGGCCTACGCGGACTGCACAGGCTAACCTGGGTCGATACTTTTCGCAGATGCATTAAGCCCCCTTTTCACAGAACATGGCTCTTTTGTTTGTTTGTTTGATTGTTTGTTTGTTTGTTTCTTTGTTTGTTTGTTTGTTACTGTAATTTAAATAGCAGCCATGCTCTGGCATAAGGGGGTTTAATGAATCTCCGTGATGCATTATATCAAGCAAGCCATCACATAATTAGGGATCCATAAAATCCACTTTGTCTAACAACCGACTGAATCATGGGGTAGCCTGGTCCTTTGACATACAGAAAATTTACCAGTGGCAAAATGTTTCGACCCAGATCACCCTGAGCGGACCTGGATCAATACTTTTTGCAGATGCATTAAACCCCCACACTCTTTTTCATAGAGCATGTCTCAAGTATATTTAACCTCGGTGAAGATAGACAACACAGAACACAAAATTGGTTTATGATTTACAGGCAAACAAACCAGGCAAGATAGCATCGTCATTTTTTTGGCGCAACATACGATTTTTGTGGCATTTGTCGAAGACAATGCCACTATGAGTTCAATGCGGTATTTTGAAAATCATGTATCGTAGTTTGTGCAAAACCGAAGGAAGTAAACCCAATTCATCTCATTTTTTCTAAGACAAATAAGTGTCTTGACAGCACTCAGATATATCATTTTTTTTATGAAAAATATCTAAACCCGCTATGGCCTTTTATACTGGCGCAATGATACACTGCCTTTGTCGCCTGACCGTGTTCGTCCCAAAACCAGTTCATCCCTGGGCTTGTCCGTCTTTTGGTTTGTTCGTAGGGCTTGTTCGTCCCACATTATTGCTTGTTTATTTTTCAAATCATTAATTGCACACAATGGCTCTATTGACAAATGCCACACCAGTGCTTTCCGCACTTTGATTATAGTTCTTTAGCGCATTATAGATCAAACTAAGACTTCATTCTGTTGCTGTATCTATACTGCTCAGTATTCTGACCTAACTCTTTACCAAACAGCAAAATTTTAGACTTGTCCAAATTGAAAGCATCTGCAGACGACAAAATGAATGTGACACACTTAATGTTTATCCTTAGAAAATTAGTAAACATTGAGGGGAAAGGAGAAAATGCTGGTTACCAGCATTTTCTCCTTTTCCCACAATGTTTACAAAAGGCTTCTTCTTCTTCTTCAAGGTCGTTAAACCCGGGATTGGGAGTTTAAGAGTTAAGATGAAAGAAAAACAAAATAAAGTTTTAATTGATGTAATCTTTTAACAGACAAATTAAATCCAGTTTGCTTTCAAATGGAGCTTAACGGGATAAAAGGAACTTTTTTTTTTTTTCATTTATTTAAAAACAGATAGTTGAAAAGTCGCAATGCATGCCAAACATGCAAAAGAGAGAAATTCTGCAATTATAGATCACTGTGTTCAGACACATGTCTGGACGGAGTTTTTATCTTACTCCACTTTAAATCTCTGTTTGGCGAATAGAATCGAAGTTAGTCAATTATCTCCAATTTTTCAAACACTGCCTGTTTCATGTTGTTAGATAGAAAACACTTGCAAAAGGCAAACTACGCCGTTACCATAACTTATGAAACATTTGATGCATGCTCTGGCAAAAGGGGGTTTAATGCATCTCCATATGCGTTAAATCAAGGAAGGCATCTCATAATTATGGATACGTTAAATGTAATTTGTCTTACAACTGATTGAATCATGAGGTAGACTTGCAAAAAATAAAGTTGGGCAATAGCAGAAAAGTTTCGAACCATGTCAGCCCGCGTGGATTGCGCAGGCTTACATGAGTCGATACTTTGTTTTGCAGACGCATTTAGCCCCCTGTTCACGGAGATGGCTCAGTTTTATGTCATGCTATCGTAAACAAGACAGACATTTCCGTTTTAACTCTTCTCCCAAAGATCTCGATTTTTAAAGATCCTGTATAAGGCGGCTTTTGAAAACATGGTGGGAAAATGAGAAAAGAAGAAAATGCCAGTAACCAGCTTTTTCTTCTTTTCCCAAAATGTTTTCCTACCCGTTGATATACAGCTATCAGTTTTCGGGTCATATCGAAATCCGTCATTTGAAAACGCTTTTATATTGGACTTTTCCAAAATAGATTTTTCGTCTGTATACCCTTAGCCTCCTGTATAACTAAAATGAAACTTTTAACCCTTTACCAGACGACAAAGTTTAAGCCTTGTCCAGATTGAAAGCATTTGCAGACGACAATTTCAATGTTGCTCAAATGGCACAATTTTTCTTTGATAGGATAGAAAACATTGTGGGAAAAGGAGATAATGCTGGTTACCAGCATTTTCTCCTTTTCCCACAATGTTTTCAAACGGCTTCTTTCCCAGGGTCGTTAAAAGGCGGTATTTTGCGGTAAAGGGTTAAGTCGACAGAAAAAAAAAACCCCAAATACTGCTATTCCAAAGTTATTTTTTGGGGGGGAAATCTCCTTATCGGACAGTGTAGATCCAACAGACTGCACGTTCTGTGCAGTCTGATCTTGATCCACACTGTCCACAAGAGGTCAGTGAATCGCGCGTAGCAGCCAAAGGACTAAAGGGAAATAGACTATTTCCTGTTTGTTTGAACAATGTTTGGCACTGGTTTCTGCAATGGTCAGCATTTTTCTTCAGCCAGGCAGTGTCACATTCTTATTTGAAGTCTGAAAATTTTTCTTAATTGCAGAGAAAGGCAATTTCTGATTGGCCAGGTTTTTTGAGTCGTGCTCTGTGGAAAGGGGGCTTAATGCATCTGCGAAAAGCATCGACCTGTACAGGCTGACCTTGGCTGAAATATTTCGCTATTGGTCAATTTGCTGAACGTCAATGGACCAGTCTACCTTATGATACTGTCGGTTGTTAGACATGATTGATTTTATGGATCCATAATTATGTGATGTCTTGCTTAGTATCATGCATCATGGAGAGGCATTAAGCCCTCTTTTGCCAGAGCATTGCTCATTTGATTGTTTGTTGGAGTTATTTTGTCAGACTTACAACTGAACGACAATTAAGAATGGTTGGTAAATTTTATACGGACCCCCTGAATGACCCCTAGATGACAGGCCTTTCACGTTTCCGATTGATCATCTGAATAGTCTGATCTTGGGCCGAGATTGTTTAATATAATGACGGAGATGTAGTGACCAGTTCCTGCCTCGAAGTTTTCTTTTATCACAATTTCTCCCTTGTTTTCACTGAATTGTGGTAATTGGGAATTTTCTTATCTTACTCACGTTTTAGATAAGATTTTGTGACGTCATAGGACGTTTTTTAATGTCATGTGATAATGCATTGTACTCCTGTGCATTGTTGTCAAATACGTCAGACATATATTTACCGGTTTAGTTGGTGTAAAAATTGGTTTTCGTTGTTAAGCTACAAAATTGATGATCGCTGATTAGCTTCAAGGCACACTATCTACGGTACAAGAATGCAGTCTATTACAGAAAAATACAGAATCCAACAACCGGAGAAAATGTTATTCTTATACTAAATTTCAAGACTAGCCGTCTGATCGGCTGAGAAAGAACGTCTCGGCCAATGAAATGGCTGTTCTTGGAAATTTGAATACGAACTGAACTTAGAATGGTTTGTAAATAAGACATGGCAATCCAGTATCCAAAACTGCAAGGCGTATAAAAGTTAATGACCCATGCTCTGGAAAAAGGGTGCTAAATGTACTAGTATCTCCGAGATGCATGATACTAATTAAGCCATCACATAGTTATGGATCCATAATAGCTACTTTTCTTAACAACAGACTGAAGCATGCGGTAGACTGGTCCTACAGAAAATTGACCAAAAGCAAAAAATTTCGGCCGAGATCAGCCTGCATGGACTGCGCAGGCTGACCTGAGTCGAAACGTTTCGCAGATGCATTAAACCCTCTTTTCACAATGCATTGCTCAAATGTAGACCTACTTATGCGGATGTCTACGTTTACTTTAAGGACTCGAAAACCGATGACCAAACTGAAGAGTCGGAAGAGCAGTCCACCATCGAGCAAGCCCAAGATACCGGAACCAAGCTGCACCGTCCACAACCTGACTTTATAATACTCCATTACAGGTAAATTGTGTGTGGTTTTCATTCACTTTACTGCTTTCTGCCTGTCTTTCTTATTTTCTTTAATGATTAATTGATCTAATGATATATTACACCGCTTGCAACATTCAGATATATCAGTGCGACAGCTTGCATTCATGGATGTCCTGGGCTTCACCAGTACTAGGCAAGGGCTCTGAAGTTTCTTGTCCATGGACATTACCACAAAAAAAAAAAAAAAAAAACCCAAGAGCTTCGAGAATGGATCGAACCCGGGGCCTCCAGCATACGAGTTCCACACTTTCATTACTGTGTCAGGAAGGACCAATTCTTTCCCTAAACTGATAAATGAAGCATAACATAGTCTGGTGTTCATTTGCACTGTTCGAATAATTTTGAGACATTCTGCCCCAAATGGCCTTGGAATTGTAAATGCTTCAACTCATTATAGAAAAATCTCAAGTTTTTACAACCCTGAAGATAGAGACATGAAAAATTGTGGTCAAGAGAAGAAAATGATGGTGACCAGTATTTTCTCCTTCCCCAACAATGCGTTCTGCCATTACAAAGACAAATTTCTGTTTTTGTGTCACATTTAATTTATCGTCTGTTCACATTTTCCAATTAGATGAGTCTAAAATGTTGTTGTCTGGTAAAGAGTATGTTGGAGACCTGGGTTCGTATTCACCAACCATTCTTAAGAACGTTCTTAGTCTTATTCCCCAAAATTTTCTACATCTGAAAGTAACACAACTTCTGATTGGCTAAACCATTTGGTTTAGCCAATCAGAAGTTGTGTTACTTTCAAGGTAGAAAACCTTGGAGAATAAGACTAAGAATATTCTTAAGAATGATTGGTGAATACGGACCCTGATCCGACCCCGGTAACGTACAAGGGTTGAAATCAGGGATAAAATCGCTGGTTTGAATCCAAGTACGGTCAGTCTCTTTCTAATGATAGTCATTGCAACAGGATTCATTCCTCTCTCACCGCTGATCGTTGTTTCAACGATGCTTATGTTGGAAAGCAAGCCAGTGGTTTGGGAAAACAAGTGTGCGAAGTACTTTCAAACGGAAAATACACGAAAGCATGGGTAGGTGCTCTGGCCGCCGCGATATAACTAAAACAGTATTGAAAAAGGCGTATAACACACCATACAGTCAAATATTCTGGAGTCGCTAAGAATCAGGAAGGAAATCTATGACATCTTTATCTATTTTCAAAGTCGTTATTTTACCGTAAAAAATACGATGATAACTTGCAGACAGCGCCAAAACTTGACAGCCGGGCCGTGTTGATTCAGACATCCTATCTGCCAATGCATATTAATTTAATCCAAGAATCCAGATATTTCCAAGTCATTATCCGTCTGGCCTTTTAGTAATTATTTCCTGAATATAGTAAAACTGTAGCTCCTTATAAAAATAGATGATTTGAGCCATGCTCTGACAAAAGGGGGCTTCATGTATCTCCGTGATGCATTGTACCAAGCAAGTCATCACTTAATAATGGATCCATAATGGCCACGTCTTTCAACAACCGACTCAGTCATGAGGTAGACTGGTCCTTGGACATACAGAAAATTGACCTGTAGCGAAAAGTTTCGGCCCAGGTCAGCCTGCGCAGACTGCGCAGGCTGACCTGGGTCGATACTTTTCGCAGATGCATTAAGCCCCCTTTTCACAGAGCATGGCTCATTTGTATAAGTAGCCCATTCCCACATATTTCTAGACAGGTTGGTTTTGAAGGCATATGAAAACGATACATGAAATTTGCTCATACAGTGAAATTTATCTGTGAAAAACTAGAAAACATGGTGAAAAAAAAAATGAGAAAATTAAATGGATCCCATCATGTTCTCCATTTCTTACAATATTTTGAAAAGCTTTTCCTCTTTGGGTCACTTAACACCAGAGTGTTTGGTGGCAGGTAACTGTAAGTCCCTTTTATTGCCTTCTAAATAATTATGACAACGAAAAAAAGTTGACCGATAACCTCATTTTCACATCGATCTTTGACCTAGTGACCTCTAATCAATAGGGGTTATTTACACTTTTTGTTGATTTTCTGTCATGAATTTGAGGAACCTAGGTCAAACCACTAACTTTGTACTGTCGGGGCTACGATCGTATTTTGATTTTTACTGTAACCTTGACTTCGACATCTGACCTAACAACCAACAGCTACTTTTTAGCAGATTTGTATAGCAAATCCGCTTACTGTGATCGTTCTGACCGGAACCAAATACATCATGCGTAACGACGCATGCGCGCTCACACTGTACTATGATATCGGTTTGACCTGAACCAAATATACTGTCATTCACGTTTGAACCCATTCTACTTTCAGTTTTAGCTAATACACCTCAACCTTCACTCTCTTGCACTACGGATCATTCCCATTTACGTCTGTAGTTGGCTCAGAAAGTAGTCCGTCATCACGTGATATTTTCGTCACATGACCATAACTCAGAATAGCGACACAAACGCCGGTGAAAGAAAGACCAATCGATTGTTTTGTGTGCTGTTCAAACAGCATACGCCCAATCAGACTTAGTGGTAGGAAATGTGAAAAAAAAGGGATTTTCTGAAAAGCTTAAATGTCTTTTAAAGGACGATAACTTGTTTTTTAATCTTACAAACTTAGATCCATCGGTGTGTTAGATTGTCATCATTCATGGGCGCAGCCATTTTTTTTTTTTACAATTGGCGTAAGATTCTGATCAGTAAAGAAGCTTGGAAAAAAAATAGTTCCATTGTATACAGGTAAATTCATCAGTTTGAATGCACCTATAATGTATTCGGAATCATATTTCCTTTGTCTACTTTATTATGTTACACATGAAACAGTTAAACAGTAACAAAACATGTTTTCCTCGGTTTGACAAGATTCTTGTCATTTAGCCCGTTGCAGAGATGTATGTTGAGAGTAACGAACGACAACTCCGCTCGAAGATTGCTCAACCTTTTGTCACTACCCGTATATACAGTCCTACACGTGTATACATATTTATTCCGAGGTCTAACACCAGCAAAAAACTGCGTAAGATTGACGGATCAAATAACCGCTCCTTAAACAGTAATAGAATATCAGTTACTGCGCGCGGCCCGCTCGGCAGAACAATTTTTACTTTCCCTGCCCTTGCTAACTCCATTTTAAAATGATTGCACATGTATTGCATTGATGTTGATGTTATTTTTTATTACAACATATTACCGCTATATGCTACTCCACAAATCTGCTTTCCAGGACTTTGATTACATTGTTAGATCGGCTGATTTTGAAGTAAACGTCGAGGCACTGTCAAAGTCCTATCTTCGTCTCCATCGTCGTTATCGTCTGCGTCGTCGTGTAAAGACTTTGACATTTTATACTATTCCTGTCATTACTGAAGACATTTACCTCGAACTCGGACTACTAGTAAACTATCAAAAGGGAAACCCATACAACATGTGCAAGTAACCATCAAAATAGTTTAGAACCAGTTATTCCCCCTCTTCGACATAAAAAATTCCTTGAAAGCATCTTATTTCTAAAATCAACTGGAGACGAGCGCTGGCATTCAAATGCGGTGCTCTTGTTTTTTCCTGTCGTTGGTCCTCCTTGGCTCAGTGGTTAAGGCATTGGATTTGTAAGAAGAGAGGCCTTTGATCGTAACCCGCAGGCGGCTTTGGTCACCTGGGTGTGCCCTTAGGTGAGGCGAAACCTAATATCGGTATGAATAGGCGAAGCGTCTCTGTAATACGACTGCAAAACTGTAGAATGTGGCGTAAAGTATCATTTGAGTCATGCTCTGTGAAAAGGGGGTTTAATGTCTCTGCAAAGAGTATCGATCCATGTCAGCCTGCGCGGACTTGCGCAGGCTGACAATGGGTCGAAACTTTTGCTGTTTGTAAATTTTCTGAGAATAGAGGGACCATACTACCTTTTGATTCAAATTGAATTGGATTCAGAATTTTATATGATGATTTGCATGGTACAATGAGAATAATGTATCTCGGATATGCATTAAACCCCCTTTTGCCAGGACAGAGCTCATCTAAATAAACAAAAAAAAATCTTCCTTTCAGTCCGTTCAAGGCAGTATGGGATTGGGTCATCTTAATTCTTGTCTTGTACACCGCCGTATTTACACCATATCAAACTGCTTTCCTTCTTAACGAAGAAGAAACAACGATGAGACTGAATCGGGATGCCGCAACTCGTACAGAGAGCCCGGATTCTACACGAGCAAACCCCCTCGTGATTATTGACCTTTGTGTTGACCTTATGTTTATTGCTGACATCATGATTAACTTCCGGACTACTTACCTCCATAATGGCGAAGTGATCATGAACCAAAAACTGATCGCCATTAACTATATCAAGGGGTGGTTTGTGATTGACACCATTGCTGCCATCCCGTTTGACCTACTTTTGTTCGGATCAGGTACCAGCGATGTAAGTATAATTTCGTCGTTCTTTATGACATACTGAGCCATGCGCTGGTAAAGTTTGTTTAACTCTTTACCACACAATCACGGGTTTTAACGACCCTGAAGAAGAAGCCTTTTGAAAACATTGTGGGAAAAGGAGAAAATGCTGATAATCAGCATTTTCTCCTTTTCCCACAATGTTTTCTAACCTTTCCAAAACAAATTTCAATCTTTGAGTCACATTTATTCTGTCGTCTGCAAATGCTTTCAATTTGGACAAGTCTAAAATTTTGTCGTTTGGTAAAGAGTTAATGCATCTCCGTAATGCATTATACCAAGCAAGTCGTCACGTAATGATGGATCCATAAAATCCATTTTGCCTGATAGCCGTCTTAATCATGAGGTAGAATGGTCCTTTGACATTCAGAAAATTGACCAGTAGCAAAAAGTTTCGACTTATGTCAGTCTGCGCGGACTGCGCAGGCTGACCTGTGTCGATTCTTTTTGCAGAAGCATTAAAACTGCTTTTTACAGAACATGTCTCATATAATTATAATTAAAGATTATATCATATCATAATATTACTATAAATGTACACTTTAATTCTTTACCAAACGACAAAGTCTTCGACATTTTCAAATTGATAACATTTGCAGACGAAAAATTAAACGAGGCTAAAGTAATGGTATCGCTCTTCAAAAGGTTTGAAATCATGGGCAGTCAAGGCAGGCTGACCTGAGCCGAACCCTTTCGCTAATGGTCAATTTTATATGTATCAAAGGACCATTCTACCTCGTAATTCAGTTTGATGTTTGAAAAAAGTAGCTATTATGGATTCATAAAACTGTACTTGCTTGATATCATGCATCACTGAGATGTATTAAGCCCCCTTTTAATAGAGTATGGCTCTAATGTAACAACACCATCCTCAGCTTGACTTCCCAGAAAAAGAACAAATTAACAGTAGACACGCAAAAAGCTATGAATGAAAAAAAGATGTTTCACTTTGGCTGTGCGTGAAAAGTTGAAAACCACACCGTTACATTCCCTGGTACGTATTTACCAACCATTCTAAAGAGCAGTCTTAGTCTTATTCTCAGGAATCTTCTAAATTTAACTCTTTACCAAACGACAAAATTTTAGACTACTCTTAATTGAAAGCAGTTGCAGACGACAAAATAAATGGGACTGAAAAATTGAAATTTTTTCTAGGAAGGGTAGAAAACATTGTGGGAAAAGGAGAAAATGCTGGTTGCCAGCGTTTTCTCCTTTTCCCACAATGTTTTCAAAAGGCTTTCTTTCTCAGGGTCGTTAAAAGTCGGGATTGTGTGGTAAAGGGTTTGAGTAACACAATTTCCGATTGGCTTAAATAGTTTAGCCAATCAGAATCTAAGTTACTTTCTTTATGTAGAATTAGACCCAGAATGAAATTAAGAACAGTTGATGAATACGGACCCTGTTGCCATTGAAGTAATGCCATTTTCTTTTCCACATGCAGAGCAAGGACGTGAAATATTTGTTACTTGATCAAATTGTTGTGCGAGGCCTCTCAGAATTAGTTTCTTGAAGCTTTTATTGGTAATGTGAATTGACAACTCATGATTTTATTATCTCTAATATTCAATTATTTATCCAAGAGATCTGGTTTTTCCGTCGAAAAAAAAAAGCCACAGAATTTGGTTTGTACAAATATTTTGGAATAGCTGGGTGGCAAAAAGGAAACTTGTCATTGGGTGTATATAAAAGCAAGCTTCAAGTCTCTGTCTGAAAGATTATTGGGAACTACCTGTGGCCAGTAGATATGAGCTATGCTCTGGCAAATCTGGGCTTAATTTATCTCCGTGATACCAAGCAAGTCATCATAGTATTATTATACACCCCCAAATTGCGATTTGTATAACAGTCTACTGAATCATGAGGTAGGCTGGTCCTTTGACGTACAGAAAATTGACCGATAGCGAAAAGTTTCGGCCCAGGTCAGCCTGTAAGATTTTTTTCGGCAGTAAGAACTTCAGATGGCATTTTTACAATTCCTTTCACCTTATACATATAGCTGGAAATGATCAATGAAATTGAGTCATACTCTGTGAAAAGGGGGTATAATGCATTTGCAAAAGGAATCAACTCATGTAGGCTGACATGAATCGAATTCTTTTGCTATTTGTCAATTTCCTGCATGCCCAAGGACCATAATTCTTCATGATTCAGTCGGTTGTTAGACAAATATTTTTTATAGATCCATAGTTATGTGATGACTTGGTTGGTATAAACCATCATGGAGATACATTAAACCATCTTTTCTCAGAGCATGGACCAATTGTTCAGCAGCTTTAAGTAAATCAAAGCGTTGAAAGCACTGGTGTGGCATTTGACATTGGAGCCATTATGTGGAATTAGTAATTTGAAAAATAAACAATAGAAATAGTTTAAAAATATTAGCTTGCACAAATCGATAGAGTAGCGTGGAATCTTATTGGACGAACAAGTCATGGACGAATAAGCCCAGGAACGAACTCATTTTGGGGTGAACAAGAACGGAATAAGGTAAACTGGCAGCCTGTTATCGATCTTCGTATCAACGTCACGATCGGACGGTTACGGGAGATACAACGGGTGGCAGTTTAGGAATCGGGCGGTCAGGAGACAAAGATTGTGTTTATCATTACGCCAATAGAAGGCCATCGCGGATCACGGTATTTTCGATAAAAAAGAAGTATTTCCACGATCGATGGAATAATCCAATTTATTTCAATACGCCATTTTCAATTTCATATCTGAGTTCAATCGAAACACTAATTTGTCCTATAAAATTGAGCTTAATTGTGTTTACTTCCTTCGGTTTTGCACAAACTACGATACATGATTTTCAAAATGTCGTATTGAACTGATAGAGGCATTGTCTTCGACATATTCCACAAAAAGTGTCTGATTCCGTTTATTTCTTTAGCTCATACTTTCGCACAGGAAGGTTCCAGATCGTTACAATAGCCAAATATACAGGGACTTCTATCGTTTTACATTATTGCAATCGTAAACGTTCCTAATATAATGCATTATTGCTTTCGTTCATGCTCCTGTTATATCACATTATTTCATCTGTCTGAGGCGGAAAAAACTGGGTTAGATTTCCGCCAACTTTACGATAATTACCCGTATCACTTGTAAATGTACCACCTATGACTGCTATATATATATATAAGTCACGCTTTGTGAAAAGGGGGCTTACTGGTGCTTCTCTGTGATCCACTATACCAATCAAGTTATCACATAATTATGGATCCGAAAAATCCATTTTGTCAAACAACTGACTGTATCCTGAGGTAGACTGGTCCTTTGATATACAGAAAATGGACCAATAGCGAAAAGTGTCGGCCCAGGTCAGCCTGCGCGGACTGCGCAGGCTGACCTGGGTCGATACTTTTCGCAGATGAATTAAGCCCCCTATTCACAGAGCATGGCTCATATATATATGTGTGTGTCATGATTTGTGAAGAGGGGGCATAATTCATTTGCGAAAAGTATCGACCAGGTCAGCCTGCGCAGTCCGCGCAGGCTGACCTGGGCCGAAACTTTCCGCTATTGGTCTGTATTTCCAAGGACAATTCTTACATCATGATTCAGTCGGAGGTTTACTGACATGGATTTTATGGATCCGTGATTATGTGATGACTTGCCTGGCATCACTGAGAAACATTAAGTCCCCTTTTACCAGAGCATGGGTCGTACGTATATGTTTCGAGTTCCGGCTTGTAAGACGGACCTATTTATCGTAAATACATCGGCTGTTTCTGTTTCATGAAATATCAAGTAATGCAGATGTAAGATTAGGCTGTACAGTTTACTGTCTGAATTTGATCAGAAATGTCTTCCGAAGCATCAAGAGTTGTCCATTCCATCCTAATGGCTGACATGTCCTCTCTAGATCTATCTTGCTGCCAATGTGGAATCATGAAAAGGAGAGGAATTTGCCGCAGCTAAATTATATCCACAGTACCAATACCAAACATCAAGGGATAAAACTAAATGAGACATGCTCTGGAAAAAAGGATATTTAATGCATAATGCATCTCTGTGGCGCATTATATAAAAAGCAAGTCATCACATAATTATCGATTCATAAAATCCTTTATGTCGGCTGAATCATGAGGCAGAATAGTCCTTGGGTATGGAAAAAAATTACCAAAAGCAAAAGGTTTTGATCCAGATCAGCCTGCGCAGGCCGACTTTGGTCGATACTTTTTAACAGCTACATTACACCTCCTTTTCACAGAACATGGCGCTAATGATTTTTGTCTTGCAGCAGACGACTTTCTAAAACCATTGTGTCAAAAAAGACAAATTACTTCTAACGGGCAGTTTCTTTTTTCCTCAGATTGTTCAACTTGTAGAGATGTAGTAAACCTTGATTTATGTTGGGTTTTGGGGGGGGGGGGGGGGCATTTGCCGAAGACAATGCCACTATGAGTTCAATACGGCATT
The DNA here is from genome assembly GCA_945859785.2 of Tridacna gigas. Classification (NCBI taxonomy): domain Eukaryota; kingdom Metazoa; phylum Mollusca; class Bivalvia; order Cardiida; family Cardiidae; genus Tridacna; species Tridacna gigas. The sequence continues at coordinate 44,946,607 of OX244039.2, read as the reverse complement.
TTGAAAATCATGTATCGTATTCTGTGCAAAAGCGAAGGAAGTAAACCCAATTCAACTCAATTTTTTTAAGACAAATAAGTGTTTCGATAGCGCTCAGATATGAAAATGAAAATGGCGTATTAAAATGAATTGGATTAGGCTATCGATCATAGAAATACTTCCTTTTTTATCGAAAATAGCTTGATCCGCTATGGTCTTCTATTGGCGTAATGATACACACAATCTTTGTTTCCTGACCACCCGATTCCGTCCCAAATCAGTTCGTTCCTGGGCTTATTCGTTCCTGGACATGTTCGCCAGGACTTGTTCGTCCCACAAGATTTCACGTTACTCTATTGTATTGTGCATGACTATATAGTAGGTTGACGTTTAAGCGAATATTTTGAAACTTTTTTCTGTGGTTTATTTTTCAAATTATTAATTCCACACAATGGCTCCCTTGACAAATGCCACACTAGTGCTTTCAACACTTTGATTTTATTCTACACTTATCTTTATTCTACACCGGTGTTTTTATATTTGAGCCATACGCCGTAAAAAGGGGGCTTAATGCATCTGCAAAAAGTATCGACCCAGGTCAGCCTGCGCAGTTGGCGCAGGCTCACCTGTATCGAAACATTTTGCTTTTGGTAAATTTTCTGCATGCCAAAGGACCATTCTACCTCAGAATTCAGTAGTTTGCTAAACAAAAATTGTTTTTTATGGATCCATAATCATATGATGACTAGCTTGATATCATGCATCACGGAGATGCATTAAACCTCCTTTTGTCAGAGCAGTGCTCATTTATAAAGTGCATTTTTCACAGATAAAGTACGTCGTATGCGTGATGTTGTTAGGGTCTCATTCCGATATGACACGCTCTGTGTAATAAAAAAGAGGTCTGGTAGAAAAACAGAACAAATCAATGTCAATTCATGATAATGGATAGAATCCTCCCCATAAAAGTCCATTATGTATCTTACACCATGGTATAAATTAGGTTACTCACTTCACTCATTCAATAATCCAGTCTTCTCGTCCCATTGACTGTTCGAAATCTTGAACGATGTGAGAAATGAAGGTGTTGCGCACATAAAGCACCGCAAAATTAACTGTTCCAAAATTTTTTTTAGACTCGAAGCCTGTCACTCTTGGAATACAAAGAACACTCTAGTGATATTTTTTTGCGAATAGAAAGTTGGTTCAGTCATATCTTGGTTCAATAGTACTCAATATGGTGTGATATATTCTTGCTAAAGTAGGCCACAGATGCTTTGTATGGGTTTCCTTTTTTTAACATGATTGATTTATAGGATATGGTAATCGAAAGATTGATTTATAAAAAGTCACCAATTTTTTCTTTTATAATTCCGATTCTTTTTACGGTCCATCTTTAGAAGAACTTGCAGCTACTTCCGGTGCGATAATAGATAACTTCTGCTAGATCAACTAGGTTAATTTCTTGTAATCTCTGTAGTGCTGTGAATACACAAATATGGTGACAAGCAGTGCTTTTTCGGCGTAGCTGAATTTGCTGGCTTTTGGTACTGAGAACAAATGAATAAATTGAAATTTGTGATTGGTCAAAAATGTAGACATGTTTATTCTAAGGGCCCCTGTAGTAAAAAATGTAGACGTATTTATTCTAAGGGCCTCTGCCTATTTGCTGGCAAAGTTATGCCGTCCATCTTTCTTCTGTGAAAAAGTCAAGAAAAGTTGTTTTGTAAACCATATCGTATGTTGGAGGTCAGAAGTGGCTTTTGTGGAATTTGTCGAAGACAATCCCGCTATGAGTTCAATACGGCATTTTGAAAATCATGTATTGTAGTTTGTGCAAAACCGAAGGAAGTAAACCAAATTAAAATCAATTTTTCTGAGGCAAATAAGTGTTTCGATTGCACTCAGATATGAAATTGAAAATGGCGTATTACAATAACTGGGATTAGGCCATCGATCGTGGAAATATATCCGAAAATAGCTTGATCCGTATGGCATTCTATGGTGGCGTAATGAAATCAAAACCAGTTCGTTCCTGGGCTAATTCGCCCCAGGGCTTGTTCGCCCGGACTTGTTCGTCCCATAAGATAACACCCTTCTCTATCGGATTTTGCATGACTATAATAGTAGGTTGACTTTCAAGCGAATATTTTGAAACTATTTCTGTTGTTTATTTTTCAAATTATTAATTCCATTGACATATGCCTCACCAGTGTTTTCAACGCTTTGATTACATAAGCATTGAGACAAAAATGGAAATTACAAAATGCATGGCAGGTTAAGGTTTTTCACGTTACAAACGGTTCGTGATTCAATAAGCTCGGACACTGAATGTATGGCAAATTATAGTTTTCTGTCTGTGTTCTGTTATACAAAGGGAAAAGGAAGTTATTGTTATACAGTCAGAATATATACATACATTAACTCTTTACTAGAAGACAAAGTTTGAACTTTTTCCAAAGAAAAAAAAAACACGTCAAATGTCACTCAGAACATTTAAGTTGTGCTCTGGCAAAAGGTGGCTTAATGCATCTCCGTAATGCATGATACCAGTAAAGTCATCACATAATTATGAATCCATGATAGCCCTTTTTTTTTAAATAATCAACTTTATCATGAGGTAAACTGGTCCTTGGTAAACTCGTCCTTGGACATACAGAAAATTGATCGATAGCGAAAAGTTTCGGCCCAGGTCAGCCTGCGTGGATTGCGCAGGCTGACCCGGGTCGATACTTTTCGCAGATGCATGAAGCCCCCTTTTCACAGAGTACGGCTTTTTTTTTTTTTTTTTTTTTTTTTCCCCAAAGAACAGAAAACATTGTGTGAATAGAAGAAAAGGCTGGTTACCAGCATTTTCTAGTTTTCCCACTGTTTTCAATAGCCTCTTCCTTAACCCTTAACCCTTTCCTGCTATATAAGTGAAATGAAACTTTGAAGCCGATAGTAAAAACTTACTTCTTTGAGGAAAGATATCTCCTTATCGGACGGTGTAGGTCCAAGATCAGACTGCACGTTCTGTGCAGTCTGATCTTGATCTACACTTTCCGCTAAAGGTCAGTGAGTCGCTCTTAGCAACCTAGGGGTTAAATAGTTGGGGTTGTTCGGCAAATGGGTAACTTCGCAACCATTTCCATAGGGGGCGGGGATCCTGTTGACTATTTGGACGAAGTACAAGCAAACTTCCGATAAAAAGAAACTCCCTCGAATTTATAACAGTTAGTTAAAAGCAGACTGAAGTTTTTGTCGTTTTTCGGACAATCCCCTCTAAACAGATAATTCTAGGCCTCTCCCGCACTCTAATTATTGAGGTTTTGACATCGTGGTATTGTAACAAGCCCTACCCATATATGAAGCATGCTCTGTCAAACGGGGGCTTAATGCATCTGCAAAACATTTCTACCAAGGTCAGCCTTAACACTTCGCGCAAGCTGGCTGGGTCGAAGCTTTCTGCTATTGATCAATTTTCTGCATGTCAAAGCACCAGTGTACCTTATGATATCGTCGGCTGTCGGATTTTCTCGATCCAGAATTGACTTGCATGGTATCATGCATCACGGAGATGCAATAAACCCCTTTTGCTAGAGTATGACTCATATATATGAGCCATGCTCTGTGAAAAGGGAGCTTAATGCATCTGCGAAAAGTACCGACCCGGGTCAGCCTGCGCAATCCACGCAGGCTGACCTGGGCCGAAACTTTTCGCTATTGGTCAATTTTCTGCATGTCAAAGGACCAGTCCACCTCGTGATTAAGTCGGTTGTTTGACAAAATGGATTTTATGGATCCATAGTTAGGTGATGTATTGCTTGGTATAATGGATTACGGAGATGCATCAAGCCCCCTTTTGCCAGAGCACGGCTCATATACATATATTGTATATCTGCAGACATATGCAAAGAATTCATTTGGAGACCAAATCCCAGAATTGTTCGAAGATAATCTAGCAATTTGCATCGATGTCTCCGTTTTAGACATATTTTGTTTGCGATTAGATTCAGTCAGTAAGTCGTAAAGACGCCTTTGTAGCATTTCTGGCAAGTTATGTCGGAAGGTGAATTTCATTTATAGACAGTCAGTAGTTTCTTGTCGTTGCAAATCCAGGCGGAAGTTGAAGGCGTTTCATCGTGAACTAAATCTGTCTGCGCGATGAAAAGTAGTTCTCTCTAGAAAGCGCGTTGTAGTTGCAGTTACAGGCGGAAGATGAATACCGTGAACAAAATATATTGCAGCGATGAAAAGTAGATCTCTCTAGAAAGCCTGTTGAAGTTACAGATGCAGGTGGAAGTTGAGGGCGTTTTACCGTGAACAACATCTGTTTGCGCGATGAAAGGTAGATTTCATTAGAACGACGTAATGTTGACGTCATTAGCCAACCTCCTGCACACCCCAACCTTCAATATCCTTTGGGAAGTCTTTGGACCAGCATCAGCCTGTACATCAGTGCTATTAGATCTAATGAGTACCCATAGCATAGGGTTTAATTGAGAGTGATTAATATTTTCAATTTTGAAATCAAAATCACTCCCTCTATCTGGAGCTCTGAATTACATCGTCCAAGTTTTACATGCCTATTATTTCTCGTTTTCTTGTTTCCTATTGTCTTTAGCTATAACATCATGCAATAACCCTTTACAACACCATTCCGACTTTCAACGACCCTTGGAAAGAAGCCTTTTGAAAACATTGTGGGAAAAGGAGAAAATGCTGGTAACTAGCATTTTCTCCTTTTCCCAGTAACCAGCATTTTCTCCTTTTCCCGCATTGTTTTCTATCCTTCCCAAAACAAATTTCAATTTTTCAGTCACGTTTATTTTGTCGTTTGCAACTGCTTTCAATTTGGACTAGTCTGATTTTTTTCTCGTTTGGTAAAGAGATAAGGCAATAACTTTTTTTCAAATTTAGATTTCGTTCCGCCAGAGAATTTTGGATCAGGGTCCGTATTTACCACCCTCGTTAACACAGGTGTAAAGTATTACCACCCCTGGGACATTCAATTGCGAAACCGTCGTTTCTATGAATATTCATAAGAATTGCGAATTACATCCAATAGCCAATCGAATTGTCGATGACATAATGATACTCTCCTGTGGTGGAGAATAAACACATTTCTTCCGTTGTTATGAATAAACCGGGTAAATCCCACATCATTGTCAACGAATATAGCGGCCGCCGGTGGGCATTCCTTCTGTGGAATTTATCTTACGACAATCCAGGGCAGACATTACAAATCCTTGTATTAAAGGCAAATATTTAGAAACACAGCGTGCTGTTGCAGTTCATAGGGGTATGTAGCAGGGGTGACGTCATCCTCGTTGACCCATTTCCGATGTATTCCGTAAACTACATTCATCGATTTGATTGGTTGTAGACAAGGTAAAAATAGAAATGATGGCATATGGTTGATAAAAATAGATTAAATTTTCTCACTGAAAAACTGAGATTACCAATCAAAATGCCTCATGAATAATTCATGAGAAGGAGAAGACATACACGAGATAACCCAGGGGTGATGAATGTAATTTACGGAATACATCGGAACTGGGTCAACGAGGATGGTATTCACCAACCATTCTTCAAAAACGTTCTCAGTCTTATATTCCAAGATTTTTCAAATTAGAAAGTAACACACCTTCTGATTGGCCAGACCATTTGGTGTAGCCAATCAGAAGGTGTGTTACTTTCAAATTTGGAAAATTCTGAAGAATAAGACTAAGAGTGTTCTCAAGAATGGTTTGTGAATACGGGCCCTGGATATGCTAAATTTTACCTCCCCCCCTTCCCCCCTCCCCCCCCTTTTTTGTTTTTTGTTTTTTTTGTTTTAAAAAAAAAAGAAAAAGAAATAAAAAAGTTTTGTCAGTTGCATCTTTTGTATTTTGTATTCTCAGTCTATTTCTTAATCTAGACAAAAACACAATTTTAATAGGTTTTACCAGTCAGTTTAGCCAATCAAAAGTTTTGTTACTTTCAAATTTAGAAGATGATTGAGAATAAGGCTAAGAATGGTATAATAAATGCTTTTAAATAATGAGTGGTGAATTCGGACCCAGTGCTCGCGTGGGATTTCAAAAATATCGAATGAAAATTATAACCTCCCAATGTAATTTTAATTTTCGAGTGCTAACTTCAAATTCTGGGTTGATTTTGTCCAAAAAATGTGTTTGAACGACAAGGCATAGGACAGAGTCTCGTTAATTGATTCTAATATACGCATTGTCAGAAAGTATTTTTTGCCGCCTAATAGGACTTCTTTGGATCTAGAATTAAGACCGAATTTCTGTATAATTGATGTTGTTTGGATGCTATGTGGCCTAATTGGACTAACGACAATTAATTAACTATTCTGTTTGCCCTACAAATACACACCGAGGAGGCATAAATTTGCCACAACCTGGTCACCACTTGCAATAATTAGGTGTTTTCTCTGAGTTTTTTTTATGAATTCATATTTTTGCTTACCACTAAATTGTGTATAACACCTCATGGTTTCTTGTACAAATGAATTGAGAGAAATAAGCACCATCGTATTGTATCGTTGTAAATAGAGGATATTTCTATCTTTCGGTGAAAGATCGAAATTTATTTCATCGAATGAACATCATCGGTAATATTTTCATGAGTGGCGCAGCCACCGATGATGTTCACGAGATGAAATAAATTTTGATCTTTCACCGAAAAACACAAATATTCAATTTGTTATATGCTTCTAACCCCTATTTTGTTGAAACTTTCATGAAAATCCAGTAATGTTGTTTTCAATAATTCCCCGTGGCTTACCCCCCTCACATAAGAACGCATTACAATATTACGTTAAGCGCGAGAAATATAGCGTATATTACGCCTTCCATTTGAATGGTTTACTTAGGTGACTAGAGCGCGGGAACTACTGTTTTCGCCTTCAATTGAAGAGTTAAAAAATATAAAATCGGTATTTTCAGTGGTCGTAACCATGAAATATCAAACAATAATTCACTATTATTTCTCGATAAACTACGGAAAAGCATGAAGTAAGGACAGGTTATTCCATGGTTATTACGTACATGTATCTATCTACCCCTGCTTAAAATGCATGTGTGTATTACTACTCTTTATAACCTGACCCAGGGCGTGACGTAAATGTATCATACATTTCCGGTACTAAGTAGGCCTAATTTGATTATGTAGTAGTTAGTGTCATAACTATACAAATGAACCGAATCACTATTCGTGCGCGCTGTCATCTCAAAAAACATGGCGTCCGAGAATTACAAACTAAAACAGAAGCTCACTGACCTTCAACTCGACAATATGTGGAAGTTCTCCGCGGTACGCAGTAAAGCGGAGGACTATTGTCTTAACATATGCGGGAACACAAATGTAGATTTGTGCACAGGTCTAACAAGCTTATGTGTGGAGATATAAATGTATAGAGGAGGTTTTTCACGGTTTAAAATCAGTTCTACGCAAGACGATTAAGTGTTCATTTCACTTATTCGGCACATTAACCCTTATCCTGCTAAATAAAAGAAATGAAACCTTTCAAGCCCATAGTGAAAAAAAAGTCCTATTTCAAAGGTGTTTTGGACAAGATATATCTCCTTATCGGACAGTGTAGATCCAAGATCAGACTGCACGTTCTGTGCAGTCTGAACTTGAGATATGCTGTCCGCAAAAGTTCAGTGAGTCGCGCTTAGCAGCCTAGTGGTTAAGGGTTTCGATGTTCAAAAATTAAAACTCGTATCCGCTTCCATTTCAGACAATGACAATAGCAGGAATTCTAAAGACGGCCAGATTGTTACGACTCCTGCGAGTCATACGGCGTATAGAACAGTTCGCCGAGTACGGGGCCGCCGTGCTACTTCTTCTCATGGTCTCCTTCTCTCTCATCGCTCATTGGCTGGCCTGTATATTCTATCTCATTGCCTACTGGGAACGCCCCCATCTCCATGGCAACATAGGATGGCTGGACACACTTGCTGGACAGCTGAACGAGCCGTATATAGACAACGTGACCACTAGTGGACCCAGTATTAAGACCACGTATATTACAGCATTGTATTTTACGTTCACCTCACTGACCAGTATTGGCTTCGGCAACATTTCTCCAAACACAAACGCTGAGAAGATCTTTGCAATTTTTGCCATGTTACTGGGCTGTGAGTATAAAAATTGTTTTGACCCTATACCACACAATCCCGACTTTTAACGACCCTGAAAAAGAAAGCTTTTGAAAACATTGTGGGGAAAGGAGAAAATGCTGGAAACCAGCATTTTCTCCTTTTCCCACAATGTTTTCTACCCTATCTAAGTCAGAAATAATCATTTTCGCAAAATTTAATTTGTCGTCTGCAAATGCTTTGAATTTGGTCCCGTCCAAAATTCTGTCGTTCAGTAAATGGTTGATTAACCTCTAGACAGCTCTTTGATTAAAACAGATATCAACGGACAGAAGCAGAGACATAAATTTTGTTTCAAATTGTGTTGACCAAACATTGTACTGGAAAGCGACCTGTGGTTTCGAAGGATTGCTTGCCGTAGAGTACTATACAACAATCTGTTAGTACTCTGTCCCTATCGATAAAAACAAAACAACAGTCCAAATTATGATTGATCTAATATCTGTGAAAAGGGGGCTTAATGCATTCTTCGTGAAGCATTGTACCAAGCAAGACATCACATAATAACTGATCTATAAAATCCAGTTTCTCTAACAACCGACTGAATCATGAGGTAGACTGGTCCTTGGACATACAGAAAATTGACCAAAAGCGAAAAGTTTTGGCACAGGCAGTACGCGCAGGCTGGCCTGGGTCGATAGTTTTCGCAGATGCATAAAGCCCCTTTTTCACAGAGCATGGTCCAACTGCGTTGTACTTATATACTGATTGATTGTAAACAATGGTTTCAAACAAACACATCCGTTCAGGTTAATTTTAAAACTCGTGTTATGTTTCTACCCGTATCTATACAGAATATCATGTGATTGTTGTATAGTTGGCCAATGGTAACCCTTAACCTGCTAAATAAGTGAAATGAAACTTTCAAGCCGATAGTGAAACACCAAGATTTTGCTATTTCAGAGGTATTTTAAGGGCACAGATATCTCCTTATAGGACAGTGTAGATCCAAGATCAGGCTGCACGTTCTGTGCAGCCTGGTCTGGGATCTACACTATCCGCAAAAGGTCAGTGAGTCGCGCTTAGCACTCTAAGGGTTAATATCTAAAGCCTCATACCTTGTCCAGTCAATTAAAGTGTGCATAGAAAATAGCATAGGCCGATAAAGATCAGCCATGCTGTCTGTGAAAAGGGGGCTTAATGCATCTGCGAAACGTATCAACCCAGGTCAGCCTGCAGCGTTCGCGCAGGCTGACCAGGGCCGAAACTTTTCGCTATCGGACAATTTTCTGTATGGCAAAGGACCAGTCTACCTCATGATTCAGTCAGTTGTTAGAAAAAAAAATGGATTTTTAGATCCGTAATTTTCGAAAATATTGATCACTTTTGAAACAGCTGCATTAATATATTACATTGTATTGTATCGGAAAATATATATATGAACCATGCTCTAGCAAAAGGGGGCTTAATGCAGCTCCGTGAAGCATGATACCAAGCAAGTCATCACAATATTAGGGATAAATAATAGCCAGTTTTTTTTTTTTTTTTTTTAACAACCGACTTACTCATGAGGTAGACGGGTCCTTGAACATACAGAAAATTGACCAATAGCGAAAGTTTTGGCCCAGGTCAGCCTGCGCGGACTGCGCAGGCTGACCTGGGTCGATACATTTCGTAAATGCATTAAGCCCCCTTTTCACAGAACATGGCTCATATTTTATTGTAAAGTTCATTTAGCTTTATTTTCTTATTACTTTCTTAACGTTAGCTTCAGTTTTTAACACACGATAGAGTAAGTAAATGGGAGTTCGGACTTTGATGAAACACTTATAGCCACTGACTGTATATTTAAAGTAGTATTTGACAAAAGGCAGCCTCTGTAATAATTTGTGCTTATTTTTCTTCCAGCTCTCCTCAGTGCCGCCATCTTTGGTAACGTATCGTCGATTATGTTACGACTGTATCAGGGTACGGACGAATACCACGAGAAGATGCAGAGCATCAAGGAGTTCATCAATTTTCATCATCTGCCCAAAAATCTCGCCAGCCGCTTACAAGAGTCTTTCCAACATACTTGGTCCTATACGAATGGTATTGACATGAACACAGTAAGTTTATGAAGTTTCACATTGCTGTCTTTGAGGTATATACATAGAATCAAAAATATCGTTAAACCGCTTTGACTTGTCACCACTTTGTTTCCGTGAACGTGTTCGGTTTTTTTCCGATATTTGCCGAGGCTTCTTCTAAATGGAGTTCAAATCTTAAACCCTTAGGCTGCTAAGTGCGACTCACTGACCTTTTGCGGACAGTGTAGATCAAGATCAGACTGGACATACACTGTGTTCCCCCACCCCGCAAAAAAAAAAAAGTTTGAATTGTATATTCATCGGGGGTCTATAAATAGTTCACGAAAAAAGACGGAATATTTATTAAATGACAAGTTAAAGCAGTTTCACCATAAGAAACTCTTGTATTTCATCTTGAGTTAACCACCGGTCTCACAGACCCCGAATCGATCCCGAATTTGAAATTTTCAAATTCGCGGTGAATTCGGCTAACTTCTGGAGATTCGTAGTGCTTCGTGAACCAAATCGGCGTCAATTCGGGCACAGAAACACTTCAGGAGAAAAATTTCAACATTTGCAATTTTTTTTCCCAAATTCAAAGGTCGAGCCGAATTGATCAGAAATCGGCTTGTTGCGGTGTACTTTGTACTACGTCGTAGTGTTTCGGTGTACTTCATAGCACTTCGTACCACGTCGTAGTGTTTCGGTGTACTTCATAGTACTTTGTACTACGTAGTAGTGTTTTGGTGTACTTCGTAGTTGTCAATTTGGCGTTGTTGGGGTAAGAAACTGGCCCTAATTCCGCGTACTTTCCCCTCCATAGCACCCCGTGTCACGCCGCCGTATCCACCGATCCACACCGAAGTACTACCAATAATATCTCCGAGATACCGACTTTGCGTCCCGAGGTACGCCAACTTACACCCTACAACGACGAACTACTTTGAGGTCATTCTGGAACACTCCGCAGCATACCAAAGTACTATGAAGTACCCCGAATTTCGGAAGAGTATAAAAAGGCGAGCCGATGTTACAAATTGTGCAGTCTTTTCCAAATCACACCCACCACCGCCTTTGTTTCTCGTGCTTAAGCTGTGGCCGGTGCTGTTCGTATTCCAGACTTTGTTCAGCCAGGGCCTACTCCCTCCTCTAGATCTCGATTGCGATGTAGCACAAAATGGCAATGATTGCTTCTTCCGTTGTTGTTGGCACGTTGTCACTTGAAAAGCTTTAGAATGATTGATTTTCAACTGAAAACTGAAGAATTCATATTCTCGGTTGTGTCTTTTGTTCAAATTCGGAAGCAGATTCTTGGAGAAGATTTGAAACTCGTAGTAAATCCGGAGCTGTCGGCGTAGTTCGTCATAGTTCGTTGTAAACCGTAGTCCTTTGTGCATAGAAATTTGAGACAGTCAGTATGGATTGGAATGCTTCGTAGTACTTGGGCTCCAAAACTCGGCGTACTTCCGGAGAAAATCGGGATGAAAGCGTAGTAAACGGTGGTATATTGTAGTGCTTCGTAGCATGTCCGGAAAACAACCATTGTACTTCGGGAAATATGCCCTGAAGGTCTATTGAAAGGCTCGTTTTCGTAGTGATTCGGGAAAAAACGCTGTCTCCCGAAGTTCTACGATTTTTTTTTTTTTTAGGGAGGGAATTCTTTATTTTACCTAAAACATACAACAGATACGGAATCCAAGTTAATATCAGGTGTGACCTCTATGTGCAGCAACACCTGCACGACATCTGGTGGGCATACTGGGGATGATACGGCGTATCGTTGCACTTGAAATCTGTTGAAACATTGAGAGATAAAGTTACCCTGTCATGTCAGAAGAAACAAGGAACAGGGTTCCCGTATTTTTTGGGCTATGCATATATTTTGACGCTACATAAATAAAAGACTATGCAGGGTTTTAAACCTTTAACAGATAATCCCGGGGTGTCACGCCTCTGAGGAAAAAGACTTTTGAAAACATTGTGGAAAAAGGAGAAAATGTTGGCAATCAGCACTTTCTCCTATTTACACAATGTTTACTACCATTTCAATGACAATTTTCACCATTCAAGCCACATTTGATTTGCCGTCTGCGAATGCTGTAAATTTGATGCAGTCCAAAATTTGGTTGTATGGTAAGCGCTAGCCCTTTACAAGACAAAATTTAGTCTCATCCAAATTGAAAGTATCTGCAGACGAAAAATGGGTCAGTTGTACAAATGAACTTACGTGCTTTGACAGTGTAGAAGCGAGAGTCCTGCGTGACTCAGTGGTAAAGAGTAGGACTCGTGACCTGGAGGCCCCGGTTTCGAGCCTCACTGGATCCACTGGGCTTTTCATGGGAGTGTCCTTGGGTAAGACACTTCGGAGCCCTAGCCTAGCACTGGAGAAAGCCAGGAAATACATGAATATTTGAGCTGCCGTAGTGATATGACTGAAATGATGTTGAAAGCGGCGTAAAACATCAATCAATCAATTAGTGTAGAAGCATTGTTGGGAAAGGTGAAAATGTTGCTTAACATCATTTTCTCCTTTTTTCTACATTTCGATGTGGGACAACTGGGACATTTGGACAGGTAAGGAGACAGACAATCTTTGCTTTTTTCAGCTACACTCTGTAGCAATACTTATGGCAAATTGTGTTTGAAGAAATTCAGATTTTGATTTCCTTAGATAATATGGAAAAGATTGTGGGGGAAAAAGAAAATGCTGGTTATCAGCATTTTCTCCTTTTCCCACATTTTTTTTAAGAGCTATGATCCTCAGGGTCGTTAAAAAAGGGGTTGTTGGAATAACAATAGCTGCCGAAAGTAAACAAAGCAGGTCTTGAAGTGTATTCAAATTTAAACCATAGCATTCCATTATGGAAATTATTGCTAAGATGACAATCTGTTATTGTACGGTGGGTCCCAGTGCTAGTCGATGGAAGAGAAATTAATTTCAAAACTAAGTTAAAACCTGCCAGGTCACTCTATCTTTTGTTTACTTTTTGCCTGATTTTAAAATTTATTTTCCTCCCAGCGACTAACACTTTGACCGATCACACAATAACAGATGGTCATCTTCACAGTATTTTTCATACTTGTAAATAGTATGACTTAAATTGAAATTACCCGTGCTCTGTGAAAAGGGGGCTTAATGCATCTGCGAAAAGTATCGACCCAGGTCAGCCTGCGCAGTCCGCGCAGGCTGACCTGGGCCGAAACTTTTCGCTATCGGTCAATTTTCTGTATGTCGAAGGACCAGTCTACCTTATGATTCAGTCGGTTTGTTAAAAAAGTGGCAACTATGGGATGTGGTGGCTTGATTGGTACAACGCATCACGCGGATATGCATTAAGGCCCCTTTTGCCAGAGCATGGCTCACATGCAATTTTAACACCCTCATTGATTTTTTTCGGTCGCTGTCGAGCCTTTAAGTAAAAGGGTTAAGACAAAAAAGAAAAATTATTAAAAAGAAACACTGAAGAAAGGATATTAGAGACTGATCCTTGGAATGGGAAGACTTATATTTTACCCAATCAATAATAACATCCATGACAGCGGATTAATCCTTATGCTGCTAAGCGCGATTCACTGACCTTTTGCGGACGGGGTAGATCAATATCAGACTGCACAAAACCTGCAGTCTGATCTTTGATCTACACTGTCCGATACGGTGAGATTTCCACGGCGAGCCAAATTTTTAAATCGTGCACTATGGGTTTTCACTATTGGCTGGAAATCTATAGTTCAATTTATTAAGCAGCTTAACCCTTAGGTTGCTAAGCGCGACTATAAAGGACCTTTTGCGGACAGTGTAGATCAAGATCAGACTGCACATGTGCAGTCTGGTCTTTGGTCTACGCTGTCCGATAAGTGAGGTATATTTCCCCCAAAAATATCTTTGAAATAGCAAAATTTGGGTTTTTACTTTCGGCTTGAAAATTTCATTTCACTTATTTAGGATAAGGGCTAAGGAGTTAAAAGTAAGACATAAATAGAAATATGGAAACAGGCATGCTAATATGGCATTTTTTCCCTCCTTTCTATTCATGCAATCAAATGACGGTAAATCAGACAATTCATTACCATATTTGGTGTTAGGATGGGATAGAATGGCAGACATTATGTAAACCCTCCCGGGAAAATGTACAAATACGCGGGAACTATTTGATGGGTGGAATCACATTATAAGGGTGTTTTTTGGTTTTGAGATTTTTCTCGGGTCGTGAGAGAGGGAGTTTTTATGTATAACACAGATTAATTCTCAGGCTGCTAAGCGCGACTCGCTGACCTTTTGCGGACAGTGTAGATCAAGATCAAACTGCACAGAACGTGCAGTTTGATCTTGGATCTACACTGTCCGATCAGGAGATAGTATTTCCCCCAAAAATATCCTTGAAATGGCAGAATTTGGGTTTTTACTATCGGCTTGAAATTTCATTTCACTTTTTACCAGGATAAGGGCTATATTAACAATTATAAGGGTCGAGGGATTTTTTTTTTAACTAATTGAACCCGTTACCAAATAACCCCGTATTTTAACGACCTTGAAGAAGAGAGTCTTCGAAAACATTGTTGGAAAAGGAGAAAATGCAGGTAATTAGCATTTTCTCTTTTTTCCAATATGTTTCCTGCTCTTCCAAAGCTGAATGCAATCATTTGTACCAGATTTATATTGGCATTTGCAAATGATTTCAATTTAGATAAGTCTACATCTTTTTCGTTTAGCAAAGAGATAAATGGGGTTAAGTACCCTTTTTAATATATATATACATGAGTCGTGCTCTGGCAAAAGGGCGCTTAATGCATTTCCGAAAATGCATGATAGCAAGCAAGTTTTTCGCATACTTATGGATCAATTATATCCACTATTTTTAACCACCGACTTAATCATGAGACAAGACTGGTTCTTGGACGTACAGAAAATTGACCACTAGCGAAAAGTCTCGGCCCTGGTCAGCCTGCACGAACTGCGCAGGCTGACCTGGGTCGATACTTTTCGCAGATGCATTAAGCCCCCTTTTTACAGTGCATGGCTCTCGTTTTTCTGAGCAACTTATTGACCCTTATCCCAGCTAAATAAGTGAAATGAAACTTTTAGATTGATTGTAAAAACCGAACTTTTACTATTTCAATGATATTTTTGTGGAAAATATGTCCTTATCCCACTGTGTAGATCTAAAATCAGACTGCACGTTCTGTGCAGTCTGATTTTGATATACACTGTCCGCAAAAAGGTCCTTGAGTCGCGTTTAGCAACCTAAAGGTTAAGGGCACTGTACACATTCACCAGCTCAACTCTGTCGAAATAGTTATCATGTTGTCCAGGTCTGCGGAGCGCTTGACGAGGAATTTTTACTTGGTCGATTTCTTCAAGGCCCGCGTTCACCAAACATTCAATATTGCAAGTTCTAATTCTAATTCTATATTTGAAAAAAATATTCTGACTGGCTTCACCATTTGGTTTAGCCAATCAGAAATTGTGTTTTCCCTTTGGAGTTTAGAAAAATTGCGATAATCAAAATTAAAATGCAGTATAGAATGGTTGATAATAACAGGTCAAGGATAATCTTCATCGCGGTTTCTGGTCGTTAAATGGGAGAAAAAAGATAGAATCATGGTCGGACTTCATAGGACCTTCGGTCGCATTAAATGCATATTTGAGTGCTACGACATTGCCCATTTACAGCACTGGATGCAGATACCAAACTGAGACGATCAGCATTTTAAGAGTATTGCTGCAACCTCAACTTATCTCACCATCCAGACTTTACGTCAGTCTGGAACGGCTGAGCTTTGAAACATGCTAGAACTTACATCAAAAGTGCGCCTTTGTTCGACTACTCCGACCGTTCCAGGTTTTGTGCGTGCAAATAGATTTCTACCAGGAACTAATTTCACCTTATCTCCCATAAACCATGTCGTAATAGATATGAAGATCTTGTTTTCGGTGCATGCACTAGACCAATATTCACCGATCATTCTCATTTAGTCTGATTCTCATTTTTTCTTCCAAAATTTCAAAGTTACGCAATTTCTGATTGGCTGAACCAAATGAATGGCGCATTGGCCAAAGGATGTTTAATGCATCTGCAAAAAGTATTGACTCATATCAGCCTGCGCAGTCCCCGCAGGTTGACACAGGTCAAAACCTTTTGATATTTGTAAATTTTCTGCATGCCCAATGGCCACTCTACTTCATGATACAGTCGGTTGTCAGACAAACTGGATTTTATGGATCTGTAATTATGCGATGACTTGCCTGGTATTATGTGCCGCGGAGATGCATTAACCCTTAATCTGCTAAGTGCGTTTCACTGACTTTTTGCGGACAGCGTAGATCAAGATCAGACTGCACAAACGTGCAGTCTGATCTTGGATCTACGCTGTCCGATAAGTAGATACTCTTCTCCGAAAAATAAGTTTGAAATAACATTATTCGGGTTTTTTACTATCGGCTTGAGATTTTTATTTCATTTATTTAGCAGGATAAGGGTTAAGACACCAGAGAGCCACTCATGGTTCAGCCAATCAAAATTTACCTTCTTTTCTAAATCTCGAATAAGGCTAAGGATGCAATCCTAATTTCACGGTTCCTCTCAGATAACCATTCTGTAACAGATAAGGAGAGGGAAAGAGAATGTTTTCCCTTGACTGATCAACAGTGAACAAGTTGCCAATTGCAAACCTAATTTGTCAATGTGATTTATAGACACGGTTAGGTCTAGTCGGATTGGGGTTACATCCATCAAATAAACGTCCGCCTTGACCAAACACGGTATAAATCTAATGATCACCGAACACATTAACAAGCTCCAGCATTGCACAAATTTGACGTAAGATGAAATTATGATTTTTCTTTTTTTGCGTTGATGAATACGCTGGCTTTTGACCTACTTCTTTGTAGGCCTACTGATAAAGAATGAATAGATGGTAATTTGCGATTGGTCAAAAATCTGCACATGTTCATTCGGCGGGCACAAGCGTTGCTACTGTTGATCGATACCTCGGGGCCTTGATTCATACCAGAGCAAAATAATTTAGCAGAGAATTATTCTTCTCTTGTGCTATTTGGAAATTTAATATTTTCATAAGCTACTTTTTAATAAATTGAAATACAGTTAGGAAAAAGAAGCAATTGCTCGACACTTTGGCCTTTTGCGAACAGTGTAGATTAAGATCAGACTGCACAGAACGTGCAGTCTGATCTTGGATCTACACTGACCAATAAGGAGATATCTTCTCCTAAGACAACTACCTTTGCAATAGCAAAATATTGGTTTTCACCATCGGCTTGAAAATTCATTTCACTAATTCAGCAGGATTAGGAATAAGACCCTTGAACAGTTGCATGAATAAAGTTACAAGTTTAGATTATTAAAAGTGTCGTTTATTTGTAACTCCGTATTGCCTGCAGTGGCCGTGCTGTGCCGTCATCTGATTGGCTTAGACAGATAGTTTTATCATCACGCCTCGTCAACATTCTCACCTTCTATCCGTATTTTCCCCTCCTACGAAATCATTTGAACTACCTAGATGCACAGGCCTTTGAAGCACCATTGGTCTATCAAGGAACACTTAAATTTTCCTTGATCGATCATCGAATACTTATTAGATGGCAGATTGGTTTATCGCCTCTATATCACGGAATACTGAAATATTCATTATCACCGTTACTATAAATAGCAATTCGGCGACTGCCAATATATATCGTATATAGTAAGATACGATAGAGGCAGAAGCCAATGTGCTATTTATAGTAACGGTGTCTGATAATGAAAATTACGGTATCCCGTGATAGGCCAATGGAGTTCCAATGACCTTTGCTAGATGTATCACTTTTCAAGAAAAATTAACTTAAAAATATGAAAAATACATGTACGTCGATCAAAAGAGTCTTTACTTTCTTTTTAGGTATTAAAAAGTTTCCCTGAGTGCCTGCAGGCTGATATTTGCCTCCATCTCAACAGAAACCTGTTGAATAATTGTCCGGCTTTCCATAAAGCATCGACAGGTGAGTGTACAAGTTTCGACTAGATCACAAATTTCAACTTTTAGAAAAAAAAAACATTTTAACCCTAACTACAGGACAAAATTTTAGACCCTCCAAACTGAAAGCATTTGCAGAAGACAATTTCTGAAATGACGCAATTTTTCTGTGATGGGGTAGAAAACATTGTGGGAGAAGGAGGAAATGCTGGTTACCTGCATTTTCTCCTTTTCCCACAATACTTTCAAAAGGCTTCTTCGCCATGGTCGTTAGAAGTCGGCATTGTGTGGTAAAGGGTTAAATTTATGTTTTAACGTTTGCAAAACAGATTAAATTAAGTTAACTGTTTACCAAACGACAAAATTTTGACATGCCCAAATTGAAAGCATTTTCAGACGAGAAAATAAGTGTGACCCAAAAATTGGAATTTACTTGTAGGAGGGTAAAAAACATAGTGGGAAAAGGAGAAAATGCTGGTTGCCAGCATTTTCTCCTTTCCCCACAATGTTTTCAAAAGCCTTCTTTCTCGGGGTCGTTAAAACTCCGGATTGCGTGGTAAAGGGTTAATTAAGGGGGAACATAAATCTGTTGGAGTTTGGTTGTATGTTTTAGTTTTCCATTGTTTCAGTTTTACATTTTTTCAAGGGTCAACCCAAAGAAGGGATATCTATGGCAATACTAAAGTAAAAGTATTTGAGTCGAGCTCTGGCAAAAGGGGGTTTCATACATCTCCGTAAAGCATTATACCCAACAAGTCATAATACTATTTCGGTTTTGTTTGGTTTGTATTGAAGTTTAACGCCATTTTAACAGCTCGGGTCATATCATGGCGGTCAGTGACGCACCCATGTGTTTCCTGGCTTTCTCACACCAGTACTGACACAACTTTCTTTCCAAAGCCACTGACTACTTTTTTACACATGCATCAGAGTTAAGAGGCGAAAAATTGCCGGGAAAAAAATTGCCTCAACCGGCTTTCGAACTCGCAACCAACAGGTCACGAGACAGACACGCTAACCACTGAGCTACCCGGGCGGGCAATATTATTATGGATCCCAAAAATCCATTTTGTCGAACAACCGACTGGTCCTTGGACATGCCAACGCGGACTGCACATGGTGACACAGATCGATATTCTTTGCAGATGTATTAAAACCCCTTTTCACAGAGCATGGCTCGTTTGTATTGCCGAGCTTGTTTTGTAATCATCTTCAGTATCCGGAAATGCTTGATTTTCATGCAAATTTCCATGATGAATTCCGCGGAAGGTCAAGAAGGCTGGGTTTGATTAGCATGTGACAGAAATCAGGTCTTGAGCCGAACGTAATCTCAATTATTCCCTAGGTTGCTGAGGGCGGCTCACTGACCTTTTGCGGATAACGTAGATCAAGATCAGTTTGCACAGAACGTGCAGTCTGATGTTTTATCTACACTGTCCGATAAGGAGATATCTTTCCTCCAAAAGATACCTTTGAAATAGGAATATTTTGGTTTTTACTAGTGCTTTGAAAGTTTCAGTTTAGTTATATAGCAGGATAAGGATTAATCTTGGATGTTTCTGCGTCCGTAGTCGCCGTCAATAATGAACATCTTCTTGTGACCTAGTAAATCCATTCACATGATAGGAGCAATCATAGTCTCTAGACTATCCTTTACCCAACGGGCCGGCTCCGGTCGCTCAATCAGTAGTGTGCAAGATTTGAGAACATTGGGTCGCTGGTTCGATCCCCGTTTCAGCCAATTGTTTCCGAGGATTGATGATAGTCATTGCGACAGGATTCATTCCTCGCTCACCGCTGACCGTTGCTTCAACGTTGATTATATGGGGAAGCAACCAGTGGCTTGGAAGGAATTTTGTGCGGAGTAATTTTAAATGAGACTCCAGGAAAGCATGGATAGGTGCACTGGCCGCCGCGATATAACTGGATAATCTTGAAAACGGCATTTCAGTTATATACCAGCGGCCAGTGCACACATCCCTCCTTTCCTGGAATTTCTTTTTACCGGACTTCGCACAATATTGTTTCCGAGCCACTGGCTGCTTTCTCACATAAGAATCTTCGAATAAATGAGCAGCTGTGAGAGAGGAATGAATGCTGTCGCAATGAAAATCTATCATCAATCCTCTGAAAGAAACTAGCTGGGCTGAGGATTCAAACTAGCGATCCCCAGGTCTCAAGTCCTGTACGCTACCGACTGCTCTACAGGGACTCAGCTGGAAAAGGAGAAAATGCTTGTTAATTGGCATAATTTCCTTTTGAGGTTTTCTACCTTTTCGAAGACAAACCACGTCATTTTAGACCTGCAACTTACATCTTCTATTTTCAGGTTGTTTACGTGCCTTATCTATGCAATTCAAATCGACACACGCGCCGCCTGGCGACACATTGATACATCCGGGCGACATTCTGACGTCATCGTATTTCATAGTACGGGGTTCCTTGGAAATTGTTAAAGATGATACCGTTATGGCCATTTTGGGTATGCAGTGAAATCTTTACTGTTTTAGAGATAAATGAGAAGTACTAAACCTTTAAGATACTAAGCGCACCTCACTGACCTTTTTCGGACAGCGTAGATCAAGATCAGACTGCACAGAACGTGCAGTCTGATCTTGGATCTATTCTGTCCGATAAGAAGACAACTTTCCCCAATAAATACCGTTGAAATAGGAAAATTTGGGTTTTCACCATCGGCTTGAAAATTTCGTGTCTTGATTTAGTCGGATGGGATTAAAACAACCTCACTGACTCTTTTATAAAAAAAACTCTCTTGTGGTGAACAAATAAAGTTGTCATTACCTCAGTTCGATGTATGTGTATGCGGATAACGGGTTTTGTCTCAACCCTTAGAACTACTTATACGGATTGATTCATGTGTAGCATTGTGCCTTGAGATTATTTGTCTAATTAGATTTAAGGTGTAGGTCATCATTAAAAATGATTTTGGCTTTTCAGGGCCATTTCTGTACTTTTACCTCATTTCAAAATGAGTGGGAAAAATGCTCCCAAATCATTATGAGTGTAAATGCA